>NW_017549913.1:830588-876923 GCF_001854935.1 Bemisia tabaci | reverse complement strand
CCCCCCCCCCCCCCACCCCCTACCCCTAAATCGTTCCTTTGAGCTCTTCGACCCTCGGATTTAAAGTTTTGGTCGTAGGCTGCCGGTTATATCCTATGATTTTTAAGTGCATCTCCGTAAACCGAATTGGGCGCACTCAGGAATAGGTCAAAATTTCTAATACAGCAGCCCGTAGAATGGTGATATCAAAAACAGAGGAGGAAAAACGGAGGAAAACATGCATCATTGTGTGTTCTGTGCAAAGTTTACCGTGGGGACAGGGTGTATACAGCCGTACAACTGTAGGAATGCCTCACAGTATCGCCATAATTCGATTATGGCCTGCAATAATTGTAGGAAAGTCATGACAAAGTACAATTATTTCCATAATTCGATTTCAGTCGTGTAGTTGTAGTAACTTCATAAACACATACACTGTTCCCAATGTTGGGGCGATGAAATGTTCCAATAGAATTTGACCAAAATATTCCTCTCAAATTCAATTTCTCCAACAGAAAGTTCTCTTACTCTGAAGTATGCTCACAAGAGGCGACCGCGAACAGTAGGTAAGCCGTCACCTAAAGTTTTTCCCAGAAATAGTCTAGAAAATGCAACACTGATAATTAAGGTATAAATTGATTACATTTTGCAATAAGGAATCACTATTTCTGATTCTTCCATAAAAGCACGTATTTGCATGGGAAATCATTGGCATGTATGTTGTTTCTAAAATGAGCCCAAAATCATGTTTCCTTCTTACACAATGTAATCCAAATGAAAGGTATTCTTTTTTCGACGGTTTACTATTATCTCTCATTAGTCATTACTAGCTGAAATCGCCCATCAGTGAACATGTCGGAAAGAACTTCCTCGACAAATCGGTACGTTTCATGAACGAGAATATGTCACTCGTATTGAGGAAGCAAACGTGATGCACAAATAATGAAGCATTAGTGTTCGCGCGGTCGTACGTCGCCGAAGTCTCGACTCTAAAAGCTTTTTGAAAGCTTTCCCCCCCTTTTTTTCCAAAGTTTTCCTCTAAGGTTACAGTGAAATTGCGATTGGATCTTTGATTTTCATGTTTGCTCTACACCTAGCAACTGCTTTTAATGAATTAACTTAATGGACTTTCCTCTTCCTCGTCGAGTCTAAAAAGGTTCATTCGAAATGTAGAAAAAAAGGTTCATTCGAAAGTAGAAAAAAGTTCTCCCCGGCCAAAACCTCGTTGAGTATTCAGTGGCGAGGCGTGAATGATCGATCATCGATATTTCCTCATCTGAAACCGTGGTAAAGAATTGATTATTAAGGTGTTCGGTCCGAACACTCTGAAAAGCACATTAACATGATTCTGTGACCAGCGCAGCGCAACTGACCCATTGGCAGTTGGAAGGTCCACGAACACTTAGAAGTAGTCCTCTAAAAGTTTAAGTGAAAATTATGTTCGGAAGTCAAGGAATTGAAAACGTTTGGATCAGGGAAAAGCCCAAAAATTCAGGGAATCGAAAGACGAAGGAATCATTGAAACCCTATGTGCTAAGCCCACACTNNGAACACATTGGATCTAGAGTCCAGACTGTTGAAAACATTGACAAGAAAAAATACTCTTGATTCAATCAGATTTAAGCTTAAATCAAGAACCAAGCCTCTTAATTTGAGCGGATTTCCTTTTTATTTAAGCTTAAATCTGATCGAATCAAGAGTCCTTTTTCATGTCAATGTTTTCAAGAGTCTGGACTCTAGATCCAATGTGTTTTTTTTTTCCAGTGCATTTTCTCAAGACATACTTTCTGCCGTGCTAAGGAAGAACGCCGTATGAACACTCGAAAGTTGCCAAATTTCCTGCGATAAAATGTTTATTTTTAAGAAAAATTAAGAATACTTTCCCTTGAAATTTTCAGACGTTTTAGATCAAATTACGAACAAAATTATTTGAGAAGTTGGTAGATGAACGTTCAAAAATTCTCCTGAAAATTAGTGATTTGCCAGGGGAGATTTTGCAACGCCTGAAGGCTCATACGGCGTTTTTCCTTAGCACGGCTGCATTCTCGTTCGTCCTGCGCTCCTCGGTAAGACGGCCGACTCAGTATCGATTCGATCTCATTTAATTGATGCAACGCCGGAGCCGCACAGTGGATCGAACAATCAGGAAGGTCGGACAAGAAATTATTAGATAAAACTGCAAATTTTGATGTATAAATCGTCACATTTTAAATTTTAAGGGGTGCGTCTCGAAGGAAATTTCACGAGGAAACCGATGGAACCACTTTTAAAACCTCAAAGTGTTGTAGTAACGGAGTTATGAGCTTCTAAAGATACCAAATTTTGTCCGACATCTTCTACTGACACGATCCACTGTGCGGAAGACCCGCTCAAGTCACGTTGACGCAGCGCAGCTTTCCGGAGATGGCATCCCTTTTTCTCGCTCATTGCAGCCACTGACATGTTGCCAAGCCGCTTTTATATCAAAATTCCGCACGTAGAAACCGAGAAACGCGCAGGGACCCGGAGTACGGAGAAATGGACTACATTTTGCAATTTTGAACTATAAATTCTAACCCGGTTTAAAAACAACGTATGTGCCATTAGTTTCCCTATGCACATAAGTGTTTTTCCAGAAGACACAGAATTCATAGTTCCAAATTGCAAAATGCAGTCCAATAATACTACGGATACGACCCTCAGACGTGGAAAATCTGGGCAATTGCCTATCCGATACGTGGACCGCGTTTTATGGAAAAGAACCCAGCCAAATCAAGCTATTGTCAAATTTAACTGAGCCTTTTAATTTTATACGAGGGAAAGAATGTACTGTAATTTGCACAAACATCCGCACAACCGTTTTCGTGTGAAAAATTAAATTGCCTAATTAAATTTGGCAATCGCTGATGTGGCTTGGTTCCTTTCCGTTCAATGCAGTCCAAGTTGTTGTCTCGTTTTCGATCAGACGTAGGTACATTAATTCCAATGTTTCCGAATTTCTCCCAGCAAATTGCATTGTTACTCGCAGAATTTGAGCGTATCCGACTGATAATTTCACTGAGTTTTTCTCTGGTCTTACAGAAAATCCGTCAAATTTTCGACGAAAACAGCATAGGTACATATTCTTGTAAGCAACACTGAAAAATAAACACAATGGATCGAGAGTCCAGGCTCTTAAAAACATCGACAAGAAAAAATACTCTTGATTCAATCGGATTTTTGCTTGAAACAAGAACCAAGCCTCTTAATTTGAGCGGATTTCCTTTTGATTCAAGCAAAAATCTGATTGAATCAAGAGTATTTTCTCTTGTCGGTGTTTTCAAGAGTCTGGACTCTAGATCCAATGTGTTTTTTTCCAGTGCATGGAGTAGTTTAAGTCACTTTTAGAACCTTGGAAGGAGTCGCGTGCCTTCGTTGGGGAAGCAAGGAATTTTCCGACGACGCGGCAACATTGGCGCCCCTGCAACGCGGCGCAGGGCGGTGCGCGGGGAAGGGACGCAGAAATCGATGCGCTCCACCACTCCGTCTCCAGGGCCTATCCCTGTCGCCCCCCGCCCGCCCGCCACCCCGTCCCTTGGCCGCCCAGCCGGAGCTAGTTGGTAGTCTGCCCGCAGGTTGCAGTGTCAAGGTTAGCCCCTCCCCCTCCTCTCGCCGCCCTCCGGCGCCAGGCGCAACCTTGCACTTTCTCCCCACCCCTCCCTCCCTTCTGACCCACCCGGAGCTTTGAGCTTTGAGCTTTTCAAAAGCGCCCCTCGCTTGTCGTTCCTCCCGGAGACGGGCACGTGTGGGTATGTGCCGAACTGACCCTGCGAACGGGACGACGGGTCCTTGTCTTGCGGTGAGTGGAGGGGTTGCCGGCGGTCCGGGAAACCGGGAAAGTCAGGGACTTCGTGGAAAAGTCAGGGAATTTGTTGGAAAAGTCAGGGAATTTGTTGGAAAAGTCAGAGAATTTTCGACGTATCAATCTACCAATCAGTGAAGCATTAGAAATTAGAGCATTATCATTAAAGCGTTAGTGGGAAAAGAAAGGGAATTTGTGGGAAAAGTCAGTGAATATGTTGGAAAAGTCAGAGAATTTCCGATGTATCAATCTATCAATCAGTGAAGCATATCGCAGATCTTCTAGCTGTATACCCAGAAGTCCCACAGTCAGGCTTACCCGGGAAATTTCAGGGCATTTTAAAAAGTCAGGAAAAACCTAGAAATGCCAGGGAAAAGGTCTAAAGTGTCAGGGAAAAATTGTCAATTTACCTTTATNGAAGATTAAAACAAAATTTTAGTTTAAAGTTTACTAAATAAAATTACAATTTTTGAAAACATTTGTTATATTTATTCTCTCAAAAAAATAATAAGACCCGATTCAAAGACAAGACAGAAAATTAAATGAAAATAAATAAATAAAAAAAAAAAACATGTGAAAGTGAAAAGTGTACAGGAAAAATAAGGGGCTGCGAGGCAGCCCCATAAGCCCCTAGTTTACCTTTATTCGCTTTTCTAAAATGGATGTGATGTCAAGATTCTAGAACCAACAAATTTTGCCTTGAAACTATTTGAAATTTTGTCTTATGACATATATTTAATCGCAAGGGAATTTTACTCAAATGTGTCAGGGAAAACTGGGAAACAACGGGGAATTTTATTCTCTAGAATCGATGGCAACCTTAATTAAAGGGGAAAAAATTATCACCTCGAACAATTCGAGAATATGTCACGGTTCCTTCACTGAAAAGTATACTGTTGATAGTTAAAAGGGATATGGCTTTCTGTGTACTCCGTAGTTTTCTGCGGGCTAACACTGGAAAAAAAACACATTGGATCTAGAGTCCAGACTCTTAAAAACATCGACAAGAAAAAGTACTCTTGATTCAATCAGAATCTAGCTTAAATAAAAAACCAAGCCTCTTAATTTAAGCGGATTTCGTTCTGATTCAAGCAAAAATCCGATTGAATCATGAGTATTTTTTCTCGTCAATGTTTTCAAGAGTCTGGGCTCCAGATCCAAGGTGTTTTTTTCCAGTGAGTCGGAGACGACGTTTTTTTTTTGAGTCCCTGCTCACTGACTTATCAAACAACTTAAAGGGATTCTGAAAATACTTGAGACTTGGTGTACTGGATAGTGAGCATTACGTCAAGAGTGGACCTCCTCGACGAGCCTATGTTTGAGGTCAACATGAAGAGGAATTCGCGATCGTGGAAGCGTAGTTTTTCGCCAAGTTTCGCCTAGCCGAAAGGATCGACGCCAGATTTGGAAAAAATGCGTGGAGCTTTGGCGACGGTTCAAATTCGCGACCTTTACGAAACACGGAGACATGGGCCGTGGCATTGTGCTCGCTAGGGACGGCCGCTCATACTGCCGTAGTAAGTAAGAACACCGCAAGTGCCATCACAGGCTGCCGAATTTCCTTCGACCGAATTTTCCGGAAAATTTATGAGTATTTCTCCTCCGATTTCTCAGATGATCACGTTCGCAATTTGATCTGAAAGTCGGCTTTCTAGGGAAAATTTTAGGGGAAAATATTCACAATTCCTTTCAAAAATAAATATTTTCAAAGGAAAAGTTTGGCAACATGCGAAAGCTTATGTGGCGTTTTAGCATGGCAGCACAGAAGATCGAATGCGGCTTTGAATATTTGCGAGAGGAGACGATTGAGTCGGCACCAACTAGAATCAACGTAACTGCAGCTCACGGTGCTAAATTTCATCTCGTGTTTTATCATTGCGCAAGGAAACTGAACAACGTTCTGTTTTGAAATGACACGCTCGTTCCTGACAATTTTTGAAAAATTATGTATTTTTAACCATCTGGCATATCTTCAAAAATTATCAGGGAATTTCACCAAAATGTTTCAGGGGAATGTCAGGAAATTTAATTTTCTAAATTGTGTGGCAACCTTATCAGTGGCGATTTTGCTTAAGTAGGCAACGTTTTTTCCCTCATTTGTATATGTAAAACCCTAGATTCTCGGCGAGACAGCTTGTCTTATCTAAAATCTATATTTTCATTCAATAGATTTTAACGGAGGAAAAATAGTGTTGCTAACCTGGAATATATTTTCAAAGTCCGAACATTTGAGATTTGTCGAATGAGATTTTGCAACGTCTGAAGGCTCATACGGCGTTCTAGCCTAGCTCTGCAGTGTGCAGGGTTGTCACAGCTAGGAAAGACTGGGAAATGTCAGGAAAAACGACGAAAATATCGGGGAAAATTTGTCGAATCACCTCCGTATGCTTATAGAATAGGTTTGAGGTTTCGAACAATAAACTTTGCCTGAAAACTATTTTCAATTTTGCCTCCTTAAATATCCGTCACATCTTCAATTGTCAGGGAATTCCACCAAAATGTGTCAGGGAATTTCATTTTTTGAATTCTGTGGCAACTCTGAAACCGTTGAATCCACTGCCAATCGATTGATCCACCACCAGCGTCGTTGTCAAACCGCGAACGACCCCCCTAATTTCTCCCCACCTCTCAACGCGAAGTAGCCAATTATTTTTCTTCTCCTCGTCGTATTCCTGCCGTGCTAAGGAAGAACGCCGTATGGACATTCGAGAGTTGTCAAATTTCCCTTGACAAAACATGTATTTTCAAAGAAATTCATGCATATTCTTCCTTGAAATTTTCAGATATTTTAGATTGAGTTGCGCACAAAATTGTCTGAATATATTGGGAAAAAATATTCAGAATTTTCCCAGTAAATTCGGTTTTTATCTGAGGAAATCCGGCAACGTCTGGAGGCTCATTCGACGTTCTTCCTCAGCAGCCAAGAGTGACGATTAGATTGCGAGTAGCTTGGTTCAATTTCTATTACGAGGCCTCCTGCGTAAGTGTGAGTGCGTGATCCGGTCCCCGTGTGAGTGAGCAGGCTGCAAGGCATGCTCTAATGAGTTAATTTCCAGACAGATTATAATCGGCGTAATTAATGGCCGTAATCGGTATCGGGCCTTGGACAGGGTTGTCGATACCGTGCGGAGATTCGTCTGAATTCGAGGGGTAAATTCGGGATCTCTCGGCGATTTGACAACGTTCCTCCGAATCGAGCTTATTGCGCCTGCGCGGATTTGTGCGTGGCGCGATGTTGCCGTATCCGTCTGGAATTCGCCAGTTTTTGTGGGATTTCTGCCGTGCTCAGGAAGAACATCGCAAGAAAATTCGAGAAGTGCCTTTTCACGAATAAAATGTGTATTTTTGAAGAAAGTTATGCGTTTTTTCCCCTAGAAATTTCCGATATTTTAGATTAAATTGGGAACAAAATTGTCTGAAAAATTGGAAGGAAAATATACAGAATTTCCCAGTAAATTCGTCGATTATCAAAGGAAATACGGCAACGCCTGAAGGCTCATACCGCGTTTTTCCTTAGTAAAGCAGATTTAATGTGGAGTTTCGGGCAGTGGCGTGGCGTGCTTTGCGATATATCGATTGATCTGCCATTTAAACCTATGGAAAAGTATCGATAAACAGGGTGTTCGCAGCGAACACTTTAATAATCGATTATTTACCACAGCCTCAAATGGGGAAATATCGATAGATCGAAAAGCACGCCACGCCACTGGTTTCGGGTTTTTCCACCGAAGTTCGACATCGTCCTTTATATCCCATTGCCGCAGAATAATCTTATATCCAGGCGAGGAAAGGAAGATCCCATCGGTCGCGGTTTTTTCAGGTGTTCGTTGCGACCAACCTGTGTATCGATCCTTCTCAATAGGTTTAAATGGCAGATCAATCGATGTATCGCAAAGCATGCTACGCCACTGGTGTGGCACGTGTCTTGATACAGTGCTTCAATTCGCATGTCATAAAGATATATTGTAAACAAAGAAGTCCAAAATAAACCCCGACAAATCTTCAGGTTTTATTACCGATCTTATTCTCCTCATTCTTTACGACCGCACTTGTCCCGCGCCGTTATAGCGCCTTGCTATGAAAAAACGACGTTTTTTACCTCAGGCGTTGCCGAATTTCCTTCGACAACTCTCTAATTTTCTGGCAAATTTTTGAATTTCTTTCTTCCAATATCTCGGATAAATTTCAGGGTTGCCACGGTCAGAGAAAACCGGGAACGTCAGGGAATTCACAAAGTCAGGGAAAATGGCGAAAATGTGAGAAAATAATTAATTCGTTATCAGCTTTCTAGAGTGGATTTGACGTCTAGAACAACAAACTTTCTTCGAAGAACGCCTCTTAGGCCATATGACATTATTTCAATTGTCAGGGAATTTTACTCAAAAGTGTCAGGGAATGCAGGGGAGTATCAGAGAATTTCATTTCCTAAATTTTGTGGCAACCCTGATTTGTAATTTCATCTGAAGTGTATGAAAATTTACAGGAAGAATATTCATAACCTCCTTCAATTGTAAATATTCTCTGAGGGGATATTTGGCAACGTTCGAATGCTCATAAGGCGTTCTTCCTCAGCAAAGGCTTTGCGATCTATCGATTGATCTGCCCTTTAAACCCATGGAAAAGGATCGATAAACAAGGTGCACGCAACGAACACCTTGATTATCGATTCTTCACCACAGCTTTAAATGGGAAAACATCGATAATCTGGCCGGTGAGGCGCCTCCCTCATCCCGCCACACGTGAACTCTCGTTACTCCCCATTAACACCCCCTTCCTCATCGCCATCCCCCCTTTACGTGATAGGGGGGCTGGAGGGGGGAGGGGGCTCTGAAGGTCGCGTCGCCGCATTCGACTCGCGGTTGCCGTGGTAACGGGGGATTTAAATTTTCCCGGGAAATCGCCGACGAGGATGAAGATATCTCGACCCGATTGCTCGGCAACCCTGATTAGTGCAATTATTAGTGCACTCCGCGATCGAGTGCGGATTGTCAGTTGCGCCTGATCGCCGGCAGAGCGCGCTGCGGAGCGATGTGTCGTAAATGCCACTGGCTCGAATCGAGTGAGCTTTCACCAGTTTTAACCGCTTTTTAGTGAGGTTCCGGAAATCCCGGGGATGGCGGGAAGGGGTCATTCGCGAGCTGGGTCGCCACGGTAAGGAAATACCGGGAACTGTCAGGGAACTTTCAAGAGGCAGGCAAAACCTGGAAATGTCAGGGAAAATGACGAGAATTTTAGGGAAAAATCGCCAAGTCACCTACATATGCTTTTTCGAGTGAGTTTGACGTTTCGTAAAACAAATTTTGCCTGAAAACAATTTCAAACACTGGAAAAAAACACATTTGATCTAGAGTCCAGACTCTTAAAAACATTGACAAGAAAAAGTACTCTTGATTCAATCCGAATCTAGCTTAAATCAAGAACCAAACCTCTTAATTTAAGCGGATTTCATTTTGATTCAAGCAAAAATCCGATCGAATCAAGAGTCAATCAAAGATTTTTTCCTGTCAATGTTTTCAAGAGTCTGGACTCTAGATCAAATGTGTTTTTTTTCCAGCAAATGGTGTATTTTTAACCATCTGGCATAACTTCAGTCACCAGGGAATTTCACCAAAATGTGTCAGAGAAATTTCAGGGAATTTAAATTTCCATATTCTGTGGCAACCATGGCGATGACTCAATTTCACCAGAGAATCTTGCCGCAACTGAAACGTGCACATGCGCTTACTGACACTGTAGATCTCTGGGACCCATCTATCTCTTTTCTTTCTAATTTTATTAACCCTAATATACACAAATTGTGGGGAGGATTAACTACAGTTAGATCCGATAATTTTGCTTGCTTTGGACTTTTTTTTTGCTGTAGCTCGTTTATAATATAAAATTCCTATTATGACGTCGTATTAAAATGTAGAAAATCACAGGTGGAATTAAACTTCACACTGGAAAAAAAGGTCGCTCGGATCCTAAGTCCAGACTCTTAATAACATTGACAATAAAAAGTACTCTTGATTCAATCCGATTTTACCTTGAATCGAAGAGCCGAGCCTCTTGATCTAGGCGGATTTTCTTTTGATTCAAGAAAAAAGTCCGATCGAATCAAGAGTATTTTTTCTTGTCAATGTTTTTAAGAGTCTGGACTCTAGATCCAAGCAACTTTTTTTTTCAGCGTTCGTGAACGTCCCTGGTAAAAATTGGCGATAAGAGCTGTGTTTCAAAATACCGTAGGAATTTTTATAGCCGACTAAAGAAGGCTACAGAAAATCATATAGCTGGCTGTAGAATGCGGAGATAATCATACGCCGGGCTATACGAAGCGATAAAAAATTATGCAGTCGGGCTATGGTTCCTATAGCCGAGCTTTACACTTTATCGCCTGGTTGTTGCTTTTTCGCCATCGATTATAAAAAGCCATAAGAAATTGTGTAGAAATTCGTGTGCTTTGGAAATCATTAAGTTTGACACGGAACCATCTTAATATTTACAAAACACACATTATATTTTCCTTTAATACATATTTATTTTCATCAATTAAGATGAGAATAATCCATACAGGATGTGCAAACATTTCAAAATTATGAGTTGAACAACGCTGACTCCGTCAGATGAAATATCAAAGCCTNAAATTTGAGGTGGGATAATGGCGGCTTCTCAAGAGCAACGAGGTAGGCGATCTTTTGCACCAACGAACAGAAAACTGATGGCGAAAAATAACCAATCAGAACCTCCCAAAAAAAAGAATTTGCCTAAAAACGGAACTTCGTGGTTCTGCGCAGATTTACCAGTCAGAAACGACATCTCAAGGTGGAAAAAAACTCGCTGAAAGCGAATTTTAGCAATCAACACAACATGACGTAGAGACATGATTGGCTAAAAAATACAACGGTTTTTGATACATCGGAAAATCAACCAAAAATCGGAGACTGGGCGAAACGCTCAAGGTCGCAGAGGTATAGGGAATCCCATAGCGAAAACAACGGAACGATTGTAATATCATGGGGAACTCCGTTCCCATGACAACAGTTATTAGTGATTAACAATTATAAATTCCGTTTCTATAAAAAACTAAGCAAAAACGTTGAGCGGTGGTGCTGTGCAAATAGTAAATGTAAAAGTTACTTAAAGTTAACGAGTTTAAAAACCTCCTCGGGGAGCCATCGGACCATAATCACGTTGAGAAAAGTGACTCTGACCTGCGTAGAGAAAAATTCAGTAACGGAGTGAAGATTCGAGCCACTGACGCACGGTGTGGCGAAAGGCCGGTTTGCCCGGACATGCGCTCGACAACTTGCGTTTTTTTGTCAACTGTGGCCCTAAAACGCATCATTTTTAAGTAAGGAGGACGTTTCTCAGGCAATTTTTGTCGTAGATTTCAAATCTGCCCTTATTTTTACCATTACAGTGATGAAAATCCGAGAAAAATTGCTATTTACATAAGTTGCTCCTGAAAAATACTAAAACATTGATTTCCACCTGGAAACTGGGGTTTTAAAACGCATCATTTTTAAATAAGGAGGATACTATTGGAGCAATTTTTGTCGTAAATTTCAAATCTGCCTTTACTTTTACCATTTGAGTGATGAAAATCCGAGAAAAATTGCTATTTACACAAGTTATTTCTGAAGAGGACTAAAAACATTGATTTCCTGAATCACCTCGAAACTTTGGCTTTAAAACGCATCATTTTGAATCAAGGAGCGTGATCATAGGGTAATTTTTGTTGTAGATTTCAAATCTGCCTTTATTTTTACCATTTGAGTGATGAAAATCCGAGAAAATTGCTATTTACATAAGTTGTTCCTGAAAAGTACTAAAAACATTGATTTCCATCTCGCAAATGAATGCATTTCTATAATTTAAACGTTCGACACTTCTTAAAATATTTGCAGCCATCCTTTTCTCTTTCCACCTGGCTTTATGAGCAGCATTGTACGTATTCATATTTGTATATCTTTATACTGCTGTTAATATAGGAACAAAAAAAGTTGAATAAAATAGAAGAAACGAGATTTTAAACAACATATCTATTTGCCCTTCATGACCAAACGAAACGTTAACTCTCGACTACTTCATCCACTACCATACCTATCCAGCTAATTAGCTACATCCAGCTTAATTTATCAATATGAATATTTTTTTTTAATTTTTGGTAAAATTAGTCAGACTAAAATTTGTAATAAGTATATATTTACAATATTAGTTCTATTAATATTGACTTTCTACAGGTGAAATTTAATGATATTCTTCATGATATTCGAAATTTCTATAATTGCCGTGTATAATTATTATAACATGAGGATACCAACCAGCGCGAGTAGTAGTCACATTATTTAAACTTATAATAACAGTTCTAACTTCTTTACCATTCATTATTAGTATGATAAATAACAGAAACAATTTAAATTTCTGAAATACCCTATACATTGGAGTAAATAAATTACACTACTACTGCTGCATCCAGTAACTTTTTTTACACGTACTTAGCCTATTTTAACCTTTGACCACTTACCTGCGTGATGGATCTTAGAGAAATATCAACAATTGGTTGCGCGGAGTGATAAAAACCGATTTCGCGCAACCGACTTCATATCAGATAATATCATGCTGCCGTCGGAGTAGCAGATATTAGCAGCTAAATATTGTTTAGGAGGCTTCTCAGGGGTCCTGTGGGTCTGCTCCAACAAGTCCCAGCGTGGCACTCCTTGGCACTTGGAACGAAAGTTAATATAAAGTTTTATTTTCAGCATTTTCGGCGCGAGGACTTTCAGACGGCATAAATCGTATTCAAACCTATTTGCGGCTACATTTTAGTAGTGAAAAATGATCAGCAGCTTGCAAAGAGTAAGATTACGTCATTGGAAAAGGTCTCATTAAATTTTAAAATAGGCTAAAGAATGTACAAACATTGGTGCGTTTTTAGAGGAAATTTTAGATTGCCGACTTAGCGGACTTTAGAGGCCTGTACCATCAATACGGGGGATGAAAATTTAAAAACTATCATCAAATCTATATAATATAGTACTCGTAGAACACATTTCCGGGCATAAACATTCACAATCCCGGAATCGCCCATGTCCGACCTTTTACGCATATCGCCACACCGTGCGACGCTTGAAGCAACTATTTCTCACCAGAGGTATTGCACAGCTTCATACGAAACTGAAGGCGCTCTAATATATTAGTAATGGCAGGCATCCATCCAAAGTACGGAGCTTTCCTCGCAAAATAAATCAAGATACTACGGCCCAAGAAGAGAGCAGTATTCCAAAAACTCACTAAGTCCCAGCATCCGTAATTAGTAACGTTTAGCATACACTTTATCGCTTGACTGTTGCTTAGTCACCATCGGCTATAAAATGCTATAAGAAATTGTGTAGCCGGCTATAGAAGCCATTGGAAATCTTACAGCCGGCTGTAGGTCTACGGTATTTTGGAACACAGATTCTACTGCCAATTTTTACCAGGGGTTCGGCATATATGACAAAACTCAGTTCGTTAGTTCACTTTACCGCACAAGTTCTTTCCAGTGCAGAGCTTTAAAAGTGCCTAAATATTATAATTATATTAGTTACTATTCCTACGAGTCCGAATGATTTTTTCTGAATTGTTAGCTAATACTTTAGCTTCGTAGGTTGTCGGAATTCGAGGGAAAGGAAGAGGACTTCATCGTTACGATGTAGGAATGCGGGTCAAAATGAAGCCTGTTTTCCAACGATCCATGAAATTGTACCCGCTGACAAACCGTGTCTCCAGTTCGTTATTTAATTGCTCACCGAACCCATACCCTACCTCTGTTCTCATAGAGGACGTAAGAATTTTAACAAGTCAAATGACTCGCTGAATAATTGTGAGGCACCAATTTTAACTGAAATACTTTGAGTTTTGAATACGCAATAGACGAGGAAAGCTCATAGATGATATTATCTCGCATAAATGTTTTACTCTCTTGAAAACCTTTTACTAAGTTTTTATGATGCACTGGAAAAAAGAAAAAAAAAGAAAGAGAAAAAAAAAACACACATTGGATCTAGAGTCCAGACTCTTGGAAACATTGACAAGAAAAATGACTCTTGATAAATCAGATTTAAGCTTAAATCAAGAACCAAGCCTCTTAATTTGAGCGGATTTCCTTTTGCTTTAAGCTTAAATCTGATTGAATCAAGGGTCCTTTTTCTTGTCAATGTTTTCAAGAGTCTGGACTCTAGATCCAATATGTTTTTTTTTTTTTTTTTTTTTTTTTTTTTTTTTTTTTTTTTTTTTTTTATTTTTTTTTTTCAGTGCGACTAGATTTCTAGTCCTCTTTCGCCGGGTAAAAAGAGAGTCATCGTTTATTTGCTAGAATTCAGGATAATAGTTGCACTTCATTTCTTAAACCGAGCGTTCATGCTTCAGTAAGTGAGTTTTTGCACTGGTGGTCCAGTTTTCGAAGAGGTATTTTAATATTGTATCACAGGTATTATTATTTCAAGTGACTTTATTCTTGGGTGTCGCCATCCTGTGACAATAGCAGTGACTGGAATTGTTCTCCTCAGCAAGTAATTGGGGGCCATTATCTTTTTCTCAAATTGTGAGACTGAATTTATGATACCTTTTTGATCAAGCTTTTCTCTCTGCCGAAATTAAAGCATTTGCCTAACGTATTCGTATTTTGTGTGTTCCAGGTAATTTGAATTCTGACCATTTGCTCCCCTCATGCTATCAAATCTGTAAGTAAGTAATTTTGATGAGCTTTCAAACCGTGATTTTCTAGCCATTTTCTCTAAGTAGAAAAAGAGGAAGAAGAAAATCTTCACTGGAAAAAAAAAACATTGGATCTGGAGTCCAGACTCTTAAAAACATCGACAAGAAAAGATGCTCTTGATTCAATCGGATTTAAGCTTAAATCAAGAACCAAGCCTCTCAATTGAGCGGATTTCCTTTTGATTTAAGCTTAAATCTGATTGAATGAAGAGTATTTTTTCTTGTCAATGTTTTCAAGAGTCTGGACTCTAGATCCAATGTGTTTTTTTCTCCAGTGTTGTTTTTGCTCTAGCTGAAGTTTGCAAGAGACCCATCATGAATTTTTAATTAACGTTTCACCCATCAGTTATGAGACGCAGCCCAGCTTTTCGTCGGCCGACGGCGCCTCAAATAATTACTGGGGCGTCTCAATTTTTTCCACGTCGGCTCGCGGAGTGAGGCTATCTCGGTGCACCTGTCTCCTGGTGTCCCGCGTCGCGTAGTCCCGGAGTAAAGAGGGTCGTGGGTCGACGCACCGGGACGCGGAGATAAGTCGACCAGAACATTTCACCCAAATACACGACCGTCGACGGGGCAATGATAGATAGGACCAAAAGTAGAGGGGGGGGGGTCAAGTGAGGCAACAAAAAATGCCTGTGACGGCGTGACAGTCGCCCGAAACAAGCTCACAGATACCGATGCTACTCTCACCGCTTTTCCAGGATCCTCGTCACGATATTGTGCTTCGGTGCTGCCAAGTGACAAAAGATTGCTCATCAAACTTTGAGCCGACAAAGTCAGTTAACAAATAATCAAATAAAAACTTGATTTCGGGAAAGGCTGCAATAAAATTTGAATTTCGGTACACGAAGGTACTGAAAAAGCACCTACTTTTTCTGATACGAAGTACTGAATTTTTATCGAAAAGCACTGTGAAAAACTGATTTTATGCCAGCCAGTTTCAGTGGACACCCATCTCCACCATAGGGTGTCTTTAAGTCCGGAAAGTTCGAAAATAGCACTGATTTTTTAAGGGCGGTCCGGAAGTACTGAAAAAGTGTGGAAATTCCGCGAGAAGGTTTGGAATTTTTGTCATTTTTATCGCTATTTGAGCGAGAAATTCAAAATTTTCGAATTTAGTCAATTGGAAGCACTGAAAAAGTACTGAATTTCTTGGGAATGTACTGAAAAAGTACCTTAAAAGTACTGAATTTTGGCTAGCCTGTTTTAATAGACACCCTGCACCAATTTTAACGCAGGCTTCAAAGAGGCTCATCGATGGAGTTGTTGACTCTTGGCTTTCAAAGATCGTCGGGTCGACGATCTTTGAAGGTCTGGCAACCGATAGGTTCGGGACCTATACCGAAGATCAGATTTTGAATTTTCAAGGAATTTCGTGCATAAATGGTCGATAAATAAAACAATTAGTGCCAGTTTGAAGGCCCCCGTTTGTGCGTGGGCTGGACGCTTGAATAATACGCTCGGTTCGGTCGTTTGTACCCAAGGTCGGTGCTTTATATCATCCCAACTAATTCGGTTCGTCGAACTGAATTTTCGGTTCGTCAACCTGAACTTGTGTGGTATAGTGAACTTACGAACTGAGTTTGGTCATATATGCCGAACGTTCACGAACCGAAAGTTCAGTTTGACAAACCGAATATTCGGGATGACATAGAGTACCGAACGTTCGGTTTACACAACCGAATGTTTTTTCTCAGCGTACAGCTTTGAATTCGGTTCGGTCGCTTTCGGTTCGGTTCGCAAATAGGATAGTGAAATCTACTTTGTTCAGGAAAAACGCCGTATGAACGCCTATTCTAGAGTTGCCAAATTTCCTTCAATACAATGATTATTTTTGAGGTTGGTAATGAATATTTTTCCTTGAAATTTCCAGGAACTTGAGATCAAATTGCGAACAAAATTATCTGAAAAATTGGAGGGAGAATATTCATAGGGTCACCAGGAAATTCGTATTTTATCAAAGGAACTTTGGTAACGTCTGAAGGTTCACACGGCGTTTTTCCTTAGCACGGCAGAAATAGACGATGTCTTGGAGAATGAGTCGACAATGATGGTCGGCGTCTCGAGCTTAGCGCCTTCGGTGGAGCTTTGCAAGCTCCGCCGAGTAAAACTTTCTCTTCATTTGTCACTGTTATATGAGGACCGGCACGCCGCTATTGTTGCTAGATGGTGTTGAAAATCAGCTCATTTCCCCCTTTTAAACCCATGTAAAATATCCAAGTTTTATCGTACACTCTGGCAACCTTGCACGCCGCTCAGTGGTCCCATTTGTGGTGTTGTCGCTCGTTGTCATGGTGAATTTGACGGAGTTCATCAGAACAGGGTTGCCACAGTCAGGGAAAATCGGGAAATGTCAGGGAATTTTGAAAAGTCAGGGAAAACCCGGAATGTCACACTGGAAAAAAACCGCATTGGATCTAGAGTTCAGACTCTTGAAAACATTGACAAGAAAAAATACTCTTCATTCAATCGGATTTTTGCTTGAATCAAAACGAAATCCACTTAAATTAAGAGGCTTGGTTCTTGATTTAAGCTAGATTCTAATTGAATTAAGAGTACTTTTTCTTGTCGATGTTTTTAAGAGTCTGGACTCCAGATCCAATGTGTTTTGTTTTTTTTTTTTCCAGTGCAGGAAAAATGACAGAAATGTCAGGGAAAATTTATTAAATCACCCTAATTTGCTTTCTAGAATGGGTTTGAGGTTTCGAACAAGAAATTTTGCCTGAAAACTTTTCAGTTATGCCTTCTTAACCATCCGTCACATCTTCAACTGTCGGGGAATTTCACCAAAATGTGTCAAGGAAATGTCAGGGAATTTCATTTTCTAAATTCTGTGGAAAGTCTGTTACCCTAAAAAAATCCTATTTTTCTTGGTTTCTGGAGACCCAGACGTGACCCAGTGTTCATACTGTCTTACTGAAATTACTCCACGCTCGTCGCTACGTGTGTAGCGTAGTATTATGCCCCCCCCCCCCCCNCTCTCCTCTCTCGGGCGAACTTGGCCGGGACAGGTGGAGAGGGGCATTACCATATCGTACCCACTGCGACTCGGACGCATTGTCGCCAGCCAGTCGTGAAATTTCCGCACTGTCTCTGCCTGAGCTCGGTGTAAAATATCCACGTTTTATCGGACAATCCGGCAATCTTGCTCCGTCGCGTTGGGCGCCTTGTCCACCGTCCACGCAACACGCAACACGGAAGAAGGAACCAGCCCTGGAAATGACGTAAACCCTGTCCCTGTCGTCAGATTGTGCTGAAGAATCAGCACATTGTCCCATTGGAAACCACGCTAAAAATCCACTTCTGATAAAATCTGGCAATTTTGTCGCAGGTGCTCACTGCTCATCGTCACCCCCGGGGCGGTGGCTGTAATTTTCGGCGTGCTTAACCTCAATTCGAAGCACGTCCGATGGTTAGCGTTGCGTTCCCCACGACGGAGGATCTACGAAATCGTGCATCCGATTTCGGATAGGTCCACCGCGGATTTCTGCGCGTCCAGTGATAGCGCGTAGCGTCCACGGATGGGAGAGTCAGGGTTGCCGCCGTCGGGGAATGCCGGGAAATAGCCTCGAAATTTCGGCGGACTCTGCAAAGTCACGAAAAATGACTTAAGTGTCAGGGAAGAATCATTAAGTCACCTTTATTTGCTTTTTAGAATGGGCTTTACGTTTTACGTTTGAGGTGATTCGATGGACGCCATATTTTGTGTAAGAACGGCATGTGATATATCGCATCAATTGGTTCCATTTTTTCAGCTACTCGTCATTTTTCTCCAATTTTGAGATCGCAATTCTGTTGTTAGGAGACCAAAGTACTCTCTTACCAATTTTAACAATTTTAATAAAGGCGTGGTTTTTTTTAGAGAGAAAATATAGCATTCGAGTGCAGTTTCGATATCAGTATCGAATGCGATGTTTGCTCTCTAAAAAAACCACGCCTTTATTACGTTGAATTTCTTTGTAAAAATTGGTAAGTGAGTGCTTTAGTCTCCTGACAACAGAATTGCGATCTCAAAATTGGAGAAATATGACAAGTAGCTGAAAAAATGGAACCAATTGATGCGATGTATCGCATGCCGTCCTGACACAAAATATGGCGTCCATCGAATCCCCTTTATTAAGCAGAATTTGCCTGAAAATATTTCAAATCCTGCCGTTTTAACCGTCCGGCATAAATCCGCAATTCGAAATGAGAACAACCGGATTTCTTGAAATGACCCAAGCAAAGATGAGCCCAAGCCAAGTCGGAGAGCTTTTTTTAGAAGCACGAATGAAACTTTAAACCCTTTACTCACTGAATGAATTCAGCCTAGCTTGGTTCCTTTCCACGTAACTCGATCCAGTTAACTGCGTGGTTTTATGTGTGCACTCCCCACCAGCACAAGCCGGGGCGAAATACCACTCTTTAACGCCTGTTTATGACTATCTAAATACTCATGTAGGTACTTCAATGCCGTGCTAAGGAAAAACGCCGTATGATTATTCGAGAGTTGCCAAATTTCCCTTGATAAAATATGTATTTTTGACGACATTCATGCATACTTATCCTTGAAATTTTCAGATATTTTACACTAAATCGCATACTAAACTGTCTGAAAATTTTGGAAAATAATATTCGCAATTTTCCCTGGAAATCCGGTGTTTATCGGAGGAAACTTGGCAACGGCTGAAGGCTCATACGGCGATCTTCCTTAGCACGGCAGTTAAGCACACCATGACTACCGAAATGCGGAAATTAATGTCCCCTTTGCCACTCCTCTCTTATTTTATTCGTTGTATTTTCAATGTATCATATGTAGACGTAGGACTAAATCATTAACTTCTACATGTAACCTCGAAGTACATTTGGAGCTTACTTTTAGGGGGACATGCTGTGTGATGCCCAAGTCGAGTCAAACCGACTCGAGGCTTCTTAAAAAAAACATGCTGCGAGTTGTGTTGGGGTCTTGCAAATATTTGAAAGATGCTTTTCCGAAATCGAGTAATTTGAAATATAATGTTGTCATAATTATTGTCACCCTCTTAGTGTCTTAGTTTGTCCATCCGCAGAAAGGGTTTCCGAACCGCTTTCATGGCCTTGAGAATAGTTTAACTCTCTCTCACTGGAATCTCACTTAAATTATACTTCGCGGAAATTGTACTTGTAAAGATATCCAAAGGAGGCTCCCTAAATGGAACGATTTATCAGTTTTCAAAGAGTTGCCTCTTTTAAACAGTCGTTGGTACGTACGATGGGTCGTGGATCAGGGTGGCGAAATTTTATGAAAAATAAATCTTGAAATTTCTCGTGAAATATTTAATGAAATTTCAGAACTTCATGAAAGGTATTGAAAAACACCGGTTCGGGATGCGCAAAATGTTAAAATTATGAGTTTCTTTAATTTTTTGTGTTTGAGTGCGGGTTGCATACTTTAGCCCCTGGAAATGTGAAATATTTCATAGCCTCGTGAAATTTCATGAAATATTTCACTGAAACCCCCAACCTTTTATTTCTTTCTTGCATTTCATGCCAACCAAATCTCAAAATTTAACTTTTCCCCTCAACCCTTTTGTATTTTTACTGATCCTTTTTGATGATTGTCCATGTAAATTTATTACTATTACTGCCTTCTTTAGAGGTGTAAATGGTCTTAGATGCTAAAGCACCGCTTTAAAATAAAATTATTTTATTACTACTATTACGTAACCGGAGGACAACCGCGGTTCTTTTCTCCCTCTGGTTTCCCAAAGAATCTTTCCTCGGACGTTTAACGTCTGAAGAGCGAGAAAACTGCTGCTCATTATCAGGGCGTCGAGACGAAAATTAATTTTTCCCCGTCCCGCGAGCCGCCGATTGTGATTTATGCTTGGTGCAGGCCGAGAGGTCTCCCTCTTTTTCTTCTTGTTTTTTCGCTTATTTTCGTAACCGGGAGGAGTGGAACTTGGAAGTCATTAATTTCGACGGCGGTCCAGCGCGGGCGCGGATCAGTGCTTTGCGATTTATCGATATTTCTCATTTGAAGCTGTGGTAAATAATCGATAATTACGGTGTTCGCTGCGAACGCCCTATTTATCGATTCTTTTCCATTGGTTTAAATGGCAGATCAATCGATATATCGCAAAGCACGCCACGGCACTGGCGCGGATCCCTCTCACCTGCGAATTAATCGCCGACGCAGACGGCGCGGAACCAGCCGTGTTGCCACATTTTTCGATAATTCCAGGGCAGGGGTACAGATGGTACTTCGGCCTACGCGTAGGGTTGCAATTTTTTATGAAAAATAAAATTTTAAAATTTCATTTGAAATATTCCATGAAATTTCGCAGGAAAATGTGAAAATTATTGAAAAATATTTTTCGAAAAATACCTACCAGATGAATGAAGGCCTTCGGCCAAACAAGTTTCCCAAACTGCGGTCTGTTTGCGAAACGAAATTTTCAACACGTTGTTGACCATCCACCTATTAGGTAAGTCAACTGCTGAATGTTGGAGCTCCATAAAGTTAAATGTAATTTTCTAAAAATTTTTTTAGAAATTTCTGAAAATTCCATGCTTTCGCACTAGCGTTAAAATTAAAGCGTTCGGACTATTTTTACAAAGTATCGACGTTCTTGTCATAAGTTTTTTTAAAAATCAGTGCGTGGAGCGTTCATTCTTTCGAATAAAGCTGACTTTTTTATCCATGTAACCGCACATTCGGTTCATTTACTGCTTTGATCAGTTCTTTCACCCTCATGTGTTCCGTTATACAAACTGGAAGTTGAGTTTGACGAACCAAAGAGTTAAGATTATAGATCACGATGTTTGCCTTCATTTGTAGAGATGCATTTTTGTCTCCTCGGAAGTGTAAGTAGTTCTATTATGTACTTCGCCTCGTACAACTTTTCAACCCTGCGTCAAAGTCGCTGAGTCAACCGAAAAGAGATCACGTTCTCCTTCATTTCCTGGATATGCAATTTCACCCACATTGAAGTCGGAATAGTCGTATCTCGCGTTTCGGTCCATCCAACTTTTCTACTCTGCGTTAAAATCTCTGCGAGTTGGGTGCAAAGAGACCAAGCTCTTTCTCATTGTTGTGGATAGGTATGTGAGGCAGTTTTGCTGCTTCAAAATTACGACCATCTCTTTGAAAAGCGACCTCGTCCTCTGCAAAAAAAAATTCCGAAACTGTGAACTCGGCGCGGAGAACGATCACGAGAAGCGCCTGCAAACCCAAGAAAATACTTCAAGCATTGCGCCGTCTCCTCCCCGAACCCGGTCTCGTGTCTCGGCGCTTGGCTCTTGCCAGTGGCGTGGCGTGCTTTGCGATTTGTCGATTGATCTGTCATTTAAACCTATGGAAAAGGATCGATGTACAGGGTGTTCGCAACAATCATCTTAATAATCGATTCTCTACCGTAGCTTCAAATGGGGAATTACCGATAATCGATCGTTTACGCCTCGCCACCGGCAATGTCCCGAGATGCGCACGCGTACGCAGCTCTGGAAGGGAAATGGAGATGTTGCATGTGTGAGGAATTTGCGATGTGACAATTGATTCTTACGTAAAAGTTCGCGAGAAACACGATGGTGCCACTGGTTTTCTCTGAAATCAACTCCCAAGCTCAAGAAAAGCTCTCAAGTTGAGACCAAAATTGAAGGGATATCCCACGCTATCTTGAGAGTCAATCTTTACATCAAGACGAACTCTCCATGCAAAGATAGGGAGCAAATTCATTAGCAGGGTTGCCGTTTTTCCAGTTTTAGAGTCCCCAAATGAAGTGGCAACCCTGCTAATGCATTTGCTCCCTATCTTTGCATGGAGAGCTTGTTTTGATGTAGAGGTGGACTCTCAGGGTAGGATGGGATATCCCCTCCATTTTGGCCTCACTTTGAGAGCTTTTTTTGAGCTTGAGAGATCGTCACCTTCCAGGCAAAGTATCACAAGCGCCATGCGACGTTTAAAAATTTCCGCCGCCATTTTATTTCTTTACTGAGAAATCGTTGGTTGAATCTGTTTGGAAATTTCACTAAGTTTTATCGGCAGCACAAAGAAAATTCAGTGAAATTTTCGGACAGCTTCGTTGAACAATTTCTCTGTAAAAAAATAAAATGGCGGCGGAAATTTTTAAACGTCGCATGGCGCTTGTGATACTTTGCCTGGAAGGTGACGAGATGATGTCAGAGAATACCAGTGGCACCATCGTGTTTCTCGCGAACTTTTACATAAGAATCAATAGTCAAATCGCAAATCCCTCACACATGCAACATCTCCATTATAGAATCGATATTTAAAATGGATTTATATTGAGGAAGAGATTCGCGTTGCCAGCTGCCAAGAACGGCCACCGCAGCGCTGCTGTTTGCACTCTTTCCCGTTCAAAGACTCCGATGCACTCGACCTGACACTTCCCGGGGTGATCGCACTGCTGAGACCGAGGTTGCCAAATCTCCGTCGAAAATCCGGAATTACGCCTTCCGAAACTTTCAGGATCGGATTTTCGCCATTCGGCAACGCCGCGCAAGTTTTCCGCGCTAATTGCCGCGTTTCCCGACGCGACCACGCGCGCCGCAGGAGCAGGAAGCGGCCCATTTTTTACGCACAAAATGCACGAAAAAGAAGAAGGAGGAGAGTAATGAGAAGAATGAGAAACGACAGCGATTACGGGACAAAAGTGCGGGGACTACTCTAGCGAAGAAGCCACGCTCGGTTGTGGGTGTCTAAATTTAGAGTGCAGTGTTGCCTTTTTATTTTGCCGAAGATTTCAAGGTCCCCGGAATCGATACAGATCTCCGAAAGTTCCGAGACAAATTCCGATATTCTCAAAAGTTCCGGGAACAAATTTCGAGATACGTCCGAATATAGTTTTGAAGATCGTCAAATTCTACCAAAAAATCATCAAATTTGATAAATAATTGGTCAAACCGACGAATAGCTCTGAAATTCCGGGAGAAATCCGAAAATAGCTGGTTATTCCGGAAATTCTGAAGATTCCAAGAAGTTGCTGTCGTTCGAAAATAATAAGGAATTGATACCGGGGAATGGCAGCACTGTTAGAGGAGGATGGAGACCAGAAATGCAAGTGCACGAAAATGAGGCGTAATGCACCGATGGGCATGGGCAAAGAGTGACAATTATTTCTCCTCAGCAGAATCCAGGGTTTCTACTAGAAGCCCAATAGTTTTTCTTGATAATGCAGTTTAAGATAGCTCCTTTCAGCGTAAAATCGTCTATTTTGATTCCTTTTCTATCTCGTGTGAACTTCATCAGACTTTATTTTTTCAATGAAGAAACCACTGTTGATGTGTCCTTACCTTAAATCACCCATCTGCATCTATAAGCAAATGCAGGGTGTCCACAAGTTCGGAAATAGTACTGATTTTTTAAGGGCGGTCCGGAAGTACTGAGAAAATGCGAAAATTCCGCATAAAGATCCGGAATTTATTTCATTTTTCGGCATTTTTGTCGCAATATGAGCGAGAATTTTTTTCGCCAATTGGAGGTACTGAAAAAATACTGAATTTTTCTGTTGTAAAGGTACTGATTTCTTGGAAATGTACTGAAAAAGTACCGCAAAAGAACTGATTTTTGATCAGCCTGTTTCAGTAGACACCCTGAAATGACACTTGTGCTTTTTTTTACCATGAGCCAAAAGTGGTGGTACCTCATAGCAAAATGTTAATCTAAATCTGTAATTTCGATGAAAGATACAGTAATTGTGTTCAAATTCATTTGACAAATGAATTGAGTTAAAAGGAGCTGTATATTGTCTCTTCGTTCTTTTAGACTTAATGCGTTTTCAGATGGTTTCTTTTAGCATAAAAGCGACCACTTCGATTCCTTTTCAATCTCATGTGCACTTTTCTCGGTCCTCTTTGTTCCGAAATGAAACGTCTCAAGGTAAGCGCCAGACCTTCGTCCCGAGCAGTGACGAGGCGTGAGATCGATTATCGATACTTCCCCATTTGAAGCCGGGGAAAAGAATCGATTACTGAGGTGTTCGTTGCGGACACCCTGCATATCGATTGTTTTCCGTAGGTTTAAATGGCAGATCAATCGATATATCGCAGGGCACCGGTCCCGAGGAGATAGGACCTCCGCGCGCTTCTCCGCTAAGTGGGGCGTAGGCTTCGATCTTCACCTTGCAGGACCTCCCCCGTCAAAAGAGCTTAACTCCATTCTCGGATGAGTGAATAAATGCGCGGTATTCAATGGACGATCGGGCTCGTCTGTAAATGCAGTTACGCGCTTGTATCAGGACTGAGACGCGATGTTCGTCGGGTCGAAATTGCCGAATCCGAAAACCCGAGTCGTGTTTTCGCTGAATTATTTATCTCGAGTGCAGCGTGAGTTGTGACTAACGCCCACGGTTTTTGCAACGGTGCGGCGCACACTGGACCGGGTGGATTCGATAGGAGGAGTCGGACAAAATTTGGAAATTTTAAACTCTTGTAACTCCAATTATACAAAATTCGAGGTTCTAAAAGTGGTTTCATTGGTTTTCTCGTAAAATCTTCTTCTATTAGCATTCCTTGAAATGTAAAATGTGACGAAATAAACATCAAAATTTGTAGTTCAAGTCGAAGATTTCACGTTTGACCTCTTGAATTGACTCGATCTACTGTGCGGCGCATAACAAATCGAAACCGTCGCACAATGGACGGAGTCAGTAAGAGAGGTCAGATATGGATTTTTTTTTCTAAAACTGCAAAAATCGAGCATCAAAATTGTAACGTCAAATTGTAACTTTTGAGGGGTGCTTCTTTAAAAAGATTTTACGAGAAAACCAATGGGGCCCTTTTTAAGTCATCAAAATTTCGTCAAATTGTAACTTTTGAGGGGTGCCTCTTGAAAAAATTTCTATGAGAAAACCAATGGGGCCATTTTTAAGTCATCAAAATTTCGTAATGACGGAGTTATAAGCGTTTAAAGTTTCCAAATTTTGTCCGATTTCTCCAATTGTTTCGTTCCGTTGTGCGTCGTCGACCCAAGCAGTGTAATGGGTTCACTTTAACGCTGTCACACGATGAGATAAGGTCATTTTTCCTCGTATAGTACGTCGACGTCCGTTAAGACGTCCCGTTGAAAAGAGGCGTCGGAAATTTCCGTCGGGAATTTTCGCATGAAAAAAATCCGTCGGTTTTTTGTTATTGGAAGGTTTGCCTTTCGGACAGGTTATAGTTGAGGAATACCGGGAATAAATGTCAGGGGAAATGACGATAGCGTCAGGGAAAAATTGACACCTTTATTTGGGTCTGACGTTTCAAACAACAAATTTTCCGTGAAAACTATATCAAATTCTGTATTTTGAACCACATAGCTCATCCTCTAAAATAATGAGAGAAATTCTTTGAAATGTGTCAGGGAAACGAGAGAGAATTTCATTTTCCAAATTTTGTGGCAACTGTCATTTAGCCTGGAATGGAAGTCGGATTTTTTGAGATACGAATATTGTGCTCAAGGCTTGGACACGAGAATTGGTCGACGCGACAGGTTGGGTGGTTGGTTTCTACTCAGTGGCAAGGCGTGAATGTTTTATCGATTTTGAGAAGAGTGCAAATCCTCTGTTTCTTTGATATTTTTTACATTACGAATATTTTCAGTACATCCTACAAACAGGGTATTTACTGGCCCCCAATGTCCCCGATTATCCCCGAAAGTCCCCAATTTTCTTGTCCAGGTCCCCAAAAAATGACAAGGATCATCCTACACACCGGAATTTTCAAATTTTCCCGCCAGCCGCGGCGTCGTGGTATAACCAGGAATAAAAAAACTGAGGTGTTGTTTGGTTTTTCGTATGTTTTCATCAGTTCAACATGACTTGTCAAATTAGTCGTATAAAAAACGCCGTTTGGCGCTGTAACTAGCTTCCTTTCTCTTCCTATTCACTGAAAGAAAAAAAAAAAAAACATTGGATCTAGAGTTCAGACTCTTATAAACATCGACAAGAAAAAATACTCTTGATTCAATCAGATTTTAGCTTAAATCAAGATCCAAGCCTCTTAATTTGAGCGGATTTCCTTTTTATTTAAGCTTAAATCTGATCGAATTAAGAGTATTTTTTCTTGTCAATGTTTTCAAGAGTCTGGACTCTAGATCCAATGTGTTTTTTTTCCAGTGAATCGGGAAAAAAAGTCCCAGATTTTCTTGAAAAAACTCCCCTGAAAGTCCCCGAAAGTCCCTAATTTTGGTTTTCCATTACTGGTAGAGACCCTGATAAAAGAATACGAAGTAATTGGGCGGATGGCAAGGACGGAAGCCTAAACGCGACTGGGTTCTGCGTCGAAAATTTAATTCCATGACGGCATGGGCGTCACGGGACGGCGCGGGATTCGATAAGATCGCCCGTTGCCCAGTCTTGTCCGGCAGTTGCGAAATCCGAGCGAGGAACCGGGAGACGGAACGTTTAATTACGACTCACGAGGCTGCGCTCCGCTCGAGGGCCAACGGAGAACCAGTGGCGTGGCGTCCTCTGCGATAGATCGATTGAGCTGCCGTTTAAACCTACGGAAAATGGTCGATAAACAGGGTGTTCGCAACCAACATCTTGATAATCGATTCTTTACCATAGCTTCAAATGGGGTACTATCGATAGACGATCATTCGAGGGTTGCCACAGAATTTAAAGCATGAATGTCCCTGACATTTCCGTGACACATTTTGGTTGAATTCCCTGGCAATGGAAGTTATGCCAGATGGTTAAAAACATACCATTTGAAATAGGTTTTGGGCAACAAGGTGTCTACAAGTCCGGAAAGCTCGGAAATAGTACTGATTTTTCAAGGGCGGTCCAGAAGTACTGAAAAAGTGCGGAAATTTCGCAAGAAAGTTCGGAATTTTTCCATTATTGTCGCAATTTGAGCGGGAAATTCAAATTTTTGAAATTTTTCGAAATTCGTCCGTTGAAGGTACTGAAAAATTTTTCTGTCGAGGAGGCATTGAATTTCTTGGGAATGTACTGGAAAAGTACTCTTAAAGTACTGATTTTTGGCCAGCCTGTTTTAGTAGACCCCCTGGGCAAAATCCTTTTTCAAAACGCTAAGCTTATTTTGGAAAGCGAATGAAGGTGATTTGGACGTATTTCTACCAAACAGACCTATGTGGAGGTGAGAAATATGGGGTATGCTCGTTAGTTCTCTGGCCATTAGAGTGAATGAGAATATTAAAGCGCCAGTGACGTCAGCGGCAATGATAGTGCGCACTCGAGCTAGGGGGAGATCGTTGGAGGGAGTCTTTAACTCATGAGCCCTGTCCACAAGGCTCTCTTGCCATGCCCGCGGCTCATGAGTTCCGCACTCAGCTGCACATAGGTCTGTTTGATAGAATGCAATATCCCGCTTTGCCAATTCTTCAAAAGGAACCACGCCCACTTTTACATTGCTTCTTATGCAGATTTCTAGAGCACACCCCATATTTCTCACCTGCACATAGGTCTCTTTGGTAGAAATACGTCCATTTAATCATTTTCCCCTGACATTTGCACGTTTTTCCTAACTTTTCAAAATTCCCTGACATTTCTCCGGTTTCCTTGGCTGTGGCAACCCTGCAAGTCTCATCATCAAAAGAGCTTTTGAGGAAAAATCAAACTCGATGACTGTGACTGAGATCAAGAGCAAGGAGCGGTAGAATTGGGCCTGAGCCGTTGCGTGCATGGAGAAAAAAAGCGAGGTGTTTGCATCTCGGGCTTCTCGGATTTTTTTGATGACGTAGGTGGGTACGGACGAGTTTTATCATCGATTTTCTTGGAAATGGTGTAGTGTATGGAAAAAAGCCATTCCATGTAAAGTGTTTGAAATTATACACGGAGAAAAAAACTTCGTGCGTGGGACCCGAAGTTTAGGTCATATGGATCTCTGAAGTTTTCGGATTGAGCATCTGAGCACTCAAGGTCTAGCTGTCGTGGTTCAGATCACACATCTGAAACCTCAGTTCTTACATCTGAAGTACTTCGGTTTTCACATCCGAAAAACTTCGGCTCTCACATCTGAAGTGATGTAAGAATTGAAGTTTCAGATGTGTGATCCGAACCTCGACAGCTAGACCTAAAGTGCTCAGATGCTCAATCCGAAAACTTCAGAGATCCACATGCCCTAAACTTCGGGTCCCACGCACGAGGTTTTTTTCTCCGTGTATCGTGAGTTGATTGAAGCAAAAAAAATCGGACTTTACGGTCCGTTTTTCAAACTTCGAATTCCGGATTTTGCTGTCCAGGTTGTATCGACCTACGTCACGGAGTAAAGAATCATCAAGATGCCAACACCTTTTTTCTGTATGCGTTTCGTGAAAACCGGACGAAATCCAGCCGACGCGCGACGCACGACGTTTTGCAGTAATCCAAGATCCTACCCGCCATGTACCGCAAGTGCTCGAGAAATACGCTTCTATGATGAATTTTGAATACGGTTCTTTGTCCAAGCTCGTGAAGCTTTTTTTCAAGACGGCCGCACCGTCGAGGTGTCGACCTCGACTCGGCGAATTGGCGCATCTCCGCGCTCCGCTAGTCAAGAACTCCGATCTGCCATCACGAGCGCTTCCAACCGCCGGCCATCTTACGTATCAGAGGAGTGGTGGCCAAATTTTCGAAATCCAGTTTCCTGCAGAGTTCCATGAATCTTATTTGTGCACTGGAAAAAAAAACACATTGGATCTAGAGTCCAGACTCTTAAAAATATGGACAAGAAAAAATACTCTTGATTCCATCAGAATCTAGCTTAAATCAAGATCCAAGCCTCTTAATATAAGCGAATTTCATTTTGATTCAAGCAAAAATCCGATTGAATCAAGAGTATTTTTTCTTGTCAATGTTTTCATGAGTCTGGACCCTAGATCCAATGTGTTTTTTTTTTTCTAGTGATGGTGTTTGTGGTGGTGTTAGTGGTGGTTCCAGTGCCCTGGCATGCTGTGCGATGTATCGATTGACCTGCGATTTAAACCGATGGAGAATTTGCATGCAATTTTTTTATTGCTTCACCTGAAAGTGCTTAAAGAGCTGATCTCACAGTATTTTTTATAATATTTTTCTGATATGGGAAATAGTATAAAAATAAATTTAAAAGTGAGAAAATGCACCACCTAGTGCCCATTTAAACTCATGTATTTTAGCAGTAAGATCATTTTGTCATTTTTTCTCCAATAATTGTTTTATTCATGAACCAAGGGTATTCTCGTGTTCAGTTCTCTCAGCAGTTTCCACTTAAACACGAGATTCATCAAATTTCAGGCACCTACAAATTCTCTATGAGAAAGGTCGGACATTAAATGTTTTACTGAAACTGCAAACTTAGATGTTTATTTCGTCACATGTAAACTTGAAGGTGCTTATAGAAGAAAATTCCACGAGGAGATCAATGAAGCCGCTTTCAGAACCTCAAAAATTGTGTCTGAACGGAGTTACAAGCGTTTAAAATTTCCAAATTTTGTCCGACGTTTCCTATGGACTCGATCCCTTTGTGCGGCACATGCACAGAATTAACACCTCGAGCGGCGGCCGCGGCCAGGAGATCAAGGCTACGCGCGAAAAAAAAAACAAACAAACAAAAGCGATCAAAGTGAAAAGTAGGTGAATGGTAGTCGTCAAGACTCCGACACAATCCGAAGTTCGGCTTGGGCACTGCTTCGTCGGCATTGCCAGATGTCCAGCGATTGTAATTGTATTCGCTCACTGGAAAAAAAAAGCACATTGGATCCAGAGTCCAGACTCTTAAAAACATCGACAAGAAAAAGTACTCTTGATTCAATCAGAATCTAGCTTAAATCAAGAATCAAGCCTCTTAACTTGAGCGGATTTTCTTTTGATTCAAGCAAAAATCCGATTGAATCGAGAGTATTTTTTCTTGTCAATGTTTTCAAGAGTCTGGACTCTAGATCCAATGTGTTTTTTTTTTTTTTTTTTTCAAAGCTTAAAATCGATTCTGGATTTGGCCTCGAATTGATCCGGATTTTATTTCGACCCCACATTGGATTTAACTATCCAAAATTCGATTTTTTCGATATTCGGTATGGAAGCCACGGAAAACCTTAAACGAATCAATCGGTGACTGCTAGCAGGGTTGCCGCAGTCACGGAAAGCCGGGAAACGTCAGGAAATTATATTAAGTTGGGATTTTTTTTAAAAAAAAACACGATTATTAAATCATTTTCTAAACTAAAATTGAGGCACTGGATGTGAAAAGGGCACTTCTCAGTTGCAGTGTTTCAGAGTCTTCTCTAATATTTCCTTCATTGTAAGGAAAGTGAATGCATCCATTTAACCAAAAATTTTACCGAATATTCTTCATGATTCTACAATTTTCAATGGAAAATATTCTGGAAAAAACGCTCATTAAAGTCTTCTCCAAGGGATTAATTAGCAACAGAGATTCTGAAACACTGCAATCGAGAAATGCCCTTTTCGCATATAGTGCCTCAACTTGATTTTATGAAAATAGAAAATTGCAGGCTTCCTCATTTTTACGTACTTTCGAAAATGAATTTAAAAACAAAAATCGTGCAACGGGCCTTTTGTCTCTCGTCCTAAAGCTAAATTAGGGTGGGAATTTATCGAGTTTTCCTCATCCGTAAAACGTCGGGAAAGAGTCATGAAATTTCAATTCTCAACCTTGAGATTTTACCGCTTGCTCGGAGAACTCGGCGCTTAGTTTCGGTTCTAAGGACTGAAAATTATTAACCCACTAGGAGTATTTTCATGTCTACCACGATTTGATTCAAAGTGACAAGTTCTTGGAAAGTTTTTGAAAACCTGGAAGAGACAGGACATTTTGCTCGGTCCTGAAAAGTTAGTGAAAGTTCTGAAAGGTCTAGTAATTTTGTTGCGAATTCGTGGAATTCTTTCTTTCAACCGGAAATGTTCATTATTTTTTACCGCACTCGCACTCCTTTATCGACTGAAATTAAAACATCTGTCTTTGATTGAGTTCTTACAGGGTGTTTATTGTGCGGAAAAAGTACATAAACACTGAAAAAGCACGGATTCTAGAAGGTCGGTACGGTAGTACGGAAAAAGTTTTGAAATTCAAAATTTTCGTGATAAACTCTAAAAAGTACCCTGAGGGGTATACGATTTCCCAACATAATCCTATATCAAATTCCCGGTTCAAGTTCGGTTCGATTCCTCGTGTTTTTCGCTTTATTTCTGTGTCATTCCATTATTCCACTTTCCCAATCCGAATACAGTTAAAAATGCGTGTGAAATACGGGAAAAGCAAGGAAAAAGTGAGGAAAAAGCAAGGATTTTTGAGAAACTCCGTAAAAAGAATTTTCGGGAAAATGAGGAAAAAACATGGAAATAGTACTGAAAAAGCAAGGAATTCGAATGGCAGGGTACCACTGAACACCCTGCTTAGTCCTAATTGAAGATTTTTTGTCATGGGAACGGAGTTCCCCATGATATTAGAATCGTTCCGTTGCTTTCGCTATGGGATTCCCTATACCTCTGCGACCTTGAGCGTTTCGCCCAGTCTCCGATTTTTGGTTGATTTTCCGATGTATCAAAAACCGTTGTATTTTTTAGCCAATCATGTCTCTACGTCAAGTTGTGTTGATTGCTAAAATTCGCTTTCAGCGAGTTTTTTTCCACCTTGAGATGTCGTGTCTGACTGGTAAATCTGCGCAGAACCACGAAGTTCCGTTTTTAGGCAAATTCTTTTTTTTGGGAGGTTCTGATTGGTTATTTTTCGCCATCAGTTTTCTGTTCGTTGGTGCAAAAGATCGCCTACCTCGGTGTTCTTGAGAAGCCGCCATTATCCCACCTCAAATTTGAAAAATAGAAGTAAAGAAATAATAACCATCGTACAAGGTGGAAAATTGTTCTGGAGGACTCGTTACGGATAAAGAAGTCAAAATCAGAGCTCGATTGATTGATTTAATTCATGGATACGCAAATATTGCCTTAGCTCAACTGCCGCGATCGGAATGCGTGCTGGGATGAACCTCGAGACGCATTAAAACAGTGCGAACCATGGCTCCTACAGCAAAACAGCAATGCGCTTCATATCATCCCAAAAGCAGTCAAGGTCTCTTGTGATAAGTCCCGCCCATTGCCCGAGTCTTTTGTATGCTATTTTTACTCTCGCCCACGTGGATCCATTATAGCCTAGTTGACTAAACCGCCTCGTATTTTTGATTCGGTGCGGGCACCCGGCGATCGGGAGTTCGATACCCGACGATGGGAACTACTTTTTAATGGTTGTATTGAATGTTTTAGACTAATCATCAAAAAATAATTAATAGTAGATGATAAATGTACGAACATTTTCTCGTGAGTTAATATGTTAAACAAAAATACTGGAATATACCTCCTTCATATAATCAGCCACATGTTCCCCCAAATTAATGACGTTATTTTCTTTTTTCAATAAAGTTAATTTGCATTCAACGTTCGTAAGTTAAGCAAAAAGTACCTATTGATACAAATAGAAAGACATGAAAATAGTATGTCTGACATTTCAGTTTTTTTTTTTTTTTTATTTATTTTTTGTTTTTTTGTTTTTTCAATAAAACAAATTGACTGGGACTAGAATCATCGTATCTCTGAAGACAAAAGCTAAGTTTTTTGATACAGAAATACTAATATATTCATCCTTTATATAATCAGGGAGATGTTGACCCAAATATTGATGTATATTTTCTCTGTTCGCCCAAATTAATGATGGTATTTTCTTTTTTCAATAAAATTAATTTACATTCCACGTTCTTAAAGCAATATTTTCTCCAAAATTCAGCAAAAAATAACAATTTATACCTACGCAAAAAGTAAATAAATAAATAAAGCAATGACATGAAAGTAGTATAGGTAGTACACATCTAACATTTCGGTTACATCTATTTGAATGAAAAAAATGGCAACTTAGGAAGCACATAGGTCACTTATCGACGGTGAAACTACCAAACCACGTATCTCGGTTTGCGACGTCGCAGACTTCCTGTCATACTTTATTTTTTAAATGAAAAGCTACTTAACGTCCAGTCTTGAAAATTTCCGTGATTTTTCCTCTTCGTGCGGAGAAAATTCTGTGAAAATTTCAAGGAATGATATTGATTTGGTCTACTTCAAAAAAATAAAATGTGAGCGGAGATTTTTAAACACCGCAAACGAGATACGTGGTTTGGTAGTTTCACCGTCGTTATGATGCGTATTCGGGCATATGCGTAGAGTAAAAATATCATACTTTACGCCGAAAAAACGAAACTGAAAGTTAAATGCGTTAACTTCCAAAAACCATACATAATCCAACGAAAATAAATAATTGGTAAATAACAGCTTTCTTGTATGCAAAGAAAAAAAATTAAAAATGTTAAAAAAGAGATGTCGACACAAAATTACATAGCCCCTTCAATTCTGAAGATACTACAAACGAACTGTACCTTAAAATTTTCATATCCCAGAAGCAAAAGTTCCCATGACGAATATTGCTATCGCTAGCGATTGCAAAAACCAACTTGTTCTTAATTCTATTCAATTTCACGAGACTTAGTGCTACGATGCTTTGGTGAAAATAATTTTCGTTAGAAATCGTGGAAAAAAATTAAACGTCGAAAAGTCTTGTAAATGTCATTTTACAAGTCCTACAAAATCGTGGAAAAATGAGCTAATTTTTAAATCCAAGAAATCCTATTACCATGTTAATTTTAAAAAACAGGTATTTTTATTTATTTTTCTTAAAATAAAAAATCTTGTAAAGTAGGTAAATCAGGTATGAAGGAAATGTCTCAGCATATGGAGATGCGAGTCCTCAAACAATACGTCATGGATCGATACGGTCATGGGTCCGACATAACCTCAAAGCTCGTATTTTACGACTTACGGCGAGCCGTCGTCAAAAGCACGCGTCTCACACGTGGACGTATTTGAATGAAAAGGAACCATGTCCAATCCGACTTGAACCCTTAGATCCGTCAGATTGTGTGCACGACAGGGCTCATGTCGAAATGGATATGGTTCCTTTTCAATTAGATACGTCCACGTGTGGTTGACCTTCACCGGTCTGGTGCTGCGCAATGCTCGAGACGAATTTTTACCGTAGGATCCTAATTCTGCTGTGCTGAGGAAAAACGCCGTATGAAGACTCGGGAGTTGCCAGATTTCTTTTGATGAAATGTTTATTTTTTAGGAAATTTATGAATATTTTTCCCTGGAATTTTCAGGAACTTCGGGTGAAATTGCGAACATGATTATCTGAAAAATTAGGGGGGAAAAGGATGCACGAGTTTACCGGGGAAGTCGTGTTTAATCAATGGAAATTTGGCATAGCCTGAAGGTTCATAATGCGTTTTTCCTTAGTACGGCAGAATTCAGTTACGCCTTCCTGTCATACTTAGTGAAAACGCCGTTTTGACAAACACAGCGATCGTCTTTCCGCAGAAAAAGTAAAATTTAAAAAAAAAAACTTTTGAATATTTTTCTCCGAAATTTTCAACGAATTTAGGTCTTAATTAAATATTGTGTTTCTAAAATTCTCAAGCAAGTAGCTGTTCATAAAATATACGTAACCGTGTTTTTTTATATGAATGCAATGTCATGTATTAGTGTCGTTTATTCATTCGTTGCAACGCTGCCAAATTACTGACGTATGTGGTTTCTGTTCCAGGTATGTTCGAGCGGTTCCCTGTCATGATCATTAAGGTTAACTGTAAGTGCTTTTTCAAACTTCCCCTTACTCCTTACAACCCCGGTCAATGGGCCCCTACATAAAATCTCAAGTAGAGAGAATTTTATCACATATTTTCTCTTCAAAATCTTACGTCGGAAGCGATTCTCACAGAAGCGCAGTGGCGAGACGTAGTGATCGATTATCGATATTTCCTTATTTAAAGCTGTGGTCAAGAATCGATTAATAAGGTGTTTGTTGCGAACACCCTGTCTATCGATCCTTGCCGTAGGCTCAAATAATAGGTTAGTCGATATATCGCCAAGCACGCCCTCTGCCACGTGCCACCCCAGACGTCAATGGGTAACGTTGCACACAAAATGTTGTCCAAAAAGTATCTGGACCAGTGGCGTGGCGTGCCTCGCGATATATTGATTGATCTGCCGTGTAAATTGATCCTTTACTACAGCTTCAAATGCAGAAATATCGATAATCGATCCTTCACGCCACGCCACCGATCCGGACTGGTTCTGTAATTCGAAAATTAAGCTAGCCAGAGACTTGATCTTGGTCCATTTTACAGATCAACTCAAAAGCTATCGGCTGAAACCAAGATCATCTCATCTGAGCAAAAATTGACGAAATAATGACAGTTTGAGTTGACGAGACAGTTGAACGAAATAAATAAAACATTGATAAATGGGACCCTGTGCCGTTTTTAGAGAGCATCCCAATTTTTCCCTCCAACGTCATAACTCGGTCAATTTTTAACAAATTGAGTTGATCCTGGTTTCAAACGATACCTAGTTTTTGAGCTGGTCCTTAAAATGACACCAATGGAGAATTTGCAGGTGTCTGAAATTTAATGAATTTCGCGTTTAAGTGGAAACTACCGTGTGAACTGAACACGAGGATACCCTTGGTTCTTGAATTGAACAATTATTGGAGGAGATATGACAAAATGATCTGATCTGCTAAAATACATGGGTTCAAATGGGAAATGCCGCCAGATAACGTCACTAGGCGGTGCATTTTCTCACTTGTAAATCTATTTTTATACTATTTCCCATACAGAATAAGATAATAAGAAGTACTGTGAGATCAGCTCTTGAAGCACTTTCAGATGAAGCAATGAAAAATTTGCATGCAAATGCTCCATTAAGATCAAGTCTCTTGCTAGCTTCTTTTTAAATTACAGAAACGGGCCAGGTACTTTTTGGACGACCTATGTGCAAACTTAACTTAGAAACTGGACTGGAGAAACGGGTGCATTTGGCGTGTATAGCCGTTCCTATCCGCGAATCGCAGCTGATGTTGAATTGGAGTCGTCGCGTTGCCGCCGTTGGTGCAGTTTCTTCCTGTTCCACATATCCACATCTCCTCTGCGCGCGGCCGGGCCAGAGCGACGCGACGGTGGTCAAGCCGGTCGGCTAACACAGTTACGTCACCTGGTTCACGAATCCCGAGGATGCCCTCCGCCACGTCTCCGGAGTTGCCACAGTCGGGGAATATCGGGGAAACCGCTGAACGTCACGGAAAATGACGTGCCACCCTGGTAAAAATTGGCGATAAGAGCTGCGTTTCAAAATACCATAGGAATTCGTATAGCCGGCTAAAGAAGGCTACACAAAATCATATGGCTGGCTGTAGAGTGCGGAGAAAAGTGTACGGCCGGGCTATACGAAGCGATAAAAAATTATGCTGTCGGGCTATAGTTCCTATCGCCGGGCTTTACACTTTATCGCCTGGCTTTTTCATAAAAGGCTACATTAAATTGTGTAGAAAGTCGTGTGCTTTGGAAATCATTAAGTTTGATACGGAACCACCTTAATATTTGCAAAACACACATTATATTTTCCTTTAATACATATTTTTTTTTCATCAGTTAAAATGAGAATAATTCGTACAGCAATGTGCAAACATTTCAAAATCATGAGTTGAATAACGCTGACTCCGCCAGATTAAATATTAGAGCCTAACACAAAGCGGAGCGGCGACGCACTGGCGCCTACAAACCTAACAGGGATACTTCACGCATTGCGCAACGCGTGAAGTATCCCTGTTAGGTTTGAAGGCGCCAATGCGCGTTTCGCGCTGGCTGCCCGCCTGCCGCGCCGCAGCTTGCCACGGCGCTTGAAGCAACTATTTCACAACAGAGGTATTGCACGGTATCATACGAAACTGAAGGCGCTCTAATATATCAGGAATGGTAGGCATCCATCAACAGTACGGGTCTTTCCTCGCAAAATAAATCAAGATACTACGGCCCAAAAAGAGAGCAGTAGTCCAAAAACTCACTAAGTCCTAGCATCCGTAATTAGTAACGTTTAGCATACACCTTATCGGCTGGCTGTTGCTTAATCGCCATCGGCTATAAAAGGCTATAAGAAATTGGGTAGCTGGCAATAGAAGCTATTGGAAATCTTACAGCCGGCTGTAGGTCTATGTCGTAGGTCGACAAGGAACAAACAGAATGAGAGAAGGAACGGAGAAAAGAATTTGAAAATAAGCCAATCAAAGGTTACGAAAAACGTTCAATTTGTGTAATCTTCATTCCCGTTCGTGACTTTATAAGGGGGCGCTGTCTCAACTCTCAGTTTTAAGGGACTCTAGGAAAACCTAGAAATGTCAGGGAAAATTATGAAAGTGTCAGGTAAAAATTAATTTGGCTTCATTTTCTTTCTGGAATGGATTTGACGTCGGGAACAACACATTTTGCGTTAATACCATTTCGAATCATGTCTCTTTAACTACTATGCATATCTTCAATTGTCCGGGAATGCCACTCTAATGTGTCAGGAAAATCAGGGAAATTTCAGGGAATTGAATTTTCTTTGTGGAAACTCTGACCGTTCGTTTCCTCAAGCTTATAAGTGTTCTTACGGATGAGCCGGAAATCGCAGTTATCAATTGCAAAATGCGGTCCATATCGCGATGTATCTCCCTCCGACTCCAGCGTATTCTTCCGTGTTCAGGGAGGACGCCGCACAAACCCTTAGACGTTGCAAAATTTCCTTAGATAAAATATGCATTTTCCAGGAGAATTTTGAATATTTTTCTTCAAATTTTGCTCAGAATTTTTCGCGCCATCTGGCCTATACTCGAGTATATTATTATAATTAATAAATGTTTCATCAGGCAAACTCTGCAACATTCTACAGGGTGTCTAACATCAGGATTTGCCCGATTCCATCAGGATTTGAGGTCAATCAGGATGTAATCCCGATTTCATCAGGATTTTAGAAAAATTCGGTCGTGAAATCAGGATTTGAGAAATGTCCGCCGTCCGCTTAATTATCCATTATTCGTCCGTTAATTTTTCTCCGCAAAAATCAGGATTTGGAAAAATTATGATATTAGGATTTAGCAGTCAAAAATCAGGAAAAATCAGGATTTCCCAAAATTAAAAAAAAACTAGACACCTTGTTCTAATGCACTTACGCCGTTTTCGCATAGCGCGTTGCATTGTCATTGTCACAGACACGTGCCGCTCTCGCTATTTAGGTTGCCAGCGCAGGCTTTGCGGAATACTTCTTCTCTAATCTGAACCTGACAGGAGTGAACAGCCGCCAAGTTTCGCTGAAAATTGACCGTAGTCCGATGGAAAATGTCGCATTCGAAGTTAGTTATGGCAACGTTCGACCTAGCCGCCGCTGTGCGTAGCAGGTTGCGTAACGACGCCCTAATCCGCCGAGCTGCTTCGTCTAAGCTTTCGCACTACCAAGCGGACCCGTGTTCAAGCGATCATGTCCTTTAACTGGATGAACCCTGGGACATATGCATTCTCTCGGAGCTTGAAGCTCATCAGAAAATTGAATGTTTGGGTTTTAACATAGATCGATTCAGTTCGTACCCAGCGCGTGCCTCTAGTTTTGAGAGCTCAGGACGAAAAGTGGAGGAATTATTCTGGGGGGCCAGCGGGCTGATTCTTGAAATTGATAGACAAATGAGACAAAAGGGTATGGAAGGATCCTATTGGTGGAAGCGGGTGATTGCAATGGACAAAGGAGGTAGGTAATAGATTAACTACCGGAAACCTACGACAAACCCTGTATTTAGTCCATCATTTTCTCCCTTAGTCTATAAGCAGGGTATCCACAGTCAGGGAAAACCGGGAAATGTCAGGGAAAATGACAAAAACGTGAGGGAAAATTTGTTAAATCACCTTCATTTGCTTTCTAGAATGGGTTTGAGGTTTCGAACAAGAAATTTTGCCCGAAAACTTCAATTATGCCTTCTTAACCACCCGTCAAATCTTCAATTGTCAGGGAATTTCGGCAAAATGTGCCAGGGAAATAAGGGAAATGTCAGGGAATTTCATTTTCCAAATTCTGTGGCAACCCTGAATAAAGGAAAGCCAACTCAGATCGAACGTTGGTGCGGCACGTGAGCCCCCTCCGCCCTGGGATGAGAGAAAGTTGTTAGTCTTTAAACTGGATTTGCAATTCACTTTGAATGTCGCGTCGTTATCGACTGCCGATCGCAACCGTTCGTATTTTTCGGTCGCCATTTCATTGTTTGCAACGATCAATTTTTTAGTCTGAGTACTTTCGAGTAGGTTTAGTATGCTGTCTAAAGGATTTAAAATTTCAACGATTGGAATTGAAGACAGCGCATCGAAGAATTCGCAGTTCAATCAATCCACTCGTTGACTGTACCAAAAAGTGAACGTGTTTATGCTAAAATTCATTATTGTCTTGCACGCATACCTTTTGACTACAATTTTTTTTAGCATAAATACGCCCAATCAATACTGCCGTGCTAAGGAAGAACGCAGCTCAGTGGATCGAGTCGATGGGAGAAGTTGGACAAAATTTGGAAAATTCAAACACTTTTAACTCTGTTCATACAAGAAGACAAATTTTATTTACTGTCTTAGTTGAATCAAAATCAGCGAACATTGTAATACAATGTCTGAAAGGTAGTAGCACTGAATATAATGGTATTTGGAGTGTAGCCGAGTGCTAGAAATAATGTAAAATTTTCTTTAAAAAACTTACATTTTATTAAAATATTGACCGAAGCTTTTCGAAGCTAACGCTTCATCGTCAGGGTCACAAAATCGATATCACAAAGGCCATACTTTAATTTCAAACAAGGTAACAGATTTCAGTGGTAACAATTGATAACAAGCTATTAGATCAAAATTGTTACCACTGAAATCTGTAACCCTGTTTGTAATTAAATTATGGCCTTTGTGATATCGATTTTGTGACCCTGACGATGAAGCGTTTGCTTCGTAAAGCTTCGGTCAATGTTAGTTAATAAAATTTTGTAAGTTTTTTAAAGAAAATTCTACATTATTTCTAGCACTCGGCTACTCTCCAAATACCAAGTAGTTGAATCGGTGAGTTCATCTGAATTAGATCGGAAGAATTATTTTGACAAAAACTCGATTTCGAAACTTTGAAACTCGCGTCTCTTGGCCATCACAGCAGTATTGCTTCATATTCATATCGACTTGTTGAGTATTCAGACCGAGCTGCAGTAATCACTGTCGCTGCTGCGTTCGTTGCTCGAGTCATTGTGTTGGGGGAGTTTGCCGAACGCACCTTCTGACTCATCTTCCCTGATTCGGACTTGAAGGTCGCCTGACTCATACTCTCATACTTACGGTCTCGTTACACGCTCTTATGTTTTGGTTACTCGAGCGCTGCCGTGCTAAGGAAGAACGCCGTATAAACATTCGAGAGTTGCCCAATTTTCTCCGATAAAATCTTTACTTTTGAGACAAATTGTCAATTTTCTTCCTTGAAATTTTCAGACTTTTAGATCAAATTACAATCAAAATTACATGAAAAATTGGAAGAAAAGTATTCACAAATTTTCTTGAAAATTAATGATTTGTCAAATGAAATTTGGCAACGCCTGAAGGCTCGTACGGCGTTTTTCCGTAGCATGGCAGAGCGGAAGGTTAGCGGGCGATCTCTTATAGAATCTACGCCTCGGTTCAACGATTTATCGCATTGCCCACAATTGGGACTGCCGTGATAGCAAAGAGAGCATTAAGTGCAACAATGAAGTTTTTGAAAAAACGGGCTCAGAAGCTTCTGACTAGAAAAGTTTGTTGGAAGAAGCCTCCGTTCTTTGTCAAATTGCCACTCATCTTCCGAAAGACTCCTAGAAATTGTTTAGATTATCAAAAATCGACTGATTTTATTTTTATTACATAAAAATACACAACAAACGCCTTTTCAAGTTCGAAAGTAGAAGTAAAGGGCGGAACTTTACTTGAAACCACCGATTTCATCGGCTCTCAGGAGGAATATTGTCACTCACAGCTGTTTTGTCTGAAAGAATGTTATTTTTTGCGCACTCACGCCTTCCACGTATGTCTCGTTTTGACACAATTAAGAAGAATTTCGCTGTCTTAGCTATTTCAGAGATTTCATCGAGAAGAGTTTCGACGAATTTTGACTCGCTGCTCTCTTCGCTATCACGGCAGGAGAGGGTAAAATTGGAGTAATGGGGAAACCATAATGTCTCCAATGATGAAACTTTAACGGGTGTCTTCTGAATATTTTGAAGATTCGTTACACTGAGTGAGACATGACCGGGGACCCAAGAGACCAACACTGAGTTAGTCGAAACCAAGAACACAATGCAGGAATTGCTTTTAAGTTGCTTAAATATATATTCGCAAAATTAACACATTTGACGGACAACTTCCATTCAATTTTAAGATTTGCCCGATTGAACTCATATCCTCAAAACCGGAAACTTGGAAATCAAGTGCAAAAGTTAAGAAAGAAAGTTACTGAGTAAAAAGAGGGAACATCGAGTAACCCAAAAAGTCTCCAATGATGAAACCTTAACGGGTGTCTTCTGAATATTTTGAAGATTCGTTAAACTGAGTGAGATTGATCTCCTAATGCTTGCAACAGTCAAGGTTTTACACCGTCAAAATTAATCTCCTGTGAATAGAGTGGAGGTACGTTTTGACACTTCCGCTCCGTTCAAAATTAACACTTTAAAAAAAAAAAGAAAAGTAAAAAGAGTAAGAGGAAACTTTTAAAAGACACTTTTTTTAAGTAAAAAGAGGAAACATCGAGTAACCCAAAAAGTCTCCAATGATGAAACTTTAACGGGTGTCTTCTGAATATTTTGAAGATTCGTTAAACTGAGTGAGATTGATCCCCTAATGCTTGGAACAGTCAAGGTTTTACACCGTCAAAATCAATCTCCTGTGAACAGAGTGGAGGTACGTTTTGTCACTTCCGCTCTATGATACGAATGTTGCGTGGTGAAAAACATCCTCTTATGTAAACTTATCATGCTGTTGCGTTTTATTTGACCTTTTTTGCAACGACTTAGGACAGCATTCATAGTCGTCTCTTTGACAGTCCCTCTTCTTAGGAAGCCTCTTTTGGTTTACTCAAAATTTAAACTTAAATCTCTATATTTGTATATCTTTTAAAACTAAAGATTATCAATTCTATCTGGATATAACTGGCATTCAGAGCAGATCAAGAAAGTCCTTTAAGTAGTAGCCCAATAAATGCTCCAAATCATCTCCATCATGTTCCCGCCATTCCGGCACGTTTGGAATTCCTTTGAGTAAAGACTCAAAGGAATTGAGTTCAAGAGACTCTTTAAAAAGCAGGCTTGTACAGGATTTTGGCTCCTATAATACTTAATAAATCACTGCGTAATCTACTCACCTCAGCTCAGATGGAACATGTCATGAAAAATAAGAATTTGAAATTTCAAGGATGAGATTACAGAAAATTTTTGAAATCCCATCGAAATTTAAAGTGAAACATTACGTGTAATTTCAAGGGCGATCTGAGTTCACTTGACACTTTCACAGAATGAAATGGACCGCGTGAAGCAAAACCAAGCCTCATCAGTCATTGCCAAATTTAATCCAGGTTGTCTAGCATCAGGATTTTCCCGATTTTATCAGGATTTAAGGAAAAATCGGTCGTAAAATCAGGATTTGAAAAAAGTCGGTTGTCCGATCGGATTTTTTTATCCAGCTATTTTTGTGAAGTTATATTCGCCTTGCATGAAGGCTCCGCAAAAAGTCAGGATTTGATCCTGAAAGCAATACATTTTAAAAAAGCATGAAATCAGGATTTAACAGTTAAAAATCAGGATAAATTAGGATCTCATCAGGATTTCCCAAAATGAAATAAAACTAGACACCCTGTAATTGAACAATTTTATTCTTTACATAAGAACGGATGTGTGGATATTTGTGCAAATTCCAGTGAATTTTCTGCCTTGTATCGAGCAATTTCTACAATTTCTGCAATTCGAGCAATTTTCTTCTTAATGCGGCCCTAACGCAAGTTTCCGCGATTCATTGCACGTTTGCTGTGAGGAATCATTCGTCGACTGTCGCCTGCATGTAAGTCACCGATTTAGGACCGGAGCCTCGGACTAATGCATAAAATTTACCACACCGCTGAATTCCCTCGCGATCGGGCGTGCACGCTGCGCAGGGTCGGCAGGGACAGTCTGATTGGATTCCGCGCGTAGCATGTAACCCTCGCGATCCCTTCTCGCACTGCGATTAGTATCCCGTCGAGACGGCCTGTTCGGAGGAGCCCTGCCGAAATACCCGAAGACGCAGGATTTCAAACCGCCACGAAAAACGAAGGTCCGATAGCCACTCGTGAAAGTTAAGCCGGTCGTTTTCGATTTCGGGCATTTTCCTCCCCGAAGTTTACGGTCATCACGTGTTTGGAAAATGGAATTGCCAGCAGAGCCATCTGTCGGGCGTCGAGTGCGACGGCCTCACTCCGCACAGTGAACCGGTCTCCTCGACCTTCGGACGCACTTTAATTAGATGCTTCGCCTGAGCGCGTGGGCGCGTATATATTGCGAAACTTACAAATTTTCTTCTTTTGTCGTTGGTTTTCCTCTTTTCAGATTTTAATAATTTTTCTTCTGTTTTTCGTTACCAGTTAATGAAAAATTCAAGTTAATGAAAAATTGAAGATTTATGATGCGCTCATAAATCAAGTACGGTAGAGTCTCGATTATCCGCGATAATTGGGACCGGAGTTACCGCGGATATATTAAAAATATTAATATAGAATTCTCCATCATTGGCGAGGCGTGAACAATCGATTATCGTCCCCTATTTGCATCGATGGTAAAGAATCGATTATTCCGGTAATCGTTGCGAACATCCTTTTCACCGATCCTTTTCCAAATCGACATGTCGCAAAGCACGCCTCGCCGCTGTACTCCATAATTGAGGGAAAACTTGTATTCAAAGTACAGGTGAAGCTATCAGTACCGCGTAAAATAGCGTCGCGATTCGTTGGTGTTGATTTTCGACCGAGCGGTAATTTCGAATTTTATCTAATTTTTTTTTTTTTTTTTTTTTTTTTTTTTTTTTAATTTCTAAAATGTTTCAACGTGTTTCGTATGAATTTTCGGCGAGGAGAAACGTGTCTCGTGCTGTTTGAATGTTGACCCTCTCGTGCGGCCCATTATCCCGAACACGAATGCTCGGCTGTGTTATGATGTCCGTGCAATCAGAAACCCCGCAAGGCCGTCGCTCGGAAAATTGCTAGTCATTGGACGAGTCACGAAGCTCAAATCTGAAAAAGGAAAGTGCGGTCAGCTCGGAGCTAATGTCGATGCAAATTAGCCATTTCCCGCCAAAATGACGCACAGAACTACTCGCCGCCGCGCCGCCTTGTTCTTCCTTGTTGTTCGCTACTCTCGTTGTTGCCGGGGCGTAGCTTCAACAATATCGGCAATTTTTTTTCTTTTTTTTTTAAAAAATAAAGGTTTTTTCCCTTCTCTTTTCACTTATTATCATTTGGATAAAAAAAGGACAGATTTGAATGACCAGTAAAAACGCAAAATCTCCCTTAGCTGCGCGGACAGTTACCGGAATGTATCAGAAAATTCGATTTTATAAGATCAGGAAAAATTAAAAAAAATATCGGGAGAATTGGAACAATATGGGCAATTTTTTTTCTTTTCTTTTCTTTTTTTTTAAAGAAAGTTTTTTCCTTTCTCTTGCCACCTTTTATCATCTGGATAAAAAGGACATGTTTGAATGACCAGTAAAAACGCAAATTGTTCTCCCTTAGCCACGCGGACAGTTACCGGAATATATTAGAAAATTCGATTTTATAAGATCAGGAAAAATTATACAAATATTCAGAAGAATTGGTCATAAATTCGGCAATTTTGAGTGTCTTAAGCATTTTTCAAACATTAGATTCAATTCCATTTACCCTTCTCTCGTCACCTTTTATCATATGATTAAAATAGGATAGGTTTGAATGACTAGTAAGAACGCAAATTTTTCTCCCTTAGCTACGTGGACAGTTACCGGAATATATCAGAAAATTCGATTTCATAAGATCAGGAAAAATTATATAAATATCGGGAGAATTGGTCATCAATTCGAAAATTCTGAGTGTCTCAAGCATTTTTCAAACATTAGATTCTATTCCTTTAACAAATGTCAATTCATTCGCGCAAAAAAATCAGGAAAATTTCAGGAAAAACCAAAATCAAATAATAGACCCCATTCCTGAGAAATTTAACTGCCTTGAGACCGATAAAGTTCCCGAAAATCATCGGGAAAATTCGGAGGAACGTTCCCGGTTGGCTCGAGAAGAGTGAGAAAGGAAGAGTGGCGACCGTGCGTATGAGATTTCAAACGCACTCGGTTGACGTGACTCTCACACGGCGCCGGGATACAACTATTCGTACTCGATGGATGTCCTTGTTGCATATTCGATGAAATGAAGGCGCGCTGACTTTCATCCAACATCGACGCGACTCGCACACGGCGCCAGGATACAACTATTCGTACTCGATGGATGTCCGTGTTGCATATTCGATGAAATGAAGGCGCACTGACTTTCATCATGCTCACTTCCGCGAAAAAAAAAGAAAGAAAAAAAGAAAAAGAAAAAAACTCGTTATTTTTTGGCAGAAAGTATTGGATAATCTGCGTCATGGAGGCCTCAAACTGCGTCAAAATAGAGTTCAAATTTCAAAACATTTCCAGAGGAGGCCCTCGGAAACCCCTTCTGGACTAAGAGGTATTCCATACACTGGAAAAAAAACACATTGACTCTAGAGTCCAGACTCTTAAAAACATCGACAAGAAAAAATACTCTTGATTCAATCAGATTTAACTTAAATCAAGAACCAAGCCTCTTAATTTGAGCGGATTTCCTTTTGATCTAAGCTTAAATCTGATTGAATCAAGAGTCCTTTTTCTTGTCAATGTTTTCAAGAGTCTGGACTCTAGATCCAATGTGTTTTTTTTT
>NW_017549913.1:556377-830575 GCF_001854935.1 Bemisia tabaci | reverse complement strand
GACCCCCCGGGGGGGGGGGGGGGGGGAGGTCCTGCTTAGCAAGATGACCTAGGTACGCCTTCCAGACCCCCCGGTGGGAAGGGGGGCAGGTCCCCCTTAGCAAGATGCCCCAGGTACGTCTAGGCTCCCCACCAAGTAGACCCTCAGTTGGGGAGCCCCAGCTCGTGCTTTGAGGGACACCCAGCGACGACGACCCATCTGATCTGATCTGACCTAACTGGAAATTTGGCTTGTTAGTAATCCAGGAGCCACGTACTCCGTATTCCGCCCACGTCTGCTTATCCCGCTCCGGGTAAACTTGGCGTCGAGATCTCGTTTGCGAGCGCTCAAAGTGGGCTTGGCCAAATTGGGCGCGCGTGACGTCGCAGCGAGGCGCCGTCCTTTGTCCCGGCCCCGGCCCAGGAGTCAACGGACGAATCGCAAAAGTTGTTGAACGCTCCAAACTCGTCCCTCCCCCGACCGAACGTAAGGTGAGTCGTCAAGCTCAAGTGACGTGGTCGAACTGGCGTGCGATTTATCGCATCGATCGAGTCAAAAATCTGGGCAGATTTTGAATTTTTAGCACAAAAAGGACGATAGCCCCTGCGCACGAGCCTAAAGAATCGTTCTAAACCCAAAAATCGGCCAAATCCAGCGAAATGAAAGCAGAATAGTGTTTGAGAAAAAACCCTCGCATTCGATTCAGCTATCGATTTCTATACCGAATGCGAGGTTTTTTTCCGAACACTATTCTGCTTTCATTTCTCTGAATTTTGCCAATTTTTTTGGGTTTAGAATGATTCTTTAGGCTCATGCGGAGGGGCTATCGTCCTTCGTTTTGCTGAAAATGCCAAATCTGCTGAGATTTTTTACCTAATCATTGCGATATATCGCATGCCAGTTCGACCACGTCACTTGAGCTTGAGCGTCACCCAACGCTGAGAAATTTTCCCGCCAAAGTTGCATTTTTACCATGAGAATCTTGGGGATTTCCAACTGAAAATTTCACTCATTTTTCTTCTGATCTTAGGCAAAAATCTGAAAAAAATTGGGCTAAAATTGCACTAAAATCTACACCTTAGTGAAAAATTGAATTGTTCAGTTGATTTTGCAACCTCGGAGTAGAGTTACGTTCGTTTGTCGGAAAAGCAAGGGATTCAGGGTTGCCGCGGTCAAGGAATACTGGGATATGTCAGGGAATTTTAAAAAGTCAGAGAACACCTGGAAATGTCAGGGAAAATGACGAAAGTGTCTGGGAAAATTTTTTTAGTCACATCGATTTGCTCTCCAAAATGGGGTTGCCAAAGCGAACATCAGATTTTGCTTGGAAACTTTTTCGGCTTACATCTTTTATTTCATCTGGCATGTCCATAAGTGTCAGGGAATTTACTGAAATGTCTTAGAGAAATCAGGGAAATGTCAGAGAATTGTATTATATAAATTCTGTAGCAACCCAGGCAACCCTGACCGTAGAAACTTACCAGGGTCCTCCCTTTCTCAATTTTGTTTCTCAATTTGCTTGTTACAAAATGTGATGCATATATTCTCTTCACTTCTAATTGTCTCTGTTTTTTGTTTTTCAGGTATGTCAGACCACACAACTTTTTTACGTCCCTGATTATCAAACCACGCCCACGTAAGTTAAATAAAACTTCATGACCCTAATAACTCTTTAGGGACTTTCGATTAGCGATTATTCATAAGATACATAAAAGATTATTTCTTGGTATTGAAATTAGATTTCAATACCAATTTCACCATGTAACACCGTTTGCTGGTTTTTACTTTAATTTCTTTTTTATTTTTAATTCTATTTTAGCAGTTGATAATGGTGCCGTAAGGAACCGAAACGTCCTGCCTTTGTATTTTGCATTGTAGCCTTATCTCCGTATTTTCCTGTGTTTTCGTGTATCTATAGCTTTGTCTATCAATTTCAACAATGAGCCCGCTGGAAGGGACCAATCCCGTGGTGATATTTTCGTCTAAAGCTTGGTCTATCAATTTCAACCATGAGCCCGCTGGAAGGGACCAATGCCGTGGTGATATTTTCGTCTACGGGTCGGGCGCGTGGCGCTGCACGAGGATGAGATGGGCTCGTGTCGGGGGCTCTGGTCGGGAGGGGGTGCGTGGGCCGCCCCCGGGGAGCCGCGCATGGTAGCGCCGGCACCTCCTCCCCGCCCCGCGCCCCTTCGTGGACGATTATCCTTGTCAAGGCCGGGCGGATCGCGGGATCCCTAACCTTGAACGGTGGCACCGAGTCAAGTGCACGCGGCCTGAGCCGTGCATTTCTTTGTTTTCCCCGCCCCGATACACTTAAATCCCTGTCGTATCCTAGCTCCCGGCCTACCGTCACTCCCTATACCGTCTCCGATAAATATAAGTACACCGTGTCCGCAAGTTCACGTACTTAGCTTGCAGGATCGATTCTTCGGCTCAAAATATGACTTCTCTGCCTATAGGTCTTGCTACACTATCGAATTCCCCGGACCAATAGAGAATTGGTAGGTGTCTGATATTTGATGAATTTTGTGTTCCACTGGAATAAAAAACTCATTGGATCTAGACTCCAGACTCTTCAAAACATCGACAAGAAAAAATACTCTTGATTCAATCGGATTTTTGCTTAAATCAAGAACCAAGTCTCTTAATTTGAGCGGATTTCCTTTTGATTTAAGCTTAAATCTGATTGAATCAAGAGTATTTTTATTGTCAATGCTTTCAAGAGTCTGGACTCTAGATCCAATGTGTTTTTTTTCCAGTGCTAAGTGGAAACTGATGAGAGAACTGAACACGAGGATACCCTTGATTTATGAATTGAACAATTATTGAAGAAGGTATGACAAAGTGATCTAATCTGTTGAAATACATGTGTTAAAATAGGAAATGCCGCCAGTTGACTTCACTAGGCAGTGCATTTTCTCACTCATAAATCTATTTTGATGCTACTTCCCATATCAGAAAAAAAACTATAAAAAATACTGTGAAATCAGCTCTTTAAGCACTTTCAGATGAAGCAATATGATATTTGCTTGCAAATTCTCCATTATCATCAAAGTTTCGAAAATCATCAGTCTTAAAATCATTACTTTGCATAATTTTGGGATGGAAACTTGGCAGAAAGGTTTCGTGCGGCAGGAAGTGATGTATGGTGGCACTCCATTCTGATCAAAATTTGACGGCCCGTCCAAATTTGATCACAGAGGAAAGTTACATGGTGACCATCAGTCATCAACTGGTCTACTTTGATCAGACTTGTTTCGGAATTTGATCGTGTATCTATACCTATACATTTATACCCGAAAGCGCTTCATGAGTGAGCTATGCGCAATTCTTTCTTGCAGTCCGTGCAGTGAGAATTGCCTGCCTAGCAAGGAGCCTCGAAAATCTGAAACTTTTTCAAATCGCTGTTGCGTTGAAATGACGCGTTCCTGGAAAAGTTTGTACCGTACTTGGTGACCCCGATTTTTCGCGCCCTTTCACGTACCGTAATCCGTTTTTCCGAACATCATCTACCTAAAGAGTTATTGCAATTGTAAAATTCGGGATCGCTTGTAACGTCATTTTCCGAAGCCGCGCATCCTTGAAAATACAAAAAATGAACAGTACGCTAAAAAGTACCCTGCCCTAAGTTTCAGCTACTTACAACAAAATAACGAAAAATTACATCAATTAGAAAGAAAAAATGGCAACATTGGAAGCGCATCGCTCACATATGAAGCGTTTTTGGGCATATCCGTGCAGGGGGGAAATATTCACATTTTGAGCCGAAAAATCTACCCTGAAAGTTAAGTACGTTAACTTCCGGACACCCTGTATAGTTGCTATATATTATGTAATTAAATAGAATTCTCATTTTCCAAGTTGAGCAGTTTTCGAGCTTGACATACAACTGCAATAATATAACTTGAGCGAAAATGTGGCAACTTTTCTATCAAGAGTTATCGCACTCCACAACAGTCCTGTAATGAGTCTTACTTAACTTTTTTTATCGGCTCGCCGCGCCGTAGAGCCCGGTCTCAGCAGTAAAGCTTTATGTCCAACCGCGGAATGAGACAAGCGCGAACGCGCATGAGACGTACGGATCTGCATTTCTCCATCGAAGTACTCGTCAAAAATCCCGAACATCGGCCTGAGCCTCTGTGCTCGGAGACAATTTATCATAGAGCTATATTTGAATTGCATGTTGCGAATAGTCACCAAGAGCATTCCAATGTGGCTAGAATTCGTCACCTTCCAGGCAAAGTATCACAAGCGCCATGCGACGTTTAAAAATTTCCGCCGCCATTTTATTTTTTTACAGAGAAATTGTTCAACGAAGCTGTCCGAAAATTACACCGAATTTTCTTTGTGCTGCCGATAAAATTCAGTGAAATTTTCGAACAGATTCAACCAACAATTTCTCAGTAAAAAAATAAAATGGCTGCGGAAATTTTTAAACGTCGCATGGCGCTTGTGATACTTTGCCTGGAAGGTGACGAATTGTGCAGCATACATTCTTTGCAATAAAATCACTGAAATCTTGCAAAAATTAAAAGAAAGGTAATTTTTGTCTTGAATTCATAGTTTATTAGGACTAAAGGTAAAACTTGTTTAGATGATCAGTGCACGCGACTTCTGATTTTTGAGTCTCCAATTTCGAATTTGATGACAAAATGCCAAGATTTTAACATCCTGGCCTTTTAATTGTGTGCAAATGTATGGCACGCTGCAGCGCGTAGTGCTGCCAGCTCATAACGCGCACTGACGCCTACAAACCTAAAGGGATACTTCAAGCATTGCGCAATGCGTGAAGTAGCCCCTTACAAACCTAAGGAGATACTTCAAGCATTGCGCAATGCGTGAAGTAGCCCTTTAGGTTTCTAGGCGTTAGTGCGCGTCTCGCGCTGGCAGCATACCGCGGCTCTCCCGGCCGCGGCGGGCGGGTGGTGGACCAGTATACATTTGCAAGGTAAAAAAAGGTTCTTGATCTTAGCGACATCTGAACGTTCTTGGTTTTTTTTTTTTTTTTTTTTTTTTTTGCAAAATGCAATCTATTTTAAGTCCATGTTGATTTTTCTCAACATTTGACGATTGCAGCTAGCTCATCTCAAGAATTATTGACCATCGTCCAATATTGATCAGCGCCTCGTATGACTCAGCGAATTTGCCTCATATTGAAAGAAAACAATTTATGATAAGTCAGGAAGAAATCCACAATTTTTTTAATCAACTCTGCAGACTCTTTTCGCAAGGCGTTTTCATCAAAAAAAAAAAAAAAAAAAAAAAATTAGGTGTTTGATGAAAATTGTCGATCGGTCTGATTGTTGAAATTGACAGACAAAGCGACCGATAAAGAATAAATAGGGAGTATGGGACGATCCTGTTGGTTGAAATTGTTGGTTCCTATAGACTGAGGGATAAAATGACGGTCTAACTATAGGATCTCTCGTGGGTTGCCGTTAGTTGGTCTATGAATGATAGTACGTAATGCAACTACCCGCTTCCACCAATAGGATCCCTCCGTATCCCTTTTGTCGTCCCTCTCTATGGCTTTGTCTATCAATTTCAACGATGGGCCCGCTGTTGAAAATCAAAGTAGGATCACTGGATCACGGATTCGAAGAAAACATTTTAAACGCTGTCACTTGATTTTAGCTTGAACCCAATGGAAACTTTCCAGCTGATGTAGAGTAGCCTTTTAAAAACAAACTAAATCGGCGGGTAAGAGGCTTTTTGGATACGCCAGGTAAAGAAAAAGTACCTGGGGCCTGTACTAGACTGTCTGGCCACTTGTCGTTTCCCATTTCAACATTGCAAAATGATCCGCTGCAGTGTCGCAAATCTCGGCTATGAGCCGACATCGACGCGACTCTGATACGGCGCCGGGAAACAACTATTCGTACTCGATGGATGTCCGTGTTGCATAGTCGATGATATGAAGGCGCACTGATTTTTATCCAACATCGTCGCGACTCTCACACGGCGCCGGGATACAACTATTCGTACTCGATGGATGTCCGTGTTGCATATTCGATAAAATGAAGGCGCACTGACTTTCATCACGCTCTCTGTCACGCACGTTGTGACTCCGATGCGTGAAATTCACGAGAGCCTAAGAGAAGAAGAAGGTACCTCATTCGGTATTTTCCCAAGTTACTAGCGTGCAGATTATGATTTAGACAATATGCTCACATCTGAATATAAAATATCCAAAAATTTCAAAGGAAAAATATGTATAACTTCCCTCAAAAAACCACTGCTCATCCAAGGAAGTATGGCAACTGCCGAATGTTCATACAGCGTCCTTCTTTAGCATGGCAACGTTGATAGGAATTCTATGAATTGAAGCCGAACTCTCTCTCTTTCGCTCATTTATACTTTTTTGAACTTAGATTCAGGTCATATTTTTTGTAGTTTTTCAACTTAACTTGTAAACTTACCAGCAGTCACAGTCTCTCTAACCCTCCCCCCCCCCTTCCCTCATTGAGAAACTGAAACTTGGTGTAATAAACACAACTCCAGGCGAAGTTTTAACAAGAACATTCTCATTCACGTACATCACAATTGAAAACTTAGAATATAAAAATAATAACACAGAAAGAAAAGGACGGAAGAATACAGTGGCGCAACCAGTGTCGAGGCGTAAATGATCGATCATCGATGTTTCCCCATTTGAAGCTGTGGTAAAGAATCGATTATTAGGGCGTTCATCGCGAACACTCTGTTAATCGATCCTTTTCCACAGATTGAAAGGCAGATCAACCTATATATCGCAAAGCACGCCACGCCACTGGGTTCAACCTTCCGTGGGACGAATCGGGGAAACTCGTAAGTTATCGAAGTCGAAGTTGTGCTTAGAAAGAAAGCCGTTTGTCAGATCTCCTTCGATGAAATTCGAATTTTCAGGGAAACTTGCGAATATGATCCCTCCAAATTTTCTGAGAATATAATTCGCGATCACGTCTAAATTATCTTAGGAAATCAAGAGGAAGTATTCATAACACTTCTCCGTAATAAACACTTTACAGGGTTGCCACAGTCAGGGAAAACCGGGAAATGTCAGGGAAAAGTTGTTAAATCACCTTCATTTGCTTTCTAGAATGGGTTTGAGGTATCGAACCAAAAATGTTGCCTGAAAATTATTTTCAATTATATATCCTCTCAACCACCTGTCATATCTTCAGTTGTCTGGGAACTCCGCCAAAATGTGTCAAAAAAATCAGGAAAATGTCAGGGAACATCATTTTCTAAATGCCTTCGCAACCCTGTTAAAAGTCTCCGATTCAGGAGATCAGTAAGTTCGGCGGGAGAAGGGTTAACGAAGTTATAAAATTATCAACTCCAGACTATGAGAGCCGGTTAATATTTTAGACTCGATCCGCTCTAATCGCCTCCTATAATTGTTGAGTTGATATCAAGCGATACTTCTCGTATTTTCTCGTCATGATGAGTAATTGCATACCGTGTCGAAAAAACTCGTGATCAAACAGACCACTCCTCAAAATTTACTTGATATTTGACAGGGTTGCCACAGTCAGGGGGGGGGCGGATTTTCAAAAATCAGGGAAAATGACGAAAATGTAAGGGAAAATTTGTTATGTCACCTTCATTTGTTTTCTAGAATGGGTTTGAGGTTTCGAACAACAAATTTTGACTGAAAACTATTTTCAATTATGCCTTTTCAACTATCCGTCACATCTTCAATTGTCAGGGAATTTCGCCAAAATGTGTCAGGGAAATCAGGGGAAATGTCAGGGAATTTTATTTTCTAAATTCTGCGGCAACCCTGATTTGAGCTTTTCTTCTCAGGTGAAGTGGATGTCAGACTTAAAAACGCAAGTCGCTTTTAACTTTCGATGGGGTGTGTTTAACTTTTTTGCGAGCCGAGTGAAAGGCACTGCGAACGCTCCTCGCATAGTTTCATTCACGTAAGAAGTTTTTCTGCTCTTACGCTGTGGAGTATAACGCGTTACGTCGCGAAATTACGCACGGTGCTCGTAAAATTGAGCTGCGCGATCGGCGGTAGTGAGCTTACTGCATTGAGTGCGGCAAACTAAAATCTCTGCGCATTTAAAACGCGGAAAAAAGCGAATCCGTACTTGGGCTGTAGAATCGCATGAGAGACTTCGAGTAGATACCAGCCCCATATACTGCCGTGCTAAGGAAAAACGCCGTATGAGCAATCGAATGTTGCCAAATTTCCTCTTATCTATTTTTGAAGAGAGTTGTGAATCTTTTCTCTTCAAATTGTCAGACTTTGCGACTTACGAGTTGAAGCAACTCCAAATGATTCGAACCGCACATTATTTGGACAGCTTTCAGCAGAGAGGAACCGAGCCACATCAGCTATCGCCGAATTTAACCGGGCAATTTAATTTCATACATGAAAACGGTTGTGCGGAATCCTTAAAACCGTTCTCTTATAAACTATTAAATCGCCCAGTTTAATTTGGCACTAGCTGATGTGGCTTGGTTCCTCTCTGCTGAACACGCACTAGAAAAAAAACACATTTGATCTAGAGTCCAGACTCTTGAAAACATTGACAAGAAAAAATACTCTTGATTCAATCGGATTTTTGCTGGAATCAAAACGAAATCCGCTTAAATTACGAGGCTTTGTTCTTGATTTAAGCTAGATTCTGATTGAATCAAGGGTACTTTTTCTTGGCGATGTTTTTAAGAGTCTGGACTCTAGATCCAATGTGTTTTTTTTCCAGTGCGGTTCATTTTATCCAGCATTGGATAGGGCGCACATGAACTAGGAGCAGTAGTGAAATGAACTCCTAGATTTTTAACGGCGAGCGCACCACGGAGGCCAATAATTAGAGGAAACACAGGTTTTACGATGCATACTCGAGGCGTGAGTACCCGCTAAATGAAACGACAAACAAGAGGCTCGCGTCGCGTCGCGGCGTTCGCGGCACAATAAGTGGGACTTCCATTCCGGAAGGACATACAAGTACAACGGGGAAACTTGCGAAACATACCCACGCTCTTTGACTTGATTACTGCGTCGTCTCTCGCGTAGATCCATCGTTGGAATTCAATAATGAATAAGTTTTACCTGTCATACAATAGTTTTTCACGGTCTTAGACTTGCAAAAACTGGTATCTCACTTACACTTTTATAGAAAGACTACTCTGCAGTAGCGGAGAGAGCACTATGGGTCTTTTCGAAATCGAGTTCCCTTCAAAATTCGTCTAATCTCTTTTAGATGGAATCACTGAAATAGCTAAAACAGCGAAATTCATCATAATTGTATGAAGACGAGACATATGAGAAAGCCTCAAGTGCGCAAAAAATGACGTACTTTCGACAAGGCAGCAGTAAGTGACAATATTCCTTCAGAGAGCCAATGAAAACAGTGCTTTCAAGTAAAGTGCCGCCGTCTTCTGCCAATTTCTAACCGGAATTTAATGTGTTTCTTGAGTGTTGAAAACGCCAAACTACCAAAGCATGCAGTAGGTAGCGCTTACGTCTGCCTTGTTTATAACAATAACCTAGCATGAAAATGAAAAATACCCATTTTCATGTAATTGCACTGGAAAAAAAACATATGGGATCTAGAGTCTAGACTCTTGAAAACATTGACAAGAAAAAAAACTCTTGATTCAATCGGATTTTTGCTTGAATCAAAACGAAATCCGCGTAAATTAAGAGGCTTGAATCAAGAGTACTTTTTCTTGTCGATGTTTTTAAGAGTCTGGACTCTAGATCCAATGTGGTTTTTTTTCCCAGTATGAAATAAAATCGGTGGATTTTTAATCACCCAAATGATTTCTAAGTGTCTTTCGGACGATCAGTGGCAATCTGACGAAGAACGGAGGCTTCTTTCATTAAAATTTTCCGGCCAGAAGCTTCTGCGCCCGTTTTCTCTTGACTTTATTTTTGCACTTACCGCTCTCTTCGCTACGACGGCAGTACTTGTCACTCCTTCGACTCGTGACTTTGACGGAACTTTCAAATTCCTGGAGAGCGGCATGGGAACGAGGCGCATTGGAGCTGGGCCGAGTCGAGTCGCGGTTCCCTTGCGACGTGTGTCGAACACTTTTGATTGGTTTATGGGCTTTCTTAGCCCGGACCCGGGCGGCCTTGACTGATTTTTCCCCCTTGACAATCGCAAACGATGCTCTGTTGACATGCGACGGACGCCGCGCCGCGTGATTAAGGCCCCAAAATCACCGGAGGAAATCCTCGAGGTCGCGCCTCAACGAGGTGCCTCATCTCCTTCAGTGGAGATCGATTACCGATTTCCCCCCCCCCCATTTGAAGCTATGGTAAAGAATCGATTATTAAAGTTTACCCTGTTTATCGATCCTTTTCCGTAGGTTTAAACAGCAGATCGATCGATCTATCGCAAAGCACGCCACGCCACTGAGGCGTGAATGGTCGACTATCGATATTTCCCCTTTTGAAGCTATGGTAAAGAATCGATTATAAGGTTTACCTTCCTGTTTATCGATCCTTTTCCACAGGTTTAAATGGCAGGTCGATCGATTTATCGCAAAGCACGCCACGCCACTGAGGCGTGAATGGTCGATTATCGATATTTCCCCTTTTGAAGCTATGGTAAAGAATCGATTATTAAGGTTTACTACCCTGTTTATCGATCCTTTTCCACAGGTTTAAACGGCAGATCGATCGATTTATCGAAAAGCACGCCACGCCACTGAGGTGTGAATGGTCGATTATCGATATTTCCCCTTTTTAAGCTATGGTGAAGAATCGATTATTAAGGTTTGCCCTGTTTATCGACCATTTTCCATGTGTTTAAATAGCAGATCGATCTATAGATCGCATTGGGAACAGGGAAATCCAGGCACGTCGTTACTGCAGAGAAGCGACGAAAGGAGCTCGTTTTCGTGTCTTGGGTCACTTTGCCGTGGAGATTTATGGAAAGTGGGAAAAAGGAAAGAGAAAATGATGGCTGGAAGTCCTCTTCAGCAATCGGGGAGGTTGACATTATTTTAGAACGTCTAATCAACCTTCAACATCACAAGCACTCCACTTCCGCCAATAGGATCCCTCCGAATCCCTTTCGTCTTCTTTGTCCATCGCTTTGTCTATCAATTTCAATAATCAGCCCGTTGGCCAGACTGTCGACGATGGATCGTTCGACCCTGCTTGCTCACCGCGGCCAAATTTGCAGATTTATTGATTGGACCGCTTTTTGCAATGAGGAGCTACTTCTTGCTCCTTTCAGAAAAAAAAACATTTGTTCCATTAGCTTTCCCATGCATATAGGTGATTTTATGGATGAGGCAGAAATAGTTCCTTAGTTAGTTCCTTATTGCCAAATGTTGTCCAATTGGTCGGGCATCTGACATCTACTCATCGTGAAATATTTTTGGAATATTTAATTTTCAATCCAACCAAAATTGACTTTGATTTTAAAACCAATTCGAGGTAAAGAAATATTTTTTACGTAGAGAGCCCCTTTTTTAAATGGAAGACTTTTTTCGTTGCTCTAGTGTTTTTTTAAAAATACAAAAAAAATGTAATTCCGTCTCGAATGAAAAATTTAATTTTCTTTGAATTAATGAATAACTCACTTGAATTCAAACATTTTTTTGAATCTAACAAAAATTCTCCTTATATAAGAAAAAAGTCTTTACCTTTGAAAAATTCTCCTCATCTCAACCCAAGTTTTTTATGAATATTTGAAGAAAAGTGTTTTTTAACCATTTTTTAAAGAAACACAACACCTTTTAAAAATTTTCAAGAAAAATGTCCTTTAACCATTTTTGAAGGAAAATGTTTTTTAACCATCTTTTAAGAAATGTGTTTTTTAACCCTTTTCTTAAAGAAAAATGTTTCTTAACCATGTTTTGGAGTGTTTGGCATACATAACACAAGTCAAAGTTTGATATTGTGATGCGGAAACTTTTTTATTTCTTAAAAGTTCAAGCCAAGCAGTATATGGAGGGATCCACTTTTCCACTTTACCGAGAAGAGACGAATGCGGACCAATTAATAGCGCCCCTGATTCGGGCTCCCACGTACGCTTGTCGCCAACTTTTATTGCCGTGTCGTTCTCGTGATACGCGTCGCGCGTTTGCCGCTGCGAGGTTGATAATTGAAATCGATAGAAAAAGCTTTAGATTAAGAAGGCAACGGGGAAATGGAGCCATCCTATCGTTTGAGAGGATGCTTTTCATGAATCCAGGGGGAAAATGATGAAACAGCTGTTGGGTCTCTCGTTAGTTGCCGTGGTACCTAGTCAATTACTTACCTTTTATGCCTATAGCTCCATCCGTAAAGCATTCGCTGCTGGCTTATTATTGAAATCTATAGACAAAGCGAAAGACAAAGAAGACGGGAAAACAGAGCGATCCTGTTCTGCCGTGCTTAGGAAAAACGCTGTTTGAACATTCGAGAGTTCCCAAATTTCGCCCGAACGCCCTTTTACCAAAAATGCCTCATTTAAAGAATCAGAACACTGATTGTTCAAGTCAATTTTGCAAAGTTGGAGTCGAGTTTCGTCCTGAGCTCTCAAACGCCTAAATTTTTGGTCCAATGTTGCAACGGAGCATCTCCCTGGCGAATGAGTATCTGTTAAAGACCTCCGATGGAGTCCGGGAGCTTTCTTGGGATTATTTTTCCGCACTAAAACATCCTCTTCGACGGAGGGGAGGAGCGGGGGAGAGGTTACGACCTGAAATCAACGGCGCAACACGGGTTAGCCGGATTTACGAGGCTCCTAACTGAAACGCCTCGTTCGGAAAGTTATTAATTTGCCTTGCGATTTTTTATCGCCTGCATCCCATTCGCCCCGACTTTATCGGGCGAAAAGGGGGTGTCGATTTGTGTTCGTATTCGCTGCGTGACCCAGATAAATCCCACTTAATTCGCCGTTTCCCAGGCGAAAAATCCTAACTACATTTCAACTTTGCCAAGTTCTCACTCGCAAATGGTATATTTTTTTTACTGCAACACGGTTGAGAATTTCTAACTCAAAATTTTACTGCATTTTTTCTCATGTCATGCAAAAATGTACAACACTCTGGACAGAAATTGCACGGTCATATTCGTGTGAAGAATTGAATTGTTTCCGTCAATTCTGCAACTTTGCACTGGGAAAAAAAAACACATTGAATCTAGAGTCTAAATTCTTGAAAACATTGACCAGAAAAAGGACTCTTTATCAGATGTAAGCTTAAATCAAAAAGAAATCCGCTCAAATTAAGAGGCTTGGTTCTTGATTTAAGCTTAAATCTGATTGAATCAAGAGTATTTTTTCTTGTCGATGTTTTTAAGAGTCTGGACTCTAGATCCAATGTGTTTTTTTTCTAGTGTGGAATTGAGTTACCGTCGCCAAGGTCAGGAAATATCGGATTCTCCGGGAAATGTCAGGGAAAATGACGAAATTGTCAGGGAAAAATCGTCAAGACACCTTCATTTGCTTTCTCAAGTGGGTTTGACGTTTCGAACAACAGATTTTGCTTGGAAACTATTCTAAATTACGTCCACAAGTGTCAGGGAATTTTACCGAAATAGGAAAATCAAGGAAATGTCACGGAATTTTATTTTGTAAATTCTGTAGCAACCCTAACCATAATGTAAAAATGTGATGCATCTATTCTCTTCACGTCTAATTTTCTTTGTTTTTTGTTTTTCAGGTACGTCAGACCAGACAACTTCCTTACGTCCCTGATTATCAAACCACGCCCACGTAAGTTCAGTTTTCCAAATTCTGTGGCAACCCTGACCGGGACCCGGTATATTTTTCGGGTAAATCCCAGCAATTTTCTTGGCATAATCGGCTTTGACAGCCGCTCCCATCCACCTCGTGCCTTGCCAACTGCCGCGCTTTGATTTCCAACTCCCGCACAGTGGCTCGAGTCAATTCGGGAGGTTGGACATAACATTTTTTGACTTAAACTGCAAATTTCTATGTTTATTTCGTCACGTTTTAAATTCTAAGGGGTGTTTCTAGAAGAAAATTTCACGAGGCAACCAATGTAACCACTTTTAGAACCTTTTATAAACGGAGTTATAAGCGTTTTAAGTTTCTAAATTTTGTCCGACCTCTCCTATCGACTCGACCCACTGTGTCTCGGGACCAGATTCGGATGCTGCAATCGGTCGAGTCCTCGAAATTTTTGAATTTTCGCAGAGGGCGCCGCACCGGTGTCCGAGCTAATCCGTAGCGGGAGCTTGGATCCCTCCGAATTATATCCCCCAACACCTATATTTTTTTTTCTTCTTCTTTTTTTTAATATCATGCCGCCGTCGGTGTCGGGCACCCGGCCAACTGGCGTGGATCCACCCTCGCCCGCTGCGCCGCCGCGATGAGCCTTACTTTGTTGCCGAAGCGCTAAATCGAGCCGCTTGCCACGAAAACGCGCCGTTCCGGGTGCATTTCAGTTTTTCCCGGACGGGACAGTCTCGCGACGTCCATCGGGCAATTTTGAAATTGACTTTCAGGGTGTCCATCGACCAGAAAAACCGGGAAATTTTAGAGAATTATTTTTTTTGTCGGGGAAATCAGCAGGGTGTCTCCAAGTCCGGAAATAGTACCGATGTTTTAAGAGGGGTCCGGGAGTCCTGAAAAAGTGCGGAAGTTCCTTCATTTTTTTGTCATTTCGTCACCTTCCAGGCAAAGTATCACAAGCGCCATGCGACGTTTAAAAATTTCCGCCGCCATTTTATTTTTTTACTGAGAAATTGTTGATTGAATCTGTTCGAAAATTTCACTAAATTTTATCGGCAGCACAAAGAAAATTCGGTGTAATTTTCGGACAGCTTCGTTGAACAATTTCTCTGTAAAAAAATATAATGGCGGCGGAAATTTTTAAACGTCGCATGGCGCTTGTGATACTTTGCCTGGAAGGTGACGATTTATTTGTCGCATTTTGAGCGCGAAATTCAAATATTTTTAAAATTTTCGAATTTCGTGAAATTGAGGTACAAAAGTACTGAATTTTTCAGTCGAAAAGGCATTTTGAGTTTCTTGGAAATGTACCGAAGAAGCTCTGTAAAAGTACTGATTTTTGGCCATTCCTGTTTCTGTAGACACCCTCGACGCCCACCAGGCAATTTTGAAATTGACTTCCACGGTTTTTCAGCGACCGGGAAATTTCAGCGAATTATTTTTAGTGGCACAGGAATCAGGAAAAACTTCAGGGAATCCGCCAAAATTCGGCATCTCAGGGAATTTTATTTTGCAATCGGTTTTCATGTCAGGGAAACGTCAGGGAACCCGAGAAACACGCATGTTTCGGAAAATGTGAGATCCCATGTTAGTCCATCATTTTCCCCTTAGTTTATCACGATCTCTGGTTGTTTTTCCTCAATTTTTGGTTCCGGAGTCATCATAAAGTGCATTAAGCGCTGACTTCCGAAAGTATCTCTTACACTGAAAAAGAAAGTTACAGACTATATAGACGTACCGTCCGTTCCGGGCTCAGAGGCCGAAACTTTCGGGCTTTGCACCCGAAGCGATCGAAGCTACGGCTCCAGCACCCGTAACTTTCGGCCTTTGAGCTCGGAACGGAAGGTATGTCTATATAGTCCGTAACTTTCTTTCTGTAAGAGGTACTTTCGGAAGTCAACGCTCAATGCGCTTTATGATGACTCCGAAACAAAAAATTAAGCAAAAAATTCCAGGCTAAGAGGCCGAAACTCCCAGTCCCAGGTGCTGGAGCAGTAGCATCGGTTGATCCGGGTGCTATGCCCGAAAGTTTCGGCCTCTGAGCCCGGAACGCGGACGGCAGGACCCTGTCTCACTGAAGGCTCGGCTGCTAATTTGGCAGTAACGCAGCGGTGTCGTAATCGTAACGCGCTGTCTTGCCGGCTATGTTCGGGGGATCTCCTCCCCCACCCCCCACCCCTCGGTGGCGGTGACTTGTGTGTGCAGCTGCATAAACAACCTGGTATCAATCACTGTCCTCAGCTTTACTGCCGTGTTTAGGAAAAACGCCGTATGAACATGCGAGAGTTGCCAAATTTCCTTCTATAAAATGTTTATTTTTGAGGAAAGTTGTGAATATTTTTCCTTGAAATTTTCAGGAACTTCAGGTGAAATTGCGAACGTAATTATATAAAAAATTGGAAGAAGAATGGTCATATGTTTACCAGGAAATTCGAGTTTTATCAAAGGAAATTTGGCGACGCCTGATGGTTCATGCGGCGTTTTTCTCAGAGCATCTAGAAGAGCTTTATAGTCCGTTTGCCAACAGAGGGAGCCAGCGGCGTGGCGTGCTTTGCGATGTATCGATTGATCTGCCATTTAAGGTGAATCTTCAGCCGTAGTTCCGAAAGAATCCACCACGCCGCGCTGCTGTATTCCGGCTCCGAAATCCGTGATGATTCAAAAATTGCATCAGGTATATTAAATTCCAAGACTTGTAAGTTCTGGCAGCTTATGTCTGGCATGTTTACAACCGAACACCACTGTGGCGGGGCGTGCTTCGATATATATCGATATTTCCCCATTTGAAGCTATGGTAAAGAATCGGTTATTAAGGTGTTCCTTGCGAACACCCTGATGATCGATCTTTTTCCATGGGTTTAAATGGCAGATCAATCGATGTATCGCTAAGCACGCCACGCCACTGTTAGGTAGCTTATTACATATAAACTTTCTCCATTCCTACCACCAATAGGATCGACCCAATTTCTCGCTTTATCTACCGATGCAAATAATCAGCGCGCAGTAACTTGGGAAACTACCGAAAGAGGTACCTTCTTCTCCTCTTCGGCTCTCGCGAATTTCACGCATCGGAGTCACAACGTGCGTGGCAGTAAGCGTGATGAAAGTCAGTGCGCCTTCATTCCATCGAATATGCAACACGGACATCCATCGAGTACGAATAGTTGTATCCCGGCACCGTGTGCGAGTCACGTCGAGGGCGCATCTCAATTGGACGTATTTATGCTAAAAGGAACTATGTCTCACGCAAACCCTATGCACATAGTTCTTTTCCGTGTAAATACGTCAAATTTTCGCATGAGCCGCAGAAAGCATGGATTTATACCGAGCACAGGGCCCACGTAGAACTGAAGATAAGACTGTGTCAGTTGTGTCACACAATCAAAATACTCCATCAAAATATCAAGGTTAAGTGTTGTGATTGGCTGATTCGATGGACCAACCACAGCACCTGACCTCGATATTTCGATGGAGTATTTTGATGGTGTGACACAGGCTCTACGCCCTTACGTCAGTAGGGCTACGATACTACATGCCGGAACGCTTTAATTCGTACCTTGTCTAGTAGTACGTTTTTCCTCGGCCGAACCGCTCGAAAAATTCCAATCCGTTACAGTGTCTTCACCCTAATTGACAACGAGAAGCTCGTAGTTCTTCGCCGGACCAGTAATGAGCTTGCGCTTTACCCCCCTCCCCCCGAACTGCGTTACTCTTTGAACCTCGAGCCGCTCATACTCACTACGGCTCACGTCGAAACGTTACGTTGTCGCGCGGACGAATTCTGTCATGCTAAGGAGAAACGTCGTAAGAATAACTTTGGAACGACGCCAAATTCCCCGAGGCGTAGTACAAAGTTTCCGGAAAACTCGTTATCCTTTCTCCCCGCCTCGAAATTCTCAGCGAATGCTGTGCGCGATTTCGGGGGTGTCGAAAGTTCTTAGCTCTCCTATCGCTCAAACTGGCCCTCCCATTTTCAAAACCCTGTTTTCCTCAGAATTTTAAAAAAGATGACTATCGTGTCTACAAGTCCGGATTTTTCGGTAAGTTTGGAAATAGTGCTGGTTTTTTAAGGGCGGTCCGGAAGTACTGAACAAGTGCTGGAATTCCGCAAGAGGGTCCGGAATTTTTGTCATTTTGTCAATATTTGAGCAAGAAATTTAAATTTTTGAAATCTTTCGAATTTCGTCAAATGAAGGTACTGAAAACGTAATGAAATTCCCCGCTGAAGAGGTACTGAATTTCTTGGGAATGTACTGAAAAAGCACTGTAGAAGTACCGATTTTTGGCCAGCCTGTTTTGGTAGACACACTGGGGAAAAAAACACATCGGATCTAGAATCCAGACTCTGAAAAACATCGACAAAAAAAAATACCCTTGATTCAATCGGATTTTTGCTTAAATCAAGAACCAAGCCTCTTAATTTGAGCGGATTTCCTTTCGATCTAAGCAAAAATCTGATTGAATCAAGAGTATTTTTTCTTGTCAATGTTTTCAAGAGTCTGGACTCTAGATCCAATGTGTTTTTTTTTTTTTTTTTTTTTTTTTTTTTTTTTCCAGTGCACCCTGCCAAAACACGATTCAGTGACCAACGCAACCGACCCATTAAATACAGCTCATCCGGGAATTTTAAGGGAAAATATCCGTAATTTCTCCGGGAGATGGAAATGTTTTTCAGGGGAAAGCGGCAGCGTTTGAGTGGAGATAGGAGGTTTTGCGCGAGTGCGGCGGAATTGGCAGCGGCTCGGCTTCCGCTTGGAGCGCTCAATTAACAGGCACGCGTTAACAAGTCGTGTAAATTCGAGCCGGGAAGATTGATTTGACGTTTACGAGTCGGCGGCATCGTCGCTGCATTTTGCGTGCCTGTGTGAGTGCGCCCCCCCCCCCCCANAACCCGCCTGAATGCCCGCTCCGAATCTGCTCCTAATGTCACCAACGGGAGACAACATTTTTTTGGCCGTGCCACAACGTGTCCTGCAATGCTGTCGTGCTAAGGAAGAACGCCGTATGAACATTCGAGAGTTTCCAAATTTCCTTCACTAAAATGTCTATTTTTGAGGAAATTTATGAATATTTTTCTCTGAAATTTTCAGTAACTTTGGGTGAAATTGCGAGCAAAATCATCTGAAAAATTGGAAAAAAAATATTCATAAGTTTACCGGGAAAGTCGTGTTTTATCAAATTATATTTGGCAACGCCTGAAGGTTCATACGGTGTTTTCCCTTACCACGGCAGAATGCCCGATTCCGGTCTCGGAGGAGCTCAGCTTTCCATTAGCGATTAATGGAGAATTTGCAGGTGTCTGAAATTTGATGAATTTTATGTGAAAGTTAAGACTCCCGAGTGAACTGAGCACGAGGATACCCTCTTGGTTCATAAATTGAGCAGTTTTTTAAGGAGATATGACAAAATGATTTAACCTGCCAAAATAAATGGGTTTAAATGGGAAATGCTGCCAGATGACGTCACTAGGCGGTGCATTTTTTCACTTTTAAATCAATTTTTAGACTATTTCCATTACAGAGAAAAATTACAAAAATACTGTGAGATCAGCTCTTTAAGCACTCTCAGATGAAGCAATAAAAAATTTGCGTGCAAATTCTCTATTAATCGATTGTTAGATTCTCGTGTAATGGGTCAGTTGCGCTGGTCACAAAATTGTGTTTTAATACTTGATTTTTGTCGATCAGCTAAAAATAATGAGATCCGTCCAAACAGCAATTTTCTACCTTCAATATTAATCGAGGTATCGCCCTTTGAAAAATCGGGTTTTTGACGTCACCCACCGCGGTAGTGCATAGCATGGTAACCAGTGCAAATATGCGTACCACCGATTGAACTCGAAGTCTTGTAGACGTTAACATGCGTTTCACATCAACTGACCGACTGCACTGCTTGTGGCGCAATGCGAGAAGTATTCATGCAGTCTTGTAGGCGCTAATGTGGTTCACGCCGACGACGCTGTTTTGCGCAATGCGTGAAGTATTCTCACAGTCTTGCAGGCGCTACAGCTTGCAAACAGCACTTTTCTGCCTTCAATATTAATCGAAATATCGCCCTTTGAAAAATCGGGTTTTTGACGTCATCCACCGCGGTAGTGACACCCTTCGTTTTATCCGCCTTACCTTTATCAGTCGGTATGAAGCACATTTGCGCTGGTTGTTCAACTTGAATCTCGGATGAAAGCGAGGCGGAAGAAACCAAGGGTGTCACTCCCGCGGTGGATGACGTCAAAAACCCGACTTTTCAATGGGTGATATGGAGATATCACCCATTGAAAAATCATGAAAAGCCCGTTAATGTTGAACGCAGAAAATTGCTGTTTGGACAGATCTTATTATTTTTCGGTGATCTACAAGAACCAAGCATCGAAACACGATCCTGTAACCAGCGTAACTGACCGATCGAATCAGTCGAATAAAAACAAAAGGAGACGAGAGTACGGAATTTCGGACGTTGCGCGACCCTGCAACCCCGGATATTTTTCTGCCAAGCCGATAATCCACACTGGAAAAAAACACATTGGATCTAGAATCCAGACTCTTAAAAACATCGACAAGAAAAAATACTCTTGATTCAATCAGATTTAAGCTTAAATCAAGAACCAAGCCTCTTAATTTGAGCGAATTTCCTTTTGATCTAAGCTTAAATCTGATTGAACAAGAGTCCTTTTTCTCGTCAATGTTTTCAAGAGTCTGGACTGTAGATTCAATGTGTTTTTTTCCAGTGCAGATACGTATCTCAGATTTTCTCATCGAGGTTCACCACTCCGATTATCGATTCACCAACCGCAAACGTGAGGTTTCACCGGCGCACAGCGGATCGAGTCGATAGGAGAGGTCGGACAGAATTCGGAAACTCCAAACGCTCGTAACTCCGTTTATGCCAAACTTTGAGGTTTCAAAAGTGGTTCTATCGGTTTCCTCGTGAAATTTTCTTCCGGAAGCACCCCTTGAAGTTCGAAGTGAGACGAAATAAACATCAAAATTCGCAGTTTTTGTCAAAAATTTCATGCCCGACACAGGAAAAAAAACACATTGGATCTAGAGTCCAGACTCTGAAAAACATCGACAAGAAAAAATACTCTTGATTCAATCGGGTTTTTGCTTAAATCAAGAACCAAGCCTCTTAATTTGAGCGGATTTCCTTCTGATTTAAGTAAGCAAAAATCTGATTGAATCAAGAGTATCTTTTCTTGTCAATGTTTTCAAGAGTCTGGACTCTAGATCCAATGTGTTTTTTTTTTTTCCAGTGGACCTCTCTAATTGACTCGATCCACCGTGCGGCGGTCGATTTCGCTTCGTTACATAGCGAGAACAGTGGCGTGGTGCTTTGCGATGTATCGATTGATCTGCCATTTAAACCTATGGAAAAAGATCGATATACAGGGTGTTCGCAACCAACACCTTAATAATCGATTCTTTATCATAGTTTCAAATGAGGAATTATCGACTATCGATCATTCACGCCTCGCCGCCGCGCGAGACCCGCGTGGTTCCGCAACCCCGACGGGCATCAATAGAAATAGCATCGATTACCGACACTGTTGCCAGATGTTTCGGGAAAAAACTCTATCCCCAGGGTCTCATGCTATGAAATAACGCCGTAACAGCCGTCAAATGCAGAGGCGTGGCGTGCTTTGCGATATATCGATTGTTATGCCATTTAAACCTATGGAAAAGGATCGATTAACAGGGTGTTCGCAGCGAACACCTTAATAATCGATTCTTTACCATAGGTTTAAATGGCATAACAATCGATACATCGCAATTCACGCCACGCCACTGCGTCAAATGTTGCCAAAGCCCCCTCGACAAAATATTTACTTTCCACGCAGGGTTGCCACAGTTAGGGAACACCTGGAAATGTCACACGAAAAAAATTAAATTGCTGATTCAACAATGCAATTGCTAAAAAAAAATTGACTGCAATGTTTCAATATAGATTTCAAAACACAAAAATGCTACTTTAACCACCCCCGTGGTTAAATTAGCTTACAATAGTGCTTAAAGTAGCATTTTTTTCTGTTGTAAAATCTACGTTGAAACATTGCAGTCACTTTTTATAGCAATTGAATTGTTGAATGAGCAATTTAATTTTTCCGTGCAGGGAAAACCTGGAAATGTCAGGGAAAATGACGGAAAGTCAGGGAAAACTTGATAAGCATCTTCATTTGTTTTCTAGATTGGGTTTGATGTTTCGAACAACGAATTTTGTCCAAAAACTATTTCTAATTATTCCATTTGCCCATCTTGCATATTGTCACAAATTGTCTGGAAATTTCACTGGAATATGTCAGGGGAACGTCAGGGGATTTTATTCTCTAGATTTGGCGGCAACCCCGTGCATGGTTATTCCTTGCAATGTCCAGATATTCACGGGAAAAAAATTGAGGAGCATTTATACCACATTCCGGCTAATAAACGGCACAACCAGAGATTATGGTAACTCTCATCAAAATTATCGTGAAAGTGACAAAATTTTTCCTTATTCAGGGTGTCTATAGCATCAGGAAAACCCGGAAAATATCAGGAAAATCGGAGAATCGGACGTTTTATCAGGAATTTTTCTTACGCAAATCTCCTCAGCGGAGAAAGTTTGACTGCTATTTGCGTACCGTGCCAGGAGTCGAGAAAAATCAGGAAAATATCAGGAAAATGTCAGGATTTTTCAAAATTAAAAAATACTAGACACCCTGTGTGACAATTATTTTTGTGGAAATTAGCATATTGTCTGGTTGTGCCGTTTTTTAACCAGAGTGTGGTAAATGCTACCCAACTTTTTTTCCGCGCTCGATTCAACTTTAAACAAAATCCTCTGAAAAATTGGAAAAGCACTTTTCAAAATCGTCCCTTGAAATTCTGGTTTTTATCGAAGGAAATGTGGCAACGCCTGAAGGCACATACGTCGTTCCTCCTCGGCGACGGGACGGAGACCGGGGCGCGACAAAGGTTAAACTTGCGCGAGTAATAAGTCGAACGAGTTGCTTTCACTTAATAACGGCTCGACGTGGACTTATCCGGTCGACGGGACCAACCTCCCCCCCCCTCCCCAATAGAAGTGGCGATGAGGGGGGCGGCGGGGGGATCGTGCTTCTAGCCGCCACCTGTCCCTGTCAGACGCTGACCTCCGGGGGACATGAGCAGCGTGATCGAAATTGGATTACTCACTCGCTCGAAAGCAGGAAAGCTCGCGGATTAGCCGCCGCACAACGGGCTCAATGCGGATATTGATCAGTGGCGTGGCGTGCTTTGCGACATATCGATCGATCTGCCATTTAAACCTATGGAAAAGTATCGATCAACAGGGTTAACATGGGTTACGGATCCTTACGGCGAAAAGAAAGTTCAAACTGACTTTTCGATGCTTAAAAATTGGAATTTGGAGGCCAATTTTTCACACGTTATGCATTGAGGCTAGTTTCCAACCGCTCTCGCCCCTCCCGGGGGCTCGCTCTATTCTCCTTGTCTATTGCTTTGTCTATCAATATCTCAGTGGCGTGGCGTGCTTAGCGATATATCGATCGATCTGCCATTTAAACCTACGGAAAGGTATCGATAAACAGAGTGTTCACTTCGAACACCCTTATTATCGATTATTTACCACAGCTTCAAATGAGGAAGTATCGATAGATCGCAAAGCACGCCACGCCACTGGGATATTGATAGACAAAGCGATAGACAAGAAGGAATGGAGCGAGCCTCCGGGAGGGGCGAGAGCGGTTGGAAACTAGTCTTGATGCATAACGTGTGAAAAATTGGCCTCCAAATTCCAATTTTTAAGCATTGAAAAGTCAGTTTGAACTTTCTTTTTGCTGTAAGGATCCGCATAATTTCAAACACGCTTTTCTCGAAGTAGCAAAAACTGCACTTATACGCTTTGTCTTCCAAGCCGACCAATTGGATTACATTTTGCAATAAGGAACCACTATTTCTAGCTCATTTTAGAAACAACATAAATATGCCATTGATTCCTTTATGCAGACACATGCTTTTATGGAAGAGCTTGAGATAGTGGTTCCTCATTGCAAAATGTAATCCAATTGATTATGATTAAGTTTGGGGACGTTGTCTAGCGGTGCATATCCATATAATTTTGAAACTTCAAACACGTTTTTCTCGAAATAGCAAAAATTGCACTTGTGCGCTTTGTCTTCCAAGCCCCTCAATTGGATTGCATTATGCAAGAAGGAACCAGGAGCATTGCAATGTTGCTGAAATTGTGCAACTTCTTTTGTTTTGGAAGAAAAACCTGATTATATATTATCAGTTTCTATTTTACTCGCTAAAAATGTAAATTTAAGACAAAAGTTATCATGTAAATTTCATATGTTTTCATGGTTTCAGTAATTCAATTGCTAAAGATGAAGTTGCACAATCTTAGTATCATTGCAATGCCTCTGGTACCTTTTTTGCAAAATGCAATCCAATTGATTATGATAAAGTTTGGACGTTGTCTAGTGGTGCATTTTCATGATTTTTCCAAGTGATTATGATTAAGTTTGGACGTTGTCCAGTGGTGGATTTTCTTGATTTCTCAAATTGAATGTATTTTGTTGCTTTGTTGCAGGATGGCCGAGGTGGACCCGGAAACACTGCTGGAATGGCTGAGCATGGGCCAGGGTGATGAGCGTGACATGCAGCTCATCGCTCTGGAACAACTATGCATGCTGCTTTTGATGTCCGATAATGTAGACCGATGCTTTGAAAGGTAAAACTCTTTTCACATCCTCAAAACGGAACCCTCTCTTATTACAAAACAGGGTGTCTACAAGTCCGAAAATAGTACTCATTTTTTAAGGGTGGTCCAGAAATACTGAAAGATTGCGGGAATTCCGTAAGAAGGTCCGGATATTTTTTTTTTTCATATTTTTGTCGATATTTGAGCGGGAAATTCAACAGGGTGTCTAGCATCAGGATTTTCTCGATTCTATCAGGATTCGAGGTCAATCAGGATTTAATCCCGATTTCATCAGGATTTGAGGGAAAATCGGTCGTAAAATCAGGATTTGAGAAAAGTCGGCCGTCCCATCAGATTTTTTTATCGAGCTATTTTTTCATTGATTCGCACTTGTTTTTAATCCTCAGAACTTAATTCTTGAGTTCAGCTTTTGCACACGCTTATGCAGAAATTTTAATTTTTCTCCGCAAAAAAATCAGGATTTGGAAAAATTATGAAATCAGGATCTAGCAGTCACAAATCAGGAAAAATCAGGATTTCCCATAATGAAAAAAAAACTTGCCTCACTGTTCAAATTTCGTCAATTGGAGGTACTGACAGAGTACTGAATTTTTCTGTTGAGGAAATACTGAATTTCTTGGAAATTTACTGTAAAAGCACTGATTTGTGGCCAGCCTGTTTTAGTAGACACCCTGTAAAAGAAAAATCGAAAATAGCTGCATAATCGGCGTTCCCTCCACGAAAGAACGTAACTAATTTTCACAGTCGCCTTCCCCCTCGCAAATCACATCGCGAGAGGGATTCTGTTGCTTTGCTGCACTAGGCAGTTTGAGTTTTCAACTCAACGCACGGTTGAACCGCGTTTAGCAGGAAAGAACCAAGCCACATCAGCTATCGCCAAATAACGGGGCACTTCGATTTTTTAAAAGAGAACGTTTGTGAGGATTCCCTTGAAAATTTTAAAGAATTTGCTTCGTACTATGCAAAAAGTTCACCGAAATTTCTACAAAAATCCGCACAACCGATTTCATGTAAAAAATTAAATTGGCCTATAGAGAATTTGCAGGTGTCTAAAATATGATGAATTTCGTGTTTAAGTAGAAACTACTGAGTAAACTGAACACGAGGATACCTTTGGTTCTTGAATTGAACAATTACAGGAGAAGATATGACAAAATGATCCAATCTGCCGCCAGATGACGTCTCTAGGCGGTGCATTTTCTCACTTTTAAATCTATATATACATACTATTTCCCTTATCAGAAAAAAATTATAAAAAATACTGTGAAATCAGCTCTTCAAGCACTTTCAGATGATGCAATAAAAAATTTGCATGCAAAGTCTCCATTGGCCAATTGAATTGGGCAATAGCTGATGTGGCTTGGTTCCTTTCTGCTTAACGCGGTCCAATTTGCCCGTGATCACTGTGGTGAGGATTTTGACAAGAATTTTGATTGTGCTGCAGTCTAATTCCAGTTTGGAGGATTTTAACATGATGATTCTCTTGTTCCAGTTGTCCACCGCGATCTTTCCTCCCAGCATTATGCCGAATATTTCTAGATGAGTGTGCCCCAGACAACGTTTTAGAAGTAACCGCACGTGCAATCACATACTATTTGGATGTCTCAGCAGAATGCACACGGAGGATAGTTGCAATGGAGGGCGCCGTCAAGGCGATATGCAACCGCCTCATCGTAGCCGAAGTCGCTTCAAGAACTAGTCGTGATCTTGCTGAACAATGTATCAAGGTAAAGTCCCTTTTTTCAAAAAAGAAAACTGAACCATTAGCTGGCTTTACGAATATAATATGCAATAATTGCTACTCAGGCAACGCTTTAATTAAAAAAACAATGTGCAAGAGGAATTGTAAATATATTAACATCCTCTTGCACATTGTTTTTTTATTAAAGCATGGCCTGAGTAGCAATTATTGCATATTATATTTGTAGAGTTGGCTAATAGCTCAGTTTTCTCTTTCGCATTATGAGTATCCGAAGACCTAAAAATCTTGTCCCTATTTCCAACCTGGAAACTACACCTGTAATTTTTGTTCAATTGAGTACTGATAGGCATCTGATTCTTATGCCAGAATCACATGCTGAATGTGGCTTGAATGTGGAAGTCACCGGTTTGATGCCTGAATTTTGCGCGTGTCGCTGGTAACAGGTCTTGAGCTTTGAATATATTGAGAGGGACATCTAAAGACGTTACATAGGAGAATATGATCAACCGTTGCCTTTGAGCCCAAGTTCAAAATCGAACTTTTCTAACTTTTTAGCCCGAAGTAGCCGAAAATCCATGTTTTCCGCGGTCTCACCTCAGATTTAGACCCAATGGGCCCAAAGTGACGGATCATGAGCTTTGAATGTGTTGTGAATATGTTGTATTCAAAAGTGAATCATTTCATCTGTTTTAATTCATGAAATATGTTGGTTTGCGTAATCAAGTGGGTGTCAATTTTTATGCAAAAAATCAGAAAACACCCTGAAAACTCGATAAAAAAAATCATTGAATAACTGTTATGTATTTTCTCACTTGATGCCACCAACTCTCCTGTGATGTTGCGTAAGATCGCTCAAGACCGCAAGGGTAACCTCTTGAGAGTCATTGAATTTAATAGTCATGCACTAAGCATGTAATAATGTATTGAAAACCAGTCATTTAATTCCATCTCCTTACTTTTCCAGGTTCTAGAACTGATCTGCACAAGAGAAGCAGGCGCAGTTTTCGAAGCCGGGGGTCTCAATTGTGTGCTAACGTTCATCCGAGAAAATGGCACCCAAGTCCACAAAGATACACTGCACTCAGCCATGGCGGTTGTGTCTCGACTGTGCACGAAAATGGAGCCGCAAGACGCATCACTGCCAGCCTGTGTTGAAGCTCTGTCAGTTTTGCTGAAACATGAAGACTCGCACGTTGCTGACGGTGCCCTACGATGTTTTGCATCCCTATCTGACAGGTAGTTGAGGCTTTTGTTAAAACCCTTGGGACCAATACTTGTAAATTTCCTCAGTAGAAGAGTTCTCTGTCAAAGTAGAACAAATCGAAGTCGGGGAAAATAAAGAATAAGGAATGGTAAAAAAATTGCCTTATCTTTTGCAGTTGTGGTCCAAGTTTTCTTTCAATAGAAGTACGAAACATTTATAATGAGTACTTTTACAATTTAAATAAATGTCGTAAGAGTATTTTTCAGAAATTCAGGCCTTAAGCTAGCAGTAGCAAGTTAAATTTTTGAGAAGTAAGGTAAAGTAACACTTCCTAAAATTCTGTATAGTTCGATCATAAGAAGCTCTACTGTTTGTACTTTCATTCCTGAAGCCACAGACAGTAAGAAATGTTCTTTTCTTGAAGGTTTTGATGCCCAAATGCGAAAGATCCCCTCGATCTCAGTTTTAAAATTTCATTCTTCAAAAAAAGGAGTGTTTTGGAATCGATTAGAAATTCATTTCTGGTTTTTACTTTTTCTCTGCCTGTACTGATGTTTTTCTTTCTTTGTAGATTTACCCGTCGCGGAGTTGATCCTGCGCCTTTAGCACAACACGGCCTAGTAACAGAACTTCTTCATAGACTGTCAAATGCTGCAGGCCCTACCACAGCAACGCTCTCAACGCCTGGTAAATATTCTTAACTGTCCCTTGAATTTTTAGTCAATGTCACGTTGTGAATACATCTGTAAATATTTTCTGGTAAAAAGAGTCAACAATTTTCCGTATTGTGGATTTTCTTGTATGTATCAGGGTTCTTAAATCATTTTGTGGCTCCAAAAAAGGAAGCTGCTTGGTTAAAATATGGTTTTAAAATGGGTGGTAGGACAAGGTCCGAACTGAAGAAAGACGTTGTCCACTTTTTCTTCAAAATATTACGCCGTAAACGATTCACGAAAAGAGAAGTTCGGAAATCAACTCAAAAACGAGTTATGAACTAGTATTTTTAATTCAGGTTAAATGGAAGTCAGACTATACAAATAATGTCATTTGTAATTTAACCATTTAACTAATTGTCATTGTAAACCGTTATACCTTTTTTAAGAGTTGAGTTCCAGACCTCCCGATGTGCGATTAGTTTTTCTCATTAAATTTTGAATAAAAATCATGTCGCGATGTACTTTAGTTCATACCTTGTATCAGAGGCCCATAGGGGTAAAGGTAGAACACTGAATGGCACTTAAAATGTGTTTTAGTCCTTCATAAACTTTAAATTTGATTTTTTACTTCATCATTTATTATTTTAACAGTAGTTCAGAATGACAAAACTAATGGGGTCTTAGATATGTTTACCTAAATTAGAGGATCAAGTACTGCTCAATTCAGAATTTAGGTACTTTTTCTCTACTACATAACAGCGTAAACAGTAATATTTTTCTCTTTTCTTTTACCAATCATTTGAACTTTTTCCAGCTATCTCAAAGTTTTTTGGGAAAGCTCTGCTTTACTTAAGAGTTTCTCGGTTGAGAAGAGTCTAGTGTGGGCAAAAAAATCAGTCCTGTCGACAGAACGCCACTGGTTTCACTCTTATTAAAGCACATCAAGCAAACATAGCCGAACAGTCCTGATTAGAAGCTTGTTCACCCAGAAGTAAAGCACAGCTTTACCAAAAAACTATGTGATGGCCGGAAATATTTAAAATTACTGGTAAATCAGTGTACAGCTATGAAGAAATTTAACCTCGGGCTTAGTAATATTTATGTTAGGCCAAACACTCTTTGTTCATAAAATTTATTTTTTTCTTCACAGCAACCCCAGGTGCGAACACAAGCTCATCAGTTTGCGAAACAAAATCATCTGCATCTGTCTCTACCATTATTAGTCTTTTATCAACGCTCTGTCGAGGGTCTCCTAGCATAACTCATGTAAGTAATGTTTGTTGAAGTATATTTTTGCTAGTTTTTCAAAAGGGGTAGATGCAATCACTCATAGTGTTTTATCAACTCTCAGTCAAGAGCCCTTTAGCGCAACGAGCATGAGTAATTTTGTCTCCTATTTTTTCTTCAGTATAGAACTACTACATGAATTTATTTATTTTATGAATTAATTATTAAAATGTATTTTTGTCATTACAAACGCATCAATTAGCGTCATCATTTTCTTAAATTCATTCTCTGAAAGTAAAGCGTGAACTAAGCTTCCAATAATTCGTCCATATTTTTTTAAATCTCAAGTACCAAAGAAACTCTGTTCTGAAAATGCCATAAACGGGACTCGTTTGAAAAAATATTTTTGGCGGGTTCTGATGATGTAGCCAGGCGGGTGAAACATCATTTGCTGATTGACTGAACTCCATTTTAGGCATTGCCTTGCTACGTCAACTCAACCTCGGCTTTTGATTGGTCAGAATTTTGTTTGTTTTCCTCCCCTTTAGAAATGATTCCTTGAATATCTTGGTTTTTTCACTAAATTTTACACAAGAAAAACCAAACCCCAAACATGTTTAAATTCATAATCTCTGCTCCGTTGTGTTGTAATTTGTGTAAGTAGACGCCAGCTGCTCATTGCAAGCCATTAAATTTAGCGCGTCTAGAGTCACACTGTTTTCATAAATTCTGACCTTAATGCTAAATTTAAAATTTTACCAAAATCAAGTATAGAAAAACTTATCTAGTGGATGAATTATAATATCGAAACTTTTTCTCTCTGATTTCAGGATTTACTTAGGTCTGATTTGCCAGATGCAATTGAAAAGGCATTAAAAGGCGATGAGAGGTAAACTCATTTATGAAATTTATTCTAGATTATCTAGTTCGATTATTTTTAATAGTGTTAATTTTAATTTTGCAGTTGATCTTCCTGAAATTTTAGTGGGGCTTTAGCATGTTCTGGACTGGGGGCACCTCCCGAAAAGACTCGATAGAAGAAAACTGTCTCATTTTGACCCATAAAAGATGCTTGTGCAATGGCCACGTACTCAGAGACATCTTGTATACTCCAGTCTGTTTGATTCACCTCTTGAAAAGGAAGATCCTCAGGCAGAAAACCTGATTTAGTGAAATATCTTATCATGGAATAATCTCTGCTGCGGTTTTCCTGTGCGGAGACTTAAAGTTTTATAAATCCATCTCAAAGCTAAGACATCTGATGTTTTTCAAGTGGTGAAATCAATCCAAAACTTGTAGGATCTGCATTACTTTCATTTTCTATTTAACACTTATAGTAAGGCTGCGATCCGTCCAGTTGCGGAATCCATTTAATTACAAGCCAATAAATTGAGGTCCTACTGTCAAAGCCTTTTGAGGCTGCGGCTCAGGTCAGCACAAGGTAAAGACCAAAAATTTAAGTGGTGAAATAATTATGAAAAGAACTTAAGATAATCAGTGAAAGAAAAAGGTAGGAGCTATGGGATAGCTTTTTAGTCCCTGCGGAGACACTATTTAGACCTTCAAATAACTCATCAACCGAGTAGAAGGCTGTAGAAAGCAGTAACTGAGGAAGTCAATTCAGGCACATAGTTAATATTCCTTCTCAAAAGAGAATTTTAAGTGCCCATGAGAGGACAGGCTACAATGGAGATTTTGCAAGTGCTGAAAATTTGATGAATTTCCCGTTTTAGTGGAAACCACCAAGTGAACTGAACAGAAGCATACCTTTGGTTCATAAATTGAACAATTATAGGAAGAGATGTGACAAAATTACCTGATCCACTAAAATACATGTGTTTAAATGGGAAGTGCTGCCAGATGACATCACTAGGCGGTGTATTTTTTCACTTTTAAATGCATTTTGATGCTATACTCCATACCAGAGCAAACTTGAAAAAAATACTGCGAAATCAGCTCTTTAAGCACTCTCGGATGAAGCAATAAAAAATTTGCGTGCTAATTCTCCATTGGATCGTAGAGAAATTTACATGGCGCATTGTTATTGGAAGAAAGATTTCAGTGTTTCCAATGTTTCTGATGTATTTTAAGGCGCAATAAGTTTATTAAGAATGGCGACTTTAATGCATTCAAAAATATGATTAGAAAGGAAGGTGAAGAGCTCATCTAAAGTTTTTTCCGTTTTAGTGCATACATAAATTATGTCTAATTTTTTTCATGAACCGAATTTGAAATTTATTCATTGACTTTAAAGTCATAGAAAGTAGATAAATTTATAAACTCATTGTTCAACTCTCTAATTTTTCCTTTTCTTTCTTCTGTTCTCCAGGTGTACATTAGACTCAATGCGCTTAGTAGATTTGTTATTAGTTCTGCTGTTTGAAGGACGGCGAGCGCTATCAAGAAATGGTGGCTCAACTAGCACGAGCAGTTCAGGACAGTCATTACCCCGTCTACGACGGCTCGATTCAGCCGGGGAGAAAACGCACCGGCAGCTCATCGACTGCATCCGGAGTAAAGACACAGATGCCTTAATAGAAGCGGTTGAAGCTGGGGGTGTTGAGGTTAATTTTATGGATGATGTAGGACAAACTCTATTAAATTGGGCCTCCGCCTTCGGGACCCAAGAGATGGTGGAATTTTTATGTGATAAAGGAGCTGATGTGAACAAAGGTTTGTGTAATTTTCATTCAACTGTCTTTCACATCGCTTGCAATTGAAGAGTTAGCTCAAAGAAAGGGCGTCTTCAAAAGATATTTGTTTTGATAATACTGAAAGGTTCATACTGCGTTCTTTCTTAGCACGGTAGAGTAGTATATTGATCGCTAAGTTGCAAAATTCAGCTGTTTTATTGAAGGGAAACAAACATTTTCTTTCAGCGCCAATTTTTGAGCTCATTGAATCCTCTGTGAAAGGTGATGAAGAAAAGGATGGAATTGGAAAACAGAGTATTGATTTTTTTTTTTGTCCAAAAATTTGAATTTCTGAAGAAATCTACAACTTTGCAATCCAACTTACAAGTAATGGAAATTCCAGCAGCAAAATAATAGCCATTTAATGATTTACCCAGCTGCAATATTTATGTTTTTTTTCTTTTCCTTTCAGGTCACCGATCATCATCGCTGCACTATGCTGCATGTTTCGGACGTCCAGCGATTGCAAAAGTTCTCTTACGACATGGTGCTAACCCGGATTTGCGGGACGAAGACGGTAAAACTGCTTTGGACAAAGCGAGGGAGAGAAGTGACGAGGGACATGGAGAGGTCGCTGCCATCCTCCAGTCGCCCGGTGGGTAACCGAATATCGAATCAGACGCCCTGCCCTCTCCACAGTCGCTCCTTTCTTCCTTCTTCCTCCTCTCCCTCTCGCCTCTCAACTACCTTTATAATCTACTTTTAATTCATCTTCTATTTTGAATCTCGAACTTTTAGTTCACCTTTCTGTCAAAAGTCACAAAAAACATAGTCAATTAAGACAGTTATGATTTATAGAAGTCTCAACGCGGGGATTACAGAAAGCTCTGGGCTTCAGATTTCAAAATCTCTCTTGTTCTCAAACTTTTCAAAGTAAGTATCCAATCCCCTCCTCTGTTCCTGTTCAAAATTAGCCGTGATTTCGCAGTTGTGCTGTTTCAACTTCTTTCCTGTAACTTTTTTTTTGTTACTTTTGCATGCAATTGAGGAGTTTCTCACCCCTGATGATAGGAATTTACCTACCAAGAGCAGCAGTTGTTAATTGCGGAATCAATCGCACTCAACCCGTTCAGAATGTTCCCACCAGTATCTTATTCCGTGTTCAATTTGCAGGTGAATTCATGGTTCCCGTGGACAAAGACAAGAAACAAGATGTAGCAGAGCCAGAGGACACTAACGAACCGAAAGGTGATCCTGAAATGGCCCCTGTTTACCTTGGCCGTCTACTGCCTGTATTTTGCGAAACATTCCAGTCAACAATGCTTCCCTCAGTGAGGAAAGCCTCCTTGACTTTAATTAAGAAAATGGTGCATTATATCCAACCCTCTCTTCTAGTAGAAACCTGCAGCCCAGAATCTGCAACATACAATTTAGGAACAATGTTGGTGGAAGTGATCGCCACCGTTTTAGATAACGAGGTAAAGTATCTTCTCTGTGTGTCCTACTGCTGCTAATTCTAGATCTCGTTTGCTATAGTGACAGCTTTTTTTTTATCTCGTTATTTTGCATTAGTTGTGTTGTCTCTTCCTGATTTTAACCTGTCAAAGGCAGTCACTTCTCAGGATCCATCCAATGTTTAAAATCGTGGTTTTCGGTATCTTAAGGGGAGTTACTTTTTCCATTGAACTTGATAATGAGAGCCAAAAAGTGTGACCCTTAAAATTCCATAACAATGGCCAAGGAACAATACAGTCTAACAAACAATTTTGGCAAAAATGAGTCAGAAATTTTGCTACTTTCTGCAGTATTAAATACGCAAACTGATGTTTTTAGCTTTTTTCAACTTTGCATGGGAGTGCAGGGTGTCTAGTGACCGAAAAAACCAGCAAACGTCAGGGGATTTTTCTTTGTGTCAGAGAAATTAAAGAAAACGTCAAGGAATCCACCAAAATTCGGCATGTCTGAATTTTTCTCTTGCAAGCGATTTCCATGTCAGGGAAATCGAAGAACGCAGATTTTTCGAAAATCGTTTTATGAATTTTACTCTTGCGGAGATTTCTACCAGAATTTCCACTGATGTCTTTTTAATATTAAAAGTGAGGCAAAAATATCTCGCATAAGTTTAGGCACCACATAATTTGATCTATTCATAATATTATATTCCTAAATCCTAAAAAATTCTTACTTACATCTAACCAGTTCAACCGTGTCGAAAAATTAGGAACATTTTTCCCTTTTGTCAGGGAAATTTAGCGGAATTATTTTTGCAGTCTGTAAGGGAGTTTTAAATTTTTACTGGTTTTCTTGCCGTTTTTGCCAGGAAAATGCCAGAGAATTTTTTTTTTTTTTTTTTTTAAATTGTTTGACACCCTGGAGCGCTGTAATGTATAAGAAATTTGCAAGCAAACCTATCCTCAAAATGATAAAAATGGCCAAGCTTTGTCTTCATTCTGTCAAATCATCGTCAGTTTGTAGATAGGCTGTATTGTTCCCTAGCTATTGATATAAGTTAAGTATTTTTATAATTTAATTTAAAAAAATTCATGATTGTTTTCAGCTCTTCCTTGATGAAAGGAGGAACCTTTCATTTCTCTCTGGAAATTAGTCTTCCTGAAACCTTCTCATAAATTTTCTGTTAAAATAAATGGTAACAGTGAAAAAACTTCAACTCTGAATATTCGACACGGTTATTAATGCATCAATGGTGTAGTTTGGAGTACAAAGCCTTTTGGAAAAATCTTGCGTTTTTTCAACTGCAGTGGTTGCGTTGGTTCAAACGTTTTGCACCTTGAAAAATGTGAGGAAACAGCGTTTAAGGTGATTCGATGGACGCCATATTTTGTGTCAGAATGGCATGCGATATATCGCATCAATTGGTTCCATTTTTTCAGCTATTCGTCATTTTTCTCCAATTTTGAGGTCGCAATTCTGTTGTCAGGAGACTAAAGCACTCTTTTACCAATTTTAACAAAGAAATTCAACTTACTAAAGGCATGGTTTTTTTAGCAAGAAAACATAGCATTTGATACTGATATCAAAACTGCACTCGAATGGGATATTTTCTCTCTAAAAAAACCACGCCTTTATTACGTTGAATATATATAAAGTCGCTTTACAACGCACTCTGGCGTTCTACGACACCCAAACGCCACATATGCCTGTCTTCCCAGAGGTTCTCGGGCAACTGACACCGCAACATCTCTTCGTCAACGCCCTGCCGCCAACCCTTTACGGGACGTCCCCGTCGCCTCTTCCCAGGTGGTACCCAATCCAAAACTTGTTTGGGCAACCTCTCCTCCGACACGATTATGTTGAATTTCTTTGTTAAAATTGGTAAGTGAGTGCTTTAGTTTCCTAACAACAGAATTGCGATCTCAAAATTGGAGAAAAATGACGATTAGCTGGAAAAATGTAACCAATTGATGCGATACATCGCATGCCTTTCTGACACAAAATATGGCGTCCATCGAATCACCTTAAATCAGCTCTTCAATCTAGCAGAAAATTTTGTCTCAATTGTTGTTGGTTTTTTCCTCTTGTATTCTGTTTACTCCACTAAATTAAGTTACTTAGTGATTGAATCATACAGAACTTCAAGCTCTTTTTTCATATAATTTTCAAGAATAACAAATTAGTGATAGCTTGCTGATGCATGCTTTCAGCTTGAAAACCATTAGTGCTACACTGATGCTTACAGCTAAATAAATGGTTCTAGAGGACCTATATAGGGAGATTTTCTCCATGTCGATCCCTCTACTGTAGAATGAGTCCCAAATTCAGGCATCTGTATTCCCCTCCCCCTTCCCACCCTCAGTATTTGGTGATAACAAAGAAACAGCAAAAAAGTAGTAATTTTTATCAGTATGCCAGTTACAATGAGCTCAAGTGAAGTAATATCGCAAACAGCAAGGCTTAACCAGGATTGTGTTCATCTTGAAGCGTCACTCAAGGTGGCATATAACAGTACGCGGCAATATTTTTTTTCAGTTTATGAGCTGCACTTGTAAGTCCAAATCAATGATGTACTTGTCTAATCATTTCAGATCTCATATTCTTGGCCCTCGAGCAAAAATGAGTCAAAGTGTTCAAGATCTGGCTTTATAAATGTGTGCCACAAGAATGGCTTTATAACGTTACAGAAAGAGCAAAGTACCAAATTTATCATTTGCAAAGTGGTAAACCCAGTACGTGTCATATTTTCGAGTGATGTGTTTTACCGGTTTCGAATTGTCCTCAACTCTTAACACGTACCAGTCCTGTTAATTGTTCGGAAAACGGAAAATGCTGTCGTTTTTGTAATTTTTTCGTTTCTTTTGAGATTCGATTTTATTGTTTTTCCATGCATTTTTAACGAATCCTTCCTCGTTGGTTTAGAATCACGCACACACATCATGATACTAATGACTCATTTTTGTCACCTGTCATCTCTATTCCTCTTCTTTTTCTCACCTCCTTTTTACTGCAACTCCGTGTATGCATGGTTTTCAGCACTGTTTCCATTCCTTGATTTGTCAGAGCTGTATGTTTTAGGTGTAGGAAGTTTTACAGAATCTGTCAGTGGCACCTATTTGTTTCAATTAATTTTTTGAAAGCATAGAGTGAACCGAGATTCTAAGAATTCGTTTTTGTTTTTTTTTAACTCTGAATGGCAAAAACAAACCCAATACAAAAATGTGACCAGTTTGAAACAATATTTTTGACGGGCTCTGATAAAATTGCCCAGCGGGACTCAACTGTCGGCTTTTCATTGTTCAGATTTGAATAGCTTTTTCTCCCCTTAGAAGTGATTTTTTTAATTTTTTAATGAACTCTTTAGTTTTTTCACCAAATTTCACTCGGGGCAACTACACTATAACCCTGTAAAAATTCTTTGCTACTGCCCCATTGATATAGCAGAATTTGACTACATTTTGGTGACAATTTTTCCTGTGTTCTCTCTGACAATTTAGCAACCAAAATCAAGAAAGTTTTAGGCTGTGGATCATGATGTCCAGCTCATTTGAAATAGAAATCCATCCAGTGTAGCAAATTTAAAGAGGAAATTTTTATTTTTTATTATTTCTCGTGTTTTTATAACTCAAAAGCCCTTCCTTGGAAGCAGATTTAAAACGACAAGACGGGAAGCATCCTAAGCTACATATTTTTTCCAGATGAAGTGCTGTATCGACAGTGAAACTGTAAAAGTGGGTATCTCAGTTGCGGTGTTTTACAATCTCTGCGCTATTTTATTTTTTATTTGGAGACTGAACCAACATCTTGGCTTAAAATTTTCACAGAATATTCTTTACACAGAGAAGGAAATCACCAAAATGTTGGAAAGCGTCATTCATTAATCTTCCGTGTAGAAAATAAAGTATGATGGGAAGACCGCAATGCAGCAAACTGAGATACGCATTTCTACACCATTAATGTCCGGCCTGTTCTATGCTCTTGCTTTTCCCTAGTACTATTATCCAACGTATATTACATTTCATTCGCTGCCTAAAACATCATTTTGTAAAACTCATTACGTCGGATTCAATTGGAAACAAGACAAGTACAGTGGTCTTATTCTCAAAAGGTCATTGGTAATGATGCTCGTTGAATTTTTTTACTGTAGTAAGTGTGCTCTAACATCTTTGCATTTTTTTAAATTTTGACGTGTTTGACTGCCTTTGACAGAGGACTTGTGGCCCAGGAGCCAGCGCATTCTCTATGAACTGTTGTTTTTTCCTTTGCCTTTGACAGGAAACTTATGGCTGAAGAGCCAACACAATCAATACGTATTGTAGTTATTTCCTTGTGTTTGCTCTCACGTTTGAATTGTACAAACGGTTGCGTCTTTATCACCATAGAAAAAATGATTTGTACATATCTCTTTTATGGACCTATGTTCTCCTAACTAACATGTTATGATATTACTCATTCACAAGCTTTAAAATGCACAGGATAATATGCAATTTGTCTGAAAAGAAAGACAGGAAGTAAAATAAAATGTTATCAGAGGAATGTGGATTTATCGGGGCTTTTTTGTCTCTTTTCAGTCATAAATCTATTTTTTTTAAAAAGAAAGAAAAAAAATGCATCAATTTTTACATTCTGAATGAAATTTGAATGATGTAGAAGATACATGGGAAAATCACATAGCTCATCGTCAGCCAATTTTGTAAGTTGAGAAAACAGTTGTAAATAATTTTTTTTCCGTGTGCTTTATTTTTGCTTTTGCTTGAGAATAACTTGACGTCTTTTTGTAATCTTGCAGGATGATGAGGATGGTCATGCGACTGTGCTACAAATCATCCAAGACCTGATGACCAAAGCCCAAGATATATTTTTAGACCACTTTGCACGGCTCGGCATTTTCAGCAAAGTCCTTCAGCTGGCTGGGCCTCAAGATGTACCTGAAAAAGAACCCAAGAAAACTAGGTAAGTGAAAATTGAAAATGATCAATCAACTCGATTTTTTTTAGATTTTATATGATATTTTGAAGAAAATTTTGGACTTTTATTTTCTTTAAAGTGAATGGACTGGGGCTTTGGGTGCCATCAATAGTCCTTGAATATTCTCCAAATCAAAGCCTTGAATTGGGTAAAAGCACCGACATACACCTGAAAATTTTTAAGGCTGATGACTTATATGATGGGGGTTTTTTTTTGTAAGTAAGACTTTTGAAATTTGGATTATTTTTGTCTGCGTACTTCATTTGTGTACAACAGATGGTGAGAGAAATATTATCAATTTTTAGGCTTTTGTGAATGGCTATAAATATTTTTGTTTATTACGCCCTGCAAGTTCTCATAAAGCCAGATGGAGTCTTAAATTAATTAATTTTGATTTTAGACTCAGCTTTATAAAAGCTTGTGAAAGTCCTTAGTTATGGGTTTAAAATGCTATTGAGAGCCTCTTTGACAAAGCCTTTATTTCTAATGTAAACATGATTCTTTTCCGAGTAAGATTTTCATAATTACTTTAATTTTTTCAGCCTAAATGAATCCAGTAAAAACATGGAAGAAAGTGATAAAGCCCCTGTCACAGAAGACTTCTTAGAAGATGCAAAAGAAATGTTGCCAGGTCGGGCATACTATTGGCACGACTGGAATTTAGTCCGTGGCAGGGATTGCCTTTACATCTGGGCTGAAGTAGCAGCTCTGGAGCTCTCCAATGGAAGCAATGGGTGGTTCCGCTTTATCATCGACAACAAATTAGCAACCATGTACTCCAGCGGTAGCCCTGAAGGCGGCTCGGATCCTGCTGGTACGCTCTTTCTGCCTCTCTTTTCAGCTTTGCGATTGCAAATGTTCGCGTTAAGCAAAAGGAACCAAGCCACATCAGCTATTGCCAACTTTAACTGACCAATGTAATTTTTTACATGAAAATGGTTGTGCGGATTTTTGTTCAAATTTCAGTTTTCTGCATAGTACGAAGTAAATTCCTTAAAATATTTAAAGAAATCCAAACAAACATTCTCTCGTAAAACATTCATTTTCCAAGTTAAATTTATCATCAGCTGATGTGGCTTGATTCCTTTCTGCTAAATGCAGTCCAAATCATCACTCCCTAAGTCAAGCATCTTGTTAGAATTTTGCTTTTGAAAATGATTCGTCAAATGTCAAAGAGCATTTATTCTTCTGATCGAAGTTTGAAGGTTGCGTATAACGACCCAAATTGTTCTCTGTTCAAATCGTATTCCATTTTCATGATCCAGTTTTCCATGTGTGAAATTTTTGAGATTCCAACACTTAGAAAAAAGAGATTTATTCAGAAGCGATATTTGAATTTCTAAAGAATAAGGCTGAAGCCCTGTGCGCTCCATTCATTAGAGGGAAACAAGTCTCAATAAAATTAAATGGACTCATGACGTCTGTGCATCTTGCAGCTGAAGTAATACGACAATTAATCATTACTCTTTTTTTTCAGCTAAAGGAAAAACCTCAGAAACTTTAGCTGCTGAGGGTAAGTTTATCATTACTATTTTTAGTCTTTTTTCAAGTTTTGCATGTAGATACCTTTATTATGATTTGTCCAACTCAGTTCTCTTCTAAGGTGATTTGATGGACGCCATATTTTGTGTCAGAACAACATGCGTTATATTGTATCGATTAGGTAACTGCATGTGATATATAGTATCGATTAGTTATGGAATGCGATATTTTTCTTCTATAAAAACCACGCCTACATTACGTTGGATTTCTGTGTCAGATTTGGTACATGAATTCTTCAGTCTCATGACAACAGAAGTGCAATCTCAAAATTCGAGAAAAATGACAGGTAGCTGAAAAATTGGAACTAATCAATGCGATATATTGCATGTTGTTCTTACACAAACTCTATTGTCCATGTTTTGAATGAGAATGATATTTGTTGATGTTGCCCTAATTTTGCCCCTTTCTCATGGTTGGTGGCTGTAGCGCAATTGCTTCAATGTTCAAATACGTTGCATACAGGCTGTGTTTCAGTTTGTGAGGACTCAATAAATAAGTATCATGAAAACCAGAATTTTTCATCCTAACTGTTTGTGGCATTTTTAATAATATCATCAATTTGCTCTCACCTTTTGAGTTATTGAACTATTTTACCTTTGCGAATCTTTCCCCCGACTTGTCAATCTCCTCTCATTATCATGTGGCTTCAATTTATGAGCGAACTGTCTCTATTTTTCAGAAAATCGAAGTGAATTCCTAGAAAAACTGCAAAGAGCTCGATCTCAAGTCAAAGCTAACGCCACCAGTCAGCCGATTCTATCTCATCCAGGGTCAACAAGGATCGTCGTCGGAAACTGGTCTTTGTCCAGTCGGAAAGAGGGTGAACTCCACATTCACAATTCAGACGGGCAACAGCAAGCAACTATATTGAGCGACGATACTGCTGGTTTTGTCTTTGAGTCCAATCGAGGCACCAGGCATACCTTCATTGCCGAGACAACCCTTGGACCAGAATTTTCTGCCGGATGGACCGGGAAAAGAGGCCGGAAGCTACAATCAAAATTGGAAGCTCTGAAGCAAAAGGTAGGTTTTGTTTTGTACAAAAGCATGGTGACATGGAATTTTCAAAAACAGGGAATTACTGTGGTTCATCAAGGTTTGAAAAATATCCGGGAAGTACTGAGAATTTCCTACGCCTCTGCTTTTAGGTTTAATGATTCTTAAAATTAGTGATTCATTTGTTGACTTAACTTCAAAGGATTAGACAAAAAAATTAAAAACATAATTTTTTGTAAACTTTGGATGATTTGTTTTTCCCCAGGCTAATCTAGAATATATTACGTAGAAATCCTGGATTTTTATCTGGGAATTTTTCTGTGAAAATTAGAAAAAATCTGGGATTTGAAGAAATCCTAAAGTCTTGCTACAATGATCTCTAGGTGCCTCTTCAGAAAAACTATGGTATTTTGAGGGTTCCCATGAATATACCTTGAATAAAATTTTTCTCAACTTTTCAGACTGTATTCTTGCTTACCTAAAGATCAAATCTGAAACCAATTGTCCAAGAAACTTTTTCTTAAATTTCGTTAATAGTGCCATGTCTAATCGCTTTTTTCCTCCTATTTTATTTTTCCCTTTTCAATATTTCTTAATTATAATTCAGTTAATCTATCTTCACATTCTTGGATCTAATAATTCTTAGGGTATATTAGGGTCTTATGAAAAGATTTTTTCTTTCCCTATTTTTTAGACAAAGAGATCTCCTTGAGTTTTTTGCATTTTAAACAATTTTTATGCATGTGTGCTGATGATTCTGAATTCTGTTTTTTGTAGGTCAAACATCAAGCGCAAGATATTTACGAGAAATACTTCCGTGCTGCCCAAGCTCAACCACGAGGTGTTGTAGCCAAGTTAGGAACTATTGTAGCCCAGATCGAAAGAGCTTGCCAAAAACAAGTGAGTGACTCCATTCTCTTTTTTACTTCTGTACGGTCCAATAGATATAATTTGTTATTCGTAGTTTAGCATAATTTCAGGTTTTAATCCAGTTAATGAGTCTTTAAGCCTTATTTTTTTATTTAATATTCTGAAAGTATCAGATGGGTAGAATACGTCGTGATTTATTGCGTACTTTTTGAGCTAGAATCCCGGGCAAGCCCGATTTTAAAACGTCCAAAGACTGAAAGAAATTTCGAATATGCCATAGTGGCAGGTAATTGATGACAGTGAAGTATTGCAGCAGTCAAATGCGATCCTCCCTCATTTTCCACTGATGTTCGTTAAAAGAAAATGTATTTACTTGTGAAATTCTTGCTTATTAAACTAACAAATCTCCTTGATTGACAAAAAATGAATGGAACCCTTGCAGTTTATTTTGCTGGACACAGTAGTGTGTTCAAGTGAAATTCAAGCTCTAATTTTTTCGACTTCACCAAAACTGCACTCCAGAAAAACTTGCCTCATTGCTTTAAGGTCCTTTTCTGGAGTGTCTTTTTTACAGTCAGGAACACTGGGAAAACCGGAAAATGTCAGCAAATTTTTAAAAGTCAGGGTAAGTCCGGAAATGTCAGAGGGAATGACGCAAGTTTCGGGGGAAAATTGTTAAATCACCTTTATTTTAATCAAATGGGTTTGACGTTTCAAACAACAAATTTTGCTCAAAAATCTTTGAAATCGTTGCCTTTTAAGCATTTGACATACCCTCAACTGTTTAGAAATATCATTGTGTGTCAGGAAACCGCAGAAAATGTCAGGGAATTTCATCCTCTAAATTCTGTAGGAACCCTGTTATTGCTGTGGATTATTCACTCTTAAATCTTGGCTATTTTCTACGTACCCTCAGCATGTATCTTTTAAATCCTTTCAGCAAATGAACAGAGATTGCAGCAAACAAGGTGCTTGGCGGGAGCTTTTATCCGGAGCCCTTCACGATTTAGTCCAACTTCTTCGGGAGGACGGCGTTGTATCAGCCTACGAACTGCATAGTAGTGGATTAGTTCAAGCCCTTCTAGCTCTTCTGTCAACATCCTCTTCATGGGACAGTGGTCTAAGTCCCAGCAAGCGAGCTAAGCTCCAGAAACAACGAGTGCAAGTGTTCAAAAATTGTTTCAAAGTGAGTATTCTGTAGAAGAGTAGTTCTTACCAGTGTATCTGCTGATGTAGAGAAATTGAGCTTAGAAATCCTGTCATATTTCTCATTAGTAATGGCAGCGATGTAACCTCTTTGATTGATTTGAAAAGATACCTATGATTAGTCCAGTTGTAGCCCTTGACGTGCGTTTTCTTACCGAGTTTCAATATTCCAAGAGAACTTGCATGTTAATTAAATATAATGTCATGGTCGTATCATGGTCATGTAATATCAGGGTCGTCACAGGCAGGGAACTTTAACAAGTCAGCGAAAACATGACAATGCGAGGGAAAATGACTAAAGTATTGGGGAAAAATTTTGAAATTACCAAAAATGTTTTAATTTATTAAGAGATTTTAATTAATTTTTAAATTTTTTGATTATTTTTAATTTGTATTTCTTTTCAAGTTTTAATTTTTTAAATGTGTTTTCTAGAATAATTTTGCTTGCAAAACATTTCAATTTATGTCTTTTTAACAATCTTCTGTAGCCTCAAATGTCAGGGAATTTACCAAAATTTGTTAGGGAAATGTCAGAAAATCTCATTATTTAAATTCTGCGTCAGCTCTGAGCATCCATTGACAGAGTTGCATCTTAACACGTGAAGTCAATTTTTGCGGATGCAGAAAATATTCTGGAGTGGCGTTAAATTTGGATGGGGAATTTGATAAATGATTCCAATCTATTATAGGTTACTGTCATGAGAAAGGGGAATGAAGGAAGATCAACTTTCTAATTTTGTTTTACTTTTTCTTGAATTTGTGTAATTTATTTTTCTGTTTCCTCCTATTTCAGAACAAACTTAGTGAGAACGGAAACTCTGCCAATATCCTCATTCACAAACTAGTTTCTGTTCTGGAATCAATAGAGAAGCTTCCAGTTTACTTGTACGAATCTCCAGGGACCAATTTTTGTCTACAGGTAATAATGCTTGTTTTATCATTAACATTTTCCATAGTTTAAAACAGTTCATCTCTCTCTCTCCCACTCTCATATGCAAAAAAAATCGACCTGCAGGACCAGTCTGTCTGTAAGTGTAACAACTTTAGCAATTTCAATTTTATTTCAGCTTATCATAGACTATCTCTCTCAACGTAATGAGGGAGAAATACAATCGCAGATGTTGGAAACCAGGATAACAAATCTCCGATTTTATTGATTTTTTACCGCTGCAATCCATCTGGGTTAATAAATGATTAAATTTTTATGTTATTTCAGGTCTTAACGAGGCGGCTGCGATTCCGATTGGAGAAAGCAGCATCTGAGTCCTCGTTGATCGACAGGACCGGTCGAAGCCTGAAGATGGAACCTTTGAGCACCATCGCACAACTTGAGAAGTATTTGCTGAAAATGGTGGCCAAGCAGTGGTATGATTACGATCGCTCCACCTTCTCATTCGTCCGCAAGCTGAAAGAGTCGCCTCAACAGTTGAATTTCAAGCATCAACACGATTTTGACGAAAATGGAATCATCTACTGGATTGGAACCAATGGAAAGTAAGTGATCTGTACAAACAAATGAGAGTTGAATAAGACCCATTGATTATCGATAACTAGACCTGTGGGATTATGGATTTTTCAATTCGATTATGTTTCGATCACGATTAAAAAAATTAATCGCGATTACAATCAGGATTATGATTTAAATCGAAAAAAAACTGACCAAGTAAAACAGAGCGCAATAATTTTTTTTTTTTTTTTTCCACTAAAAACGAAGTTATTTTTTGGCTTTCGTGACCAAAAACTGAGTTGAAGTATATAAGTTCTTGAAGATAATTTTTTTAAAAAGTTTGAAAGCTGAAATTTTCCTCGAATATTTTTTTCCTTCTTTCACTTGAAGTTGACTCATTGTCTATTTTTCTTTAAGACCCGCTCTACCCTAAATGAACTAGACTTCTTCCTGCAACTTTTTGAAGGGAAAGAAGCCAATTTTATGGCTTTTAATTTATGCAGAGGATATTCTGCTCTCAGAAAAGACAATTCAAGGAATTATTAAAGAAATTACATCAAAAAGTTTACCGAAGAAAAATTATATTCCGACAGGAAGTCTGCAACGTTTCAAAGGGAGATATGTGGTTGCGCTTTTAGGCTGTTGTTATGGTGTGCGGTATAATCTAAGAAATTTCAGAACACAAGGATAAATAATGTCTTTAATCTGTGAGTCAAATCAAAATAAATTTAAATTGCTTCTTTCCAGGACCTGCGGGGAGTGGGTGAACCCTGCACAATATGGCTTGGTCGTTGTTTCCTCTTCGGATGGTCGAACTCTTCCGTATGGAAAACTGGAGGATATTTTATCCCGCGACTCATCAGCTCTAAATTGTCACTCCAACGACGACAAACGGGCGTGGTTCAGTATCGACTTGGGATTGTGGGTCATCCCTTCATCTTATACCTTGCGGCACGCTCGCGGCTATGGCCGGTCTGCGCTTCGAAATTGGCTCTTCCAGGTGTCTAAGGATGGCGTCAATTGGACAACATTAGTCTCGCACACAGATGATACGAGCCTGAATGAGCCCGGCTCAACTGCAACGTGGCCAGTCGATGTTTCCACCCATAACGAAACGCAAGGCTGGAGGCATATCCGTATCCAACAATCTGGGAAGAACGCCTCTGGTCAGACTCATTATTTGTCACTCTCAGGATTCGAAGTCTACGGCACCGTCACAGGCATCTGTGAAGATTTAGGTTTGTTATACATTTGTTACCTTCACAGTGGTATCAGAAATCTTGAGCAGGGTGTCTATTTTCCGTAAAAACTGGAAAATATTAGGATGTCGGATGCCATCAGGGAAATATCGAAACATTTTTTTAGGCTAAAAGTACAGAAGTCAGATCTACAGGGTTGCCATGGTCACTGAATATTGGGGAATCTGGGAACGTTAGGAATTTTTCTGAAGTCAGGGAAAATACACAAATGTCACGTTAAATGAAGTGCGTGTTTAGGAAAAATTTTTCTATCACCTTCATTTCCTTTCTCGAATGGATTTCACGTTTCATACAACAAATTTTGGGTAAAATTATTTCTAATGATGTTTCCCAAAGTCAGGAAATGTTACCAAAGTGTGTCAGAAAATACTACTCTTTGAAATCTGTGACAACCCTGCCTACCTCTTAATGCCATTATATCCCTTCAAAAACTTGTCTAACTCCCTAATAATTCTTGCAGGTAAAGCAGCGAAAGAAGCAGAGGCAAATCTGCGAAAACAGAGACGTCATCTCCGTTCTTTGGTATTGAAGCAGCTTATGATTGGGTCCCGCGTAGCGCGAGGGCTCGATTGGAAGTGGCGCGATCAAGACGGCTCCCCGCCAGGTGAAGGCACTGTGACTGGAGAGCTCCACAATGGCTGGATTGATGTGACATGGGATCACGGTGGCTGTAATTCGTACCGCATGGGCGCTGAAGGAAAATATGATTTGAAGTTGTTGACGGACAGCACCGAAGTGACTGGAATGGCCACTTCAACTCCTAAGGCAGCTCCTCCTCCATCTTGTAAGTATCTATCAATTCTATTTTTTAATCATTCTATTCTATTATTCTCTACATTTAACCATTAAATTGTTTGTTTTTTTCCTCCTTTTGTTTTATATCAGCTGTGAAGTTAATTAAGGCAGCTCCAAAGAATGTATACTTGGTTTTAAGATTTTTTCCCCAAAGAGTTAAAATAATCTCAAACTGGAGTTTATATTCAAAAGCTGTAAAATAGGGGAATTAAAAAAATATTTCTGAATTATTCGATTGAAGATCATGAGAATTTACCTTCTTCTGAAATGGACTTGGATTTTGAACCAAAGAACAACTAATTCTTGCCTACTCGACGAGAGCACCTATCTGCTCGGAGAATATCAAAATATGAAAGGCGAGGAGGAACTGAAAGACGAACAGAGAAGAAGAAAGAGAAAGAGGAAGCTGAGATCAAGAGAGAAGAATGAAAAGCGGAAGGAAAGAAACACAACGAGAATGAAGAAGAGAAGAATAAAAAGCGGAAGGAAAGAAACACAACAAGAATAATGGAGAGATGAAAAGAAGAGAAAGGAGAGGAAGAACAGGAAAGTAACTGAAGGGAGGAGGGATAAGAGAAAACAGCAGAAAGAAGATGAGGAAGATGAGAAAGCAAAAAAGAAAAAATGAGAAGAGACGGGAAAAAGGGGACAGCAAAGATGGAAGAGGAGGAAATCGGGAGAAAGTAGAAAGGGAAGAAGTTGAAATGCAAGGGGAGGAAAGAAGAAGGGTAGACAAAAAAGCTGAAGAAGATGTACCTGTCTGTGTAGGAATGTTAAAAACAAATACGTATGTTATCTCTGTAATGAGCTAAAAATAGCAGTTCGTTATTACAAAATTTCGTCCAAATTTTCATGCATTGTCCAAGTCCCATTTTCCTGCAAACAAAGCATTCTTGCATCAAATTGTTCTTAATTTGTCTTAAATATCCGTTCTGAAGATCCATGTTTTATTTGCAGCTAAAATCAACAAAAGCGCATCGGCTACAGCTGATAACGGCGGAAAAAATGTTAGCGTTTTAACTAGCAGGAAATCTAGCTCAACCCCTAGTTTATCAGATGCAATGGAGGTTGTCAAAACATCTGTTGCCAGCACTGATCAGGCTGCATCTGCTGACAATTTGGCTGCACAGGTACGTTTTCCACATAGAATTTTCTTTAGCATCTCTCATTACTATTTCAATTCCCTTTTGCCAAGGTTAGGCATGAAAAGCTTTTTTTCCCCTCATCGAGATGTTTCTATTGATGCATTCTATGTATACTGTCGAGCATTCTAATCCAATTCTGTAAATTAAACCCGGAAGTATGAAGCAGAAGCTCACTGAAAAAGAGAATTATTTACATAACTAACTATTACAAATTCGACTGTGTTAAGAAAAAACACAATATAAACATTTGGATGATGCCGAAATTCATTTGATAAAATATCATTTTGGAAGAAAGTTATGCACATTCTTCCTTGAAATTTTCAGATATTTTTGATTGAATTGCATTTAAAATTGTCTGAAAAATTGTCTGAAAGATATTATTTTCTCTTTGAAAAAGTCATATTTTATCAAAGGAAATCTGGCAACGCCTGAAGGTTCATGCGGTATTCTTCCTCAGCATGGCAGCATTGTTTATGAGACTACTTGCAGTAGTGTATGAAGTATCATTGGTTTTTCTTACGGCTGCTGCTATTATTTTTCCTATTTTGTAAGCTCAAGGCTGAGATGAGTTCATCAAAAAGAATGAACCTTAATTTAAAATGATCTTTTTTCACTCCTCAAATTTTGAAGATTTAAAGGAACAGAGTGTCAAAAGCTCTCACGAGCTTTTTTGCCATGTTCAAGAAAAACGTCATATTCATATATGAAACACGAATTTCCAGGGAAATTTTCCTGCAAATTTTTCGGAGGATTTTATCCACGCTTATTTCTAAATTATCTCAAAATTTTTGAGGAAAAAACTCATGCTTTTCCTCAAAATTATCAATTTTGTTGAAAGAAAATCGGTAATGCCTGAAGGTTTATACAGCATTCTTCCTTTGCACGGCAGTTCATTCGCGACGTTTTTTTGTTGTATTCGTTTTTACCCTTCACCTAAGACAGAAGCTGAATCCTAGAGGTCTTAGAATGACAACTTCCCTTTATTTTTCAATCATCATTTCTTATGTCTCTTTTTCCTCTTACTCCAGCAAGCAGCGCAAGCTCTGGCAGAAAGTGTATTAAGTGCCGCTCTTGCCGCAAGTTCTGACAGCAGTGGCGCCCCAGAACTTTCCGTCGTTCTCAGGGATACTGCCAGTGACCTTGCAACCATTGTTGAGACTCTTACTTTAGATGAAAACAATGCAACTAGATCTAATTGTAAGTAGCGACTTCAGTTATTTGTATGAATTTCTAACAGTTCCCCTTGAATTTTAAGCAACTTCTCCTCGTCAATTTACGTTTGTTTAGAATAACAAGTACCTAACGTCATTTCTCAAGTGCCTATTATTCTTTCGAGAATTTTGCTGTATGCTTTTGCCTATGCATGTGCAATTGGAAATTCTAAAATCCAGCGTCGCCTCTACATTTTAATCTTCTCTCAGATGATCTTTGTAATTCTTCTTTTTTTCCTATTTTCAGTGAACGCTCCTAATAATCGACTAGAATCGCAACAAAATAATTTAGATGAATTTAGACTGTTATCTGTTGTTGAAACTCCTGCCAAAATGGATCTGGTTGGCAGCTCACAATCGGTAGCTTTGAACCGTGCTCTCATCTCTGCTGCAAAGAAGGTGTGTAAATGTTTTTCTATTAGGAATAATGCGTTGCATTGTGCGAAAAGAATTTCTCATGCTTTTGTTGACATCACTTGCCAATAGTTCTAAGTCAAAAGGACTGTTGTATAAAGGCTTGAATCAATTTGAAATTGTTCAAGATCGAGATTTTACTGGCTGTGAATCTAACTTTGAAATTGAAAATGATTATCATATTTTCCCTTTCTTGTATTCGTCTGAGAAAAAAGCCTTTTTTTATTTTGAAAAATCAGCGCTGAATGGACTAATAGACATTAAAGCATTTTGATATATGTTATCTCATAAATATTTCATGCAGGACACAATTTTTGCAATGAAAGTTACTAAAAGTACCCTCTTACCGAGATATTAACGTTTTTCTATGCACAAATTTAAATCACCTGCCCGCAGAAAATCCACAATCCTTTTGAGTCGAATCACTAACAGTCTCGGTAGTATGAAAATACGGCATTCTCAATCTCGATGTTTCAGTTCAGCTATTGCCCGTTGTTTACACTTTGGAGGACCCACGGCCCCTTCTTTCAGATTAAGGAGGATAAGCTATAAATAGCAACTTTTTTAGTATCTCTAGGATTCTTATATTTTAAGTACTGAAATAAAGAAGAAGAAGAAGAAAAGGATAAAAAGTTCAGAATGTTTATTCATTTAGATTCGTAAAAATTGCAACATTTTTTTTAAGTTTTCTCCCTCAGTGCTCTATAGTGCGCCCTGATATCAAGTTAATTTGATTAATTCGTTACTGAAATTTATTTGATCTCTTTGTGTGTGTACTTATCGTTTTTATGCTTTGTTTGCAGTTTCCCTTTGGCAATAACTCAAGTTTAGAAGAACACACCTCTGTCTTATCTGCGGAGACAGGTGAACTATTTGAAAAGATTGCGGAAGGATCAGATATAGTTCGCAATAACACCAATAGTTTCCTATCAGGTATTACTTGTTTCCTAAATGATATTAAATAAGTTGTCAATTCCATTATATTAGTAAAAGTTTTTGTCGGAAGTCCTAGCTGCTTAAATGTAACTGGACACAGGAAAAGGGAACCTAGTATTGACTGATTCAAAATTTACGCTGTCACCTCTTTCAAGAGGAATATTTTTTGGCTCTAAAATGTTGAATCAAACTGCAGCTATGGTGGTTTTAAATTAGTAGCTCATAGAACAAAGCTTGGAGGAATTACCATGTTAATTGTTTTGCTATGTTTGGGGTCATGCCCTTTCCTGGTATTGTTTTATGGTTTGTTCTTTGAATTCTAGATTTTTCGATCGAAAACTTAGAAGCTTAATTTTTAGTCCAGTTCAACAAATTCATTGTCTCTCTCTTGGTTCTAGGTCTGGTGAATAGCGCCCTACCTCCATCAGTCAGAATTAGCTTGTCAAATAACAACCCGTCTGGCTCGCACAACACGGAAGATAAGTTCGCCGCCAGCAAAGGGAAACAGCACATCAGTTACGCGGCAGCTGTCACTGATAGTAAGTTTATGCTCTTATTTTTTATTCATGGGCTGTAAAATTTTGCGGCTCAGTACTTTGTAACAGCTTGTATTTATTGCCAAGCACTTGGATTGCTGTAAAATAATACTTCACCAAAATTGAGCGGTACTTAGTTTTAAATATCTTGCCTGTTAACAAACGTGTATAAAATGCTCCTCTCAGTTTTTTTCCTTGCTTATTACAAGAATATTTCACACCCAAACATGGTGGGTTTTTTTTTTCATTCTTTCAGTTTTTCTAAGTAGTAATAGAATAATTACTACTTCAATTTTTTTACTAACTGATTGGGCTCACTTCCAATTTTGCTTGTAGTCCTAGTCTGTAAATACACGACAAGCGCTCTCAGGAATGCTGCACAATGTTTTGAGAATGCTGCCTTTTGCTCATTTTAACACTTAGTGTTTTTTTTATCGCAACTCACAACATTTTTTTTTATTTGTTAATAGTTTCCACATTAAAGTTGAATTTGATAGTTGTTTATTGTGTGGTTTCTCTAATTAGATTCCATTACATTGTTTGAGTTGTACATGCGAAAACATTTGAGTTATAATTTGCTATTTTGTATGACGCTTGCTACGTCACATTTAAGTGTTCACGTCAAGCTCTCCGTTACTTTTGTGAAGTACTGCAACTATGCCATGAAAGGTCAAATTTATTTTTACTTTAGAAGTTACCTTGTTACTTTGAGAATATTCTGTTAGACGCATTTGTTCGCTGTGACACCTGTACCATGTTACGAATAATGGTGATACCTGTGTTGCTTTTTTTTTTACAATCGGAGAGAGAGGAGTTGAGAAAAGTGACATTAAAAATCCTGTAACTATTTTAGTAAGCTCAGAAAATGTTCTGACTACCATGCAGCAAAATTTTACGACAATGATTGCATGTCAAGCAAAAAAGTTTTCTCTTCGAATAAGCATTATTCAGTGACATTCTATTAAATAGGAATGTTATGCTCAGTTGCATGACTTTCACAATTGTAATTATCAGCGCTATATCAAGGGAAACAGTGCAACTTTTAGCAACTCCAGAAATATCAGCGCAAATGTCTTTGACTTTACAAAAACATACATCATTGTTTTTTTGTCCGCATTTTCCTCTCTTTCCTTTGCTCCAGCACCTTTTTGTGTGTTCCATTCATCAAAATCATAATTTAAACATATTTTAAGAAACAACAACATTATTAAGGTGATGGGATATCTTACATTGATCCAGAAAAAAATATTTGAAGTTAATCATTTAGTCAGTCTCTAAGGCATTGATTTTTCAAACTTACATGTATTTTTGCTTTTTCCATCAATTATTTCACAGTCCAGTTGCTGATTTTCCATATTCCTAGTTTTTCAGAGTTCCTTAAAGCTCTAATTTCTCAAGCTGTTACATTCGACTCGTTAAGATATCTGGGAAATCCGATTTTGTATTTTCCTAAAATTTTCCCAAGGCTTACTTGAAAGCATGATTGCAACGGTGCATAATTGAATTGATTGCATATGCAATTTATAATTGAAAATTCTGCCAGAATCCCTAAATGGTTACCATCTGAGAGCTCAGATGAACCATGATTGCTGAAATTTAAGAACTTCACTCGTATTATTAACAGCCAACACTTAAGTGATATCAACGAGAGTTTTGAATCTTGCTCAAGATCCACTAGACGTCAATCTGCTAAAATTGGAATTACTTTAAAAAAATTTTAACGAATCAACCAGTTGTCGAGAAGATAAAAGCAAGTTTGGAACTATCCAATAGTGCTTTCCTCGGCACAGGCGAAATTCGCTAAGAGACCCGCCATTCTACACTTTGATAGTTGATTGCTTGCCTAAGTGCCTGGATCTTATTTAAATGTTCAGTCGTAATTTTTACGTTTTTTGTGGGTATAAGGAGCACTGACAATTCATGCGGCATTAAAAAAATCTCTCTTTGGTCAATAAAAATCTCCAGGAGCCATGATACCAATATTACAAAGACATTTGCAGATCTCGGAAACTTCCTTCTTTTCATTTCCATCATCAATTATGAAAGTCCTGTTGAGCTGTATTTTGTGCCTTAAAAAAAGCTCAACAGTACGTTCAATTTTAAGTAGCAGTATAATCTCGAGTTGCAATGAATTGGTGGTTGTATTAATTGTAATCAAAGTACTTTTTGAAGCCCGAATGTTTGATTTTGTGATGCGGCAAGCCTAGATGGACCAAAGACACTAAAATGAACCGTACAGGCTTTTGTAGCTCAATACCCTCGGATTTTCTAGTGTTTTAACTCATTCATAAATTGTAATTCTGAGCCCTTGAAAGTTGGAAAAACTCTGCCAGGCATCAATGATCCCAACCCCCTCCAGATGTTTGCAACTTCCCACTTTCCAAGTCCTCAACATTACCCTGTCCCAGCCGTTTTTAATAGTACGTTGACATCTGTTCGCAGCGAAAAAAGAAAAGGAGAAAGATAAAGACGCTAAAGAAAACAGTAGTAACCGAGCTCAAGCATCGTCAAACCCAATGAGCGTGAGTGTCCCCAATCTCACGGCCACAAATTCGAATAATATCGAATCCTCCAATACTACTGGTTTACTGGAACCGTTTGCCGCCATAACCCGCAGGCGAACAACCAATCACGTTAACAACGCAAATAATACATCAAATAACCCAAGCAGCAACTGCTGCAAGCCTCCAATCGCAAATGTTTCTTCTCTCTTCCCTCGAGGACCTTCGTCGGTCTCGAGCCTAGTCCGCCTCGCACTTTCTTCAAATTTCCCAGGTTAATTTTTACACATTCATTTTTACTCATTTTAGAATCAATATCACTAGTCACTACACCCATGCCTAGAATGAAGAATTTCTCATAAGTTTGGAGGCCTGATCATCAATTCTAAGTACCTCAACTCACTAATAATTTGTTTCAAGTATAAAGCGCTGTTGATTCACTCTTTTCATTCCTAATAGCAGGAACTGAATGAAGTTTATTTGTACTGGTGTAAGGCTTCAACTTTTGTAAAAATTTGATCTAAAACCCAATCGAGCGATTTAAACCATCTAGAATTATTCTCACTTGGCATCATTTATAATACCAAGAAAAATTTTAAGTCTCTTGACAATAATTCCTCATAGCTTCATTTTTATTTCAAACTTTGAAACTGCAACCTCGGTCTCATAGACTCTTTAACATCTCATTCTCACACAGAATCAGAAGGGTGCCTATTTCCTCATCTTCATGATCTAGTCCTAGTTGTGTTCATTATTTCGCAGTTCTGTAATTCTGACTGTTGAAAAGGAAATTTCAGCTTTATAGGTCCGGAACTCAAATCGGATAAGTTGGAAGTTGCTCATTCTTTTCGGTCATTCACAGTAGACCATTTTACGTATCTCGGGGTGTCTAGCGACCGGGAAAACCGGGGAATGTCAGGGAGTTTTTTTTCGTGTCAGGGTAATCTAGGAAAACTTCAGGGAATCTGCAAAAATTCAGCATGTCAGGAAATTTTGTTTCGCAAGTAATTTTCAAGTCAGGGGAACGTCAAGGAAATCGACGAACGAGGATTTGTTAATGTTTAAAAATGAGGCAAAAATATCTCTCGCAAGCTTAGATACCACATATTTTGCTCTATTCATCATATTATATTCCTAAAACATGAAAAAATTCTTACTTACATCTAATCAGTTCAACTGTGTTAAAGAATTAGGAATGTTTTTCCTTTTTGTCAGGGAATTATTTTTCCGTCTGTCGGTAACTTCAAATTTTTTCCCGGTTTTTTGGCCGTTTTTGTCAGGGAAATCAGGGAAATGTCAGGAATTTTTTTTCTGATAATTGCCAGACACCCTGTATTATATCCGTGCTTCGGGGCTTCATCGTCCGTTTTGAAGCTTAGACCGGTATTGGATGGTGGCAGTGTGGACACTTGCAAATGGAAAGTAAACAACTACCAACTCATCTGACGTTTGTTCTACAGGATTTGTAGTGTGTGTGTGTCATAGGAGAAATGTTGATCTTAGAACTGTGAAGAGTCTAGAGTTTGCTTTGGTTTGATTTCACCAATGCAATTGTTTTATTTTTATTTATTTTCTACCAGTGCATGTTTGACTCTCATTATTGCGCATGAAGCATTTGCAAATTTTCGAATAAGTTTGTTGATTTGGCTCGGGTATACATTTCATTAACAAACATTTCCTAGTAGTTCTAAGTCTCTCTCCTCCATTATTGGTGACTTTGTGTATACTGTATGCCATATCTTTACAATTTTCAATCTCCAGTGTTGTACAAAGATGTTGAAAAATCCAACTTTTTGAATTACTGGTTGGACAGAATTTAAAATAACTTAAAGAATTGAATGATAAATTTCCTTGTACTGTAATATACTTCTCATGCAGTTCTCAAATTTTAAGCCATATCTTAAGAGATTACCGTGTGTTGTCTCATTCCTACAATGAGGATGATAATGCAATGGATTTCAATAGTATTATGTAATTTAATGGATAGATAACTTTAGAAAATATTCATCTCTGTTCGTAGCATTTAAATTCCCCGTCATATTTTTTCAATGTTAAAATGAAGCCTTACAAAAGTAAATTCCCCATTTTTATGAAAAGACAACCTCTTTAATTTTTCCTCCTTGCGTAAATTTTATTCTATCAACATTCAAAGTTCGGGAAGTTTTTCATCTCCCTTTAAACAAGTAATACAAAGGCAGAAATTTTTGAACTGCACAATTGAGATGTGTATATGCATATTGTAGGGAGGGTTTTGAAATCTTTGAGTTTTAAAAGTTTGTCCTACTATTATTATTTTGAGTAATTTACTTACACTCTCACCCAGTAAAACATGAATGTTGCTTTAATGGGAATTGCCTTTGTTTTGAACAGGTGGTCTTCTGCACTCAGCACAAAGTTACCCAAGTTTAAGTGTCGGTGTCCCAGGAGGCAACGCTCAGTCACCGCAATGTCTCACAATGTCACTAACCTCCACGTCCAGCGATAGCGAACAAGTCAGCTTTGATGTGAGTGCGGTTTTTGTGTACTAGGCAATTTCGAGAGTCCAGAGTAGACTTTTTAAAATTGAATTTTAAAAAGTCATGGGGAAACCAAGAAATGTACGGCAAGATGCCAAAGATGTGTGAGGAAAATTATTTAATCGTTATTATTTAAGTCTAGAATGGATTGGCCGTTTCTGTAACGCATTATACATGAAAACGATTTCAAACCACGTCCTTTTCTTTTTTTTAAAAATTTGAGGATATCCTCAAGTGTCCAGGAATGTAATCAAAATGTGTCAATAATATCATCAGGGAGCTCCATTCTATAAATTCTGTGGCAATCCTGACTACTGATATTTTCGTGTTCTTTATAGTTTTTTTTTTACAAGCTTCAAATAGCCCCTATCGGGTAACCCCACGCTTACCACCTGCCCCACGTGACCATCACCCTGGATCGTCAGGAGTTAAAGACTTTTTTTCTGGTAAATGAACTGTATATCATTGTTTTTTCAGCCAAAATGTGTATTTATGGTTGTCGCATTGTCATTGATGATTGTGTGTTTTGCAGGATTTCTTGGAAAATTGTCGGGCCCCAACATTATTGGCAGAGCTTGAGGATGACGATGAAATTCAAGATGATGATGAAAACGATGACGATGAGAACGAGGATGACGATGATTATGAAGAAGTAATGGTTAGCCGAAATCTTCTTACCTTTATGGCAAGTCTAATTGTTGAACTCAGTCGGTGTCTGTGCTAATGAATCTATATTTTCTCCATTATTTCATTCTCTTTTGTTCCCTGTGTTTTAGTAATTTCACTAGCATTCTCAAATGAGGTGTGTCTTGGTGAATATTGCAAGTTTGAGTTTAAAAGTTTTTTCATATTCATTCAGTCCTAGAAGCTTCTACAATAGTTACCCTTTTTCTAAACCCAGGAACTTGGCTGACGTATGACGAAAATAAAATTTTGTTACAAGGAGACCCACCATTACAATTTTTAATGCGTGTTCAAAACCAATTTTAATGGTACAGGGATGCAAAGTTTGCATTTTCAGTATTATTATCTTACTCCATAATATAAAATCTCAAGAGAAACGCATAATGCCTGAGTAGTCATGGGAGGGGTTAAGCTACAGAGCAGTCCANGGGGGGGGGGGGGGGAGGCGTAGCTGCCTAGTAAATAGATAATTTCTAATGTTAATGAACATAACCTTCTCATGAGTAGTTTGTCTCTTATGGAAGTTCAAAGCCATATGACATGACATGTTGATGACAGTTTTTCTTTCTCTCCTTCTCCTTTGGAAATATCGGAAAATGTTAAAATCAGCATTACAAGAATACGGTAGCAAAAACTGAACTGAAATAGGATGTGTACGATTTGAAGAGCGTATTTTTCCATTCGACCGCTTTTTTTTTAACATGATTGAGTTCTATAATTTTTCTCTTTTTTTCATTCAGGAGGAAGACACCTACGAAACAAGGCCAGTCGCAAACAATGTCGTGACAAGTGGAATTGTCGGTACAAATGTCTCCTCATCAAACTCAAAGCGGCGATCGTGGGATGATGAATTCGTTCTTAAAAGGCAGTTCTCAGCTTTGATTCCAGCATTCGACCCACGTCCAGGTCGCACAAACGTAAATCAGACAACAGACCTGGAAATCCCGCCTCCTTCGACTGACACAGAGCCTGGTGAACAATCGGCTAACTCCTCGTCAAACTCATCGTCTGCTACCATTGTGGAGCACACTCAACCTAGGCTCCGTCTCACACTTCGTGGACCCAACATTCCCGGCGTAAGTGAGACGTTGGAATATGGTTTCATGGCATCCTTGCAAAAACCTAATGAGCCTGTTGCTTCACTTTTTTCATTGCTTTAATGAAAAGAACTAAGGCTCCTGATGTCACCGGATTTTCTTCCCGAAAAAATCAACTTAAAAATGCCTTAAAATTCAAATTTTTAAAATGGTCACTTTAATGGGGTAACGGATCCGGTACCCTCATTACGTCACATGGCTTGATAAACCTGGTCTTTTCATCACTTACAATGTATTTTCCCCATGAAGGATTGGCAGCCGCTTTTCAAATGCAAATATCGAGTCAATCAATGATTTTTTTTTACAAAATGGAATTCAAAAATGGATTCTTTGGACGTTCAAATGGTTTAAACATTCATTAGTTAAATGAGAACTGTTGAAATAAATCCTATTTTTAAGGAAAATTGTAGTCAATGGGCAATTGTTTACATCTGCCATTGTGTTAACGGACATGGACATTAGCTCAATATTTAGCCATTTTCATGAGTTTTTACTTTCATTGAATTTATTCTCAGTGAAGTCTTTGGTAGCCTTTACCAACAATAGGAGGCAGTATTTAATTATTGCAACAAACAAAAACATTGAAAAATTAGTCTAAGAAATTCTTAAAATACAATGTATGATATAATCTTCATGTTGTTATCCTTGAAAATGGGCAGTATTCATAATGCATTTGATGTATGAAGAATCGGAATCCACTTGATGTAAGAAGATGAGAAATGTATCAGTTCAACGTTCTAAATATTTATGTATTTGTTGTTGTGCAGGTGCAAGATGTTGAAATCGAACTGGTCGATCCTCAGTGGACAATATTCCACGCTGTCCAAGAACTGATTCAAATTGCCGATCTCGGAAGCAGGCAAGAAAAAATGAAGCGTATTTGGGAGCCCACTTACACGTAAGTTGCTTGTTCCTCTATTGGGTTCTGTAAGTCCTTGTGTCATGTAACAATCTAGTTTGTGACCTGTATTATAGCCATATACATGGCTCATGCACCGAATGTAAAAGTGAAAAATAAATGAAACTTTTAAAGTAAAATATCTCTCTCTCCCTCTCTAAGCTGTTGCTTTTATGTTTGAACAAATATATGCCAAATGGAGCTATGTTGCACAAAAGCGGCATGCACATAGTTCCTTTTAGCATAAATTCATCCATTTACGGAGGAGAAAAGAGAACCTAACCATTCTGCCGTGCCAAAGAAAAACGCTGTATGAGCCTTCAGACGTTGCCAAATTTCCTTTCATAAAACATTAATTTTCGGGTAAATCTGAATATTTTTCCTCAGATTTTCAAATAATTTTGTTTCCCATCAGATTTGAACTATCTGAAAATTTCAAGGGAAAAATTCATAAACTTTCTCAAAATTCAACATTTTACCTGGAGAAATTTGGTAACTCTCGAATGCTCATACAGCGTTTTTCCTTAGCATGGCAGCATTCCTGATTGATTGATCTGCAGATTTAAATTTTGATTTTCCTGAAATCAATTTGATATGTATTGCTCGCACCTGAAATGCATTTTGCAAAACCTGAATGTTTGAAAGTAATTTTACCGGTCGTCATTTCTGGTTCATCTAGGATAATTTACAAAGAAGCCAAGGAGGATGAAGACTTGCTGCAGGAAAACGTTGGATCACTCTTCGGCCGTCAATCCGGTTCCACAACACACCGTGGCTCGATTGTCTCTCAACAGCAATCGCAGTCACCACTGTCGTGCACTGTGGAGCATGTCTTGCAATTGCTGCGGCACCTCTTCATGATCTCGCGGCAGCCTGAGGAACAGGACGCAGAGTTAGATGCGCAAGTTCAATTGGAGGAATTCTTGAGCAAGAAGATGACCAACAAATTGCTTCAGCAAATCCAAGATCCCCTTGTTCTCAGCTCTGGAGCGCTTCCCGCCTGGTGCGAGGAGCTCAACACCTCCTGCCCCTTCTTGTTCCCCTTCGAAACACGACAGCTGTACTTTAATTGCACTGCGTTTGGAGCCAGTCGGTATGTTGAATTTGCTTTCTATTGTCTTTTTTTTCTGCATTTAGACGTATTTCTGTTAAACGGAACTGAGTGCCAAATTGAGTTCCTTTTGAGGATTTTAGAATCCTGGATAGCGCGTCCTGTCAATCGAAACTAAGTGCCATGAAAAAGCATTGAGTTTATAGGACAGAAGTAGCATCGCTTTCTGTAACACCGGCCAATCCAAGCCCCCCTCTCTCCCTTCCTCCCCCGATGGCGCTTAGTTCCGTTTGATAGAAATACGTCCATCATACATGCCTGTTCTAGGAGATAACAGGCTCATTTAGAAAATTTAAATTTCTTTCTTAATCTTTAAATGCCCACTGAGTTTTAAGCTTCAGGAAATTTTAAAAACCTGTTATTATAAGGAAAATGTATGTATCAGAAAAAATTTGTTTTGTAAAAGAAGTGCAATCAATTAAAATAATTGGCCCGATCGGCAGGTCAATTATTGAAATTGATTGACTGAGTGACATAAATGGAGCGATCCTATTTGTCAAAACGGGTGTTTTTTTTATTATAGACTAAGGGGGTAAATGATGTACTTACAGAAGGGTCTCTCATGGGTTGCCATTAGTTAGTTTGTTGCCTACCTCCTTCGTCTATTACAACTACCAGCTTCCACCGAAAGGATTGCTTTAATTTTTCTTTATCTTCTTCGTATATCACTTTGTCCGTCAATTGAAACATTGGCCTGCCAATCTGCTGAAATGTTGACATTTCTCGGGTTTACAAAATCTGATGCCGATTGCGTAAAAGTTACTTTGTGCAGAACATTAGGAAATCAGAGTTTTTCAATAAACAGCAAGGGCTGGGAGCGGTCTTGAATTTTCAGGAAGAAACAAAAAACCATCAGCATTTCTAGTGGAAATAAAATAATATTTTCTACCCTGACGTATTTTTGTCTGCTGTAATTGAATATTTCCCTCGTCATCAATTTACATTGGCATCCTATTTTGTCCGTTCATTTTATGTCTTTATTTTTCTGAGATTATTATGTACTTTCTCTGAGCTAAGTTAAAATTGTCACCAACTACCTTTCTTCCCGGTGTTCATGTTTTATCACTTACCAGGCAGATTACTATGTGTACTTTGTACAGAGAAATGACTTGAGATTTCTTGTCTGTTCTTTTCAGATCAATTGTTTGGCTGCAAACTCAGCGAGATGCAACAATGGAGCGACAGAGGACACCTGGCCTCTCTCCGAGGCGAGATGATCCTCACGAGTTCCGTGTAGGACGACTGAAACACGAGCGTGTCAAAGTTCCAAGAGGTGACCAACTCCTTCCTTGGGGCTATCAAGTCATGAAGACACACGCTGACCGCAAGAGTATTCTTGAGGTACGTTTTGTCCACAGGCATGCACCGTAGCCTCTGCTCAGACCAGGGTTTATGCACGCAGAAAAACCTGGACAGTCAGGGAATTTACGGCGACTTGAAAAAGTCAGGAAATTTTGCAAGTAGCGTTCAGTTGAAGTCGGCTAAACTAGCAGGAATAAAATCTGAATGGAAGTTTTGTTTGAAGGTCAGGAAAAGTCAGGGAATGGAAAAATTTTTGAGTCAGGAAAAAGGAAAAATGTCATGCAAAGTTAAAGAATTGGAAAGTTAGGAAATTATGGGAACCCTCTTAGACTGATGAAAATGAGTCTTGTGTTGTCTTGTGTTTTAAGGGACATATTTTATTTCTTTTAACATGATCCTCTTTCCCTTGAGAATATTTAAAAGTACAGTGGGCATTTTATTATTACAGGGCAAGTACATTATCTTGGCAAACATGATTTTCATAATTGACTCGCAGCTATTCATTATTGTCAAAGTCATAAACAATTAGCGTCTTAATTTTTCATGATTCTACTCTTTTAGGCATTCTATTTCCCCTTGGCCGCGAGGCTGCAAGATATTGGTGGTATTGGTTGGGAGGAACATTATGTGATCATGAACCGAACTTTTCTTCGATGTTTATTTAATCATTTTTCTCTTCCCCGTAGGTTGAATTCATTGGCGAAGAAGGTACCGGCCTGGGACCCACTCTGGAGTTCTATGCTTTAATTGCTGCTGAATTACAAAGGAAGGACTTAGGTAAGTGTATCAACTTATTCAAGTACATCATTTGAACACTTGCAAAAAGAACCTATCTTAAGTTCATTAAGGCATTTTTGAGATGGGACCAAGATGGCTAGGGGTATAACGTGGATTTAAGATGTTAATCAACTCTTGATTTTCGGTTTAAGAGATGAGATAGATGATTGTAAGAAATCAATAAAGTGGGAAATCTTATTTCCAATCCTACAGATACAAGACACAACTGGTCTATCCATCCAGTTTCTCAGCGAAAGGAAAATATGGAATAGACAGTTATGCCCGGTAAATCTTCCTGGAACCTGAAAATTTATATGAGAAAGCAGTGAGTGGGAATCGACAAAATTATTAATAACTTTAAACAAAAGCATTAAGTAAGTGTTAGCATTAAGCATAAAGTGAACAAAGTGTTCTGTAAAAAAAAAAAGGAAAGATTTTCCATTTAGTTGTTTAGATGGTTCGCCCTACGTTTTCCTCCTCATGATTCGTCTGTTAACATGTTTTTGATTCCTGTATGAAACTGACGTACTAATTTGAAACATTTCAGGCATGTGGCTGTGCGACGATGAGAATGAAGAGCTGGATACGGCCGGCGTTATTGGCGTTGATTTAGGAGAGGGAGCAAAGCCACCAGGCTACTACGTACGCAGACCCTCAGGCCTCTTCCCAGCGCCGCTTCCGCAAGATTCCCCTGACTGTGATAGAGCCATCCAGCACTTCTGGTTCCTCGGCGTTTTCTTAGCTAAGGTCCTTCAAGATAACCGATTAGTCGATCTTCCGCTATCGCAACCGTTTTTGAAGTTGATGTGTCACGGTGATATTCAGAACAACATCAATGAAAGGTACTTCATCTTAACTCAGAATTAGATCTTTTAAAGTCGGAATTCGTTATGAAAAAAGATGCAGAAAACTACTTAACTATTCAAAATTCAAGTTCAGCGAGCATTGTATAATACAATGTCTAGAAGGTAGTAGCACTGAATATATTGGTATGTAGGGTGTAGCCAAGTGCTAGAAATAATGTAATAATTTTATAAAAAAAGAAAAAAAAAAAAAAAAAAAAAAAAAAAAAAAAAAAAAAAAAAAAAAAAAAAAGCTTACATTTTATCAAGAAACTTTGACCGAAGCTTCAAAAAAAGCTTTGAAAAACTTTGGTCAAAGTTTATTATTAAAATGTAAGTGTTTTTTTTATAAAATTGTTACATTATTTCTAGCACTTGGCTACACCCTACATACCAATATTCAACATTTTTTACATAAGTTCTCGTTACTGGAAACCCTCAAAAGTCAGGGAATTTTGCTGGGAGACCTTGATTTTCTTTCTTACGGCCAAAACATAAAATTCTTTTTTACCCCCTTCACACACTGTATTGACAAAAATCAGAACTTCTACTTGCAAATTTTGGATTGTTGAATTAATGCAATTTCAAGAAACTTGATGCTGAAATTTTTATATGAAAAACATTCTCATGAGAAATTATTCCCCCCAAAAAACATTGATAAGTCAGAGTATTTTGAAAACTTGTCACTGATTTTGAATTCTCAGTTGATAACATCTAAATTAAACCCACCACCTTTTCATCTATCGGCACTCCATAATAGAACATGTTATTTTCATATTGATCCCACCTTTAACTTCCTCTTAGATTTTAATATCTGAATAAATTTTTTGGCCAATCATGAATGAAGTTTCTTTTGCATATATCGATTTTTAATTGAGTCGTTTAATTGCAGGATTGGTATGCGGCATCTGAACCGAAGTGGCTTTTATGACAAAGAAGAAGAACTCATGATGTCATCCTTGATCTCCGAAGAAAGTGAAAAGGAGCTAGAATTAGATCCTCCAAAGCTTCATGCTGAAGACACCAGGCCATGGTACATAGCCCCAGATTTCGTATCTTCTCTCAAAATGTGTCCCAGATCAAGAAGCGTATCTACGTTCCACCTCAGCAAAATTTCCACTAGAAAAGTGAATTTTTACGAGGGAATCGTCGGCCATTTTTAACCGAAAATTCCATCTATTATCCTTATAAATCAATGTAAAAAACTAGCAAAATTTTAGAAGGACAAAGTGCTCAGTGCTGTCATATTCTTGTAAAAATTTGAGTTGTTTAAAGATGAGAGACTTAACCTGAGTGAGAGACAAATCTTACATCTGGCCATTGCTAATGCTATTATTATTCTAATTCCAAAGATCTAAGTTTTGTCATAACTCAATTCCAATGTTGAAAAATTGACTTTACTCTCCTGTACTGGAATCTAAGAGAAATCAATGTTTAGTTATATGGACAAGGAATGAGTTAAAACAAGAATTGAGCTATTAGCCGATTTTACAAATATGCGCAATGATTGCGACTCAGGCCATGCTTTAATAAAAAAAACAATGTGCCAGAGGATGTTAATATTTTTACAATTTTACCTTAAGTATGACTTAAATAATATATTAACATCCTCTTGCACATTGTTTTTTATTAAAGCATGGCCTGAGTTGCAATCATTGCATATATTTGTAAAATCGGCTAATAGCTCAACTTTTGTTTTCACATTATGAGTAGCCGAAAACCAAAAAATCTTGGAATGAGTTAAAGCACTATGTAACATGTTTTCTTTTTAAATTTCACAATTAAAACTAATCTCAAAACAGGTTATCTGGAAATCAATTCCTTAACAAGTTTTACATGTTTTCAATTAATATTGGTCAAAAGGCAAAAATACTGATGACCTCTTTTGTATGATCTAACTTCTATTGATATGTATCACAACTCATGATAAAACCTCGTTTAGGAGTTGGTTTTCGAAATTCTTGTTGCATGAATTTTTTTCTATGTAAGGATTTGAAGAGGAAACATGTGACTTACAGACCTTGTCTAGTCAATTACTGTAAAAGCATGTATAATTGAAAATACTAGAAAGCTACAGTAACTTATGAACAGTTCAACATTCCTGAGTCAAATGAGACTATCATACCAACAGTTCAATTTGTAGTTTGTTCACTTTTTAATGCTGTAACTAGGATTTTTTTACTTGCATTCGATGGTCCTCTTAATTATTAAATAGTTCTGCAGGATGATAATTGAAATTGATAACAAATAGACATAGAAGACATAGGGAGTATGGAGTGATTCTATTGGTTGAAACGGGTGGTTGTCACAGACTAAGGGGGAAAATGACAGACTAACAGTAGGGTCTCTCAAGAGTTGCCATTAGTAAGTCTATTATTTATCATCTTCGTCTATTGCTTCGTCTATCAATTTCAACAACCAGCCTGCTGAAAATTTTGCACTTAACCCACTCAATTTTTCAACGTGAGAGGCATCAGTGATTAACAGATTTACTTCTCTTCTTCAGGTTCGCTGGAATCCTGACCGAAAACGATCTCTACGAAGTGGACCCAGTCCGAGGAAGGTTTTTGAAAGAACTGTGTGATCTGGCGGCTCGGAAGAGCAGGATCGCCACTGACAACTCGCTCTCATCAGAAGCCCGCGCTCGTCAACTGCAGAACCTTTCTCTGGTCCCTTCAGCCGCTGGCCCTGTCGTTCGACTCGACGACCTCGCAATTGCCTTTAACTATTTGCCCTCATCCAGGGTGTTCTCGTTCTCCTCTGCAGATTTAGTTCCTAATGGCTCAGATATTGACGTAAGTCTCTCCAATTTCCACAAATAGCATCATTCCCAATCAAGGCCAATCTTCGAAAAGGGACCTTATCTTCTAGCTGAAAGGTTCCCAAGAAAGCCAAATTTAAGAAACAATCTCATACTTGAACTTTAAAAAAATGTTGGAAAACTTTTTTTTTTAAATTTTACAAAGAATTGTATTTGATTTGAAGAGAACCACTCTTACTTAATCAAATTTCCTTTAATTTCAATGAAGTCTCTTTTTTATTTAGAAAAACCATTTTTCTTTATCAATGATAAAGTATTATTTCTTTAGATGAAAAAAAATCATTTGTAATACAGAAAATTTATTTGACCCAAAAAAATATTTCATTAAGTCAAAAATGTTTCTTTAATTGGAGCAAATTTTTTTTTAAAATGAAAAAAACCTTGTTAAACCATTTTGTCCATGAAATGTGCAATTGCAAAAAATTCAGAGCTTTCATACGTAATAGCTAATATAACGTAATAGATCTCTGAGTTGAACTGGCCTCTTTCATCTATGATATGTAACTTGTTTTTTAAGTGATTCCAATCCGACCATTACTTAAATCGATGAAACTTCAACTCATTTTAAATTGATACAGGTTTCTAATGATTTTTGGTGTCTTTTGCAGGTTTCTCTAGAAAATGTGGAAGAATATGTAGACCTGACTTGCAATTTCTGTCTGGAATCTGGCATCAAGCGACAGATCGAAGCCTTCAGAGACGGTTTCAATCTTGTTTTCCCCATCAGCAAACTGCGCGCATTCACTCCAAACGAGGTCCGAACAATGCTGTGCGGTGATCAGAACCCTCAATGGACACGGGAAGATCTCCTCAACTACACTGAGCCAAAACTAGGCTACTCCAAAGATAGGTAAGCAGTAAACTCCTCAGTAGAACAACTATTTAACAAAGATAAATATTCTTTCCTGTCAGTGGCGATTCTGGGAATTGGCAGCACTGTACTTCCTCAATTTAAATCGATTTAAAATATCGATTTCAGGTGAGACAAGCTGTCTTACCCAGAAACGATTGTTTTACATACATTTAAATGGAGAGAACTCAGTGATGCTAACTTTCAAGAATCGTCACTGATTCCTGTCCATAAGTTCCCAAAGTTATTGAATGACTCGAGTATAAATCAGAGCTTCAATTGTAAGTTTTTTCTTCACAATGTAACGCAGAAAGGGTTTTGCACAACAAAAAGTTCAGCAATCAATTCTCATGTGAAATATGAATGTGTTAAATCACTGTTAATCAAATGGAATATGAATCTCTCGGATAACACCCCTCCTTTAATTAATCGATTGCTTAAAGCGGAAAATGCGTATCCCAGTTGCAATTTCAAAAATCAATTAGGTTTTATTTTCCTCACTGAAAATGAAAATGTTCGCTTGCAATTATGTTTAAAATTGGAGGAAATTCACGAAAAATTCCGATAGGAACTATTGGTTAGTTTTCCTTCAATAAAATGAAATATGAGGGGAGACTTACAATGTTGAAATCTGAGGCTCTCGTTTTTCGTCCTTAGTTATTGTAATATTATTCATGAACACTTATGTCTTCATCAGGAGTTGGTTTTTTAACTTTTTATTGTGTGAACAATTTCTTATCCGTTGTTTCTTAATTTCTTATTTCTTCTTCTTTCTTAAGTCTGCTCCTCATCTCCTCCTCCATTATTTATGGGGACACGCATTCAACTTGTGGTACAAAATAAACTATCAAAACCTGAAAGTAAGCGAAAAAAGCGTATAGGTGAACTTAAAAATTGTGTTTAAGCAGCTCAATTCTGATACAATGTCCCTCTTTGTTGCAGTCCTGGGTTCCAGCGATTTATCAATGTTCTAGTCCAAATGACAGCCGAAGAGCGGAAAGCATTCCTGCAATTCACAACAGGCTGTTCATCGCTCCCGCCTGGTGGCCTGTCAAATCTCTACCCACGCCTCACGGTTGTGCGCAAAGTGGATGCTGGTGAAGGCAGCTACCCATCGGTCAACACTTGCGTTCACTACCTCAAGCTCCCGGACTACCCGACTGAGGAAATCCTCCGAGAAAGACTGCTCACGGCCACCCGTGAGAAGGGTTTCCACCTCAATTAAATTAATCTAATTAATTTAATTATTTTTTGGTCAATTAAAAAATTATAACGTTGTTGCGAAATTTAATCGAGTTGTTGAAAGTTGAATTTTTTTTTTCGTTGGGATAGCTGTGAGATTTTCTTTTTTTTATTTTCTTTAAAAAATTATCTGCGGAATTGTGTGGCTGTGCAAGAGTAAGACAAATGAAGCCAGCCGAAAACGTGTCAACCAATTTTTCGATAGTTTTTCGTATTATGAAGAGTGATAGGAACTCTGGTATTTCAAAACTTACTTTTTTATGTGAATTCTGATTCCTTTTCTCCCCTCCCCCTTCCGTTTAAACCCTTTCCATGCAATAACATAGACCAAGATCTATAATATTACACTGTTGAAGCTCTGCAACACCTGCTCCTCTGCTCTCTAATCCTCATCACATAATTTTAAGTATAATTTTTTCTAATTGATCAAGCCAGAACTCCTTCGTAACTGTCTTGTAAGTACGCAAGTGACCCACTTTGAGAAGAAAGCTAGCTGAGCAGTAATTTTTTTTTCATCGGTGAAGATAAAATTATTAATAACACAATTTTAAAGTAAATTTTAAGGCTTTCTCCCCCCTCATTTGTAATCTCAACTCATGTGTGTGTATGTACTTACAAATTTTATAGTGAATAATGGGTTTCTCTCTATATATCTCTTTTTTGGACTCCAGTTTGTAACTATTCCTTTTCATAACGTTAAAGATTCCGTTACAACAGTTTTCATGTTCTTTCAAGCATAGTATTGTCTTCCCCCTCTCAGTTTGTATGTATAAAGTGATGTAAGACTGTTCAATAATTTCCGTTTTCTCTCACCCCCAATTGTTTTGTACGCTTCTCACAATACTCTCCATAGTCTGAAAACAAGGGATGTGCTGGAAACTGTCCCATCAGATTTAGTCATCGCACCCTTCTATTGAGAAAGTAAATTTTGGGTTTTTAATCTTATTGATAAATTGATAAGAAAGTGTTTTTTTTTTGGCATCGAGTACAAAATTGAAGGGACTCATTTTAATGCATGACAATTCGTTCATCGCAGTATCAGGTGAAAGGAGAATTTTTACACCATTTGAAATTTTACGCTTAGAATCCTGACAAAGATCGTTAAATTAGAAAGTAATGAGTTTTTTGTAGTAGTAGCTTGTAATCTCTAACAGATAGGGAAGCTAAGCTTTATTGTACATAAAACCTGAAAATCATGTCTTAAGCTAAGAGTTATGGTAAAGTGACATTGTATGTTCGTTTCTCCTGCTGTATGAGTCGGCTTTGGAAAAGGGTTTAGGTTTTCATTTTGTAAAACTAAGTAAATAGATGTAAAATTAAAGCTGAGAAACCAATTTGAATATAAAACTAAGTGTGATATTTTTTAAGTTTACTTTAGGCTCTACCCAGGTATCTTTTAGTTTTTAACGTATTTCCTCTGTTGGACTCCCTGCCTCTCGTATCACTGAGGAAAATAAAAATGTTGATTTTAGTTGCAGAAAGATCAGTCACCTAAGTTTAGTTTAATTGTTATTCTTCTTTTTTAATTTTATCCACGTAGAATTTTTATTTTCGCCCTGAAAGATATTTGAATTTTCTTGTTTTTTAAGTGTATGTTTATCGATTCTCCGATACTACTCGTACCAACTCAAAGAATTATTTCTATTCTATGTAAGAATATTTTGTGATTTCTGAAGGGATGCAGTTTCAAATAATGCATCCAATAAAAAGTATTTAAAAAATAAATGACTTTCAACTCGATTTTTTTCAGTCCCACCTAAAATTTGTTTTTAGCTTTGCTCAATTTCTATGAAGATTTGTTTAATTGGAAAATCTTCAGATTCAAAGTATTTTTATTAAAATTTCTAAGCATATCATGCTGTGGTGGGTGAAGTATTAGCACACAAAATTTAATAATTTAACACTTAATAATAACTCAAAAGGATAGTTAAAGTGAATGTCGTAATTCAGAAGGCAACAAAATTTTCAATTTTTAGTCTAACTATACTTCTGAAGCTACTGCAAAGCGTTGCTAGGCGAAATTTTGTATGCAAAGACCTACTGCACTGCAACAGGATTAAGTGACTAGACATTTTTAAAAAATGTCCTAAAATTTAGTAATTATCAATTATTGAATCACTCCTTGAAGTACTAAAAGAAGTTTTCAGTGGGCTCTGGGTTTGTTTTTTGAATTATGCTTTCTCCTCATGTTGAGCCCATATCAGAGAAACTTTTATTATTTTTCTGAAAAAATATAATGTCATTTAGTAGTGGCAAGAAAAAATTCTCATATGATCGCCTCCCTGTTTTATTTACTGTATTGCACCAAGAAAGAAAATAGTGCATGTACACCCAAAACTTTTAATAATTGAATCAGTGAGAACGAAATTACACCAACTCGAAAAAATGAAAATAATCAAAACACACACAAAACTGCACAGTAGGTAAAGAAGTTAGTCCAAGAAAAAGATTTTTAGTGCTGAAGGACAAGTACTTAAGGACCTATTTAAGGTCCAAGCTGGAATGGATGCACTAACTTCAATGACCTTTATGAAAATTGACTGTCTTTGATGAAAACTTAACGTTTTTGAGTTACAGAGTTGGTGTGTTTTCGTCCTCACTGATTCAATTCTCAAGTGCAGATGACAGGTATACAAGATTTCAGTGATAAATTGTGTTTATCCCAATTGCGATCAAAGGAAAATTAAAGTTAATAGAAGTTACTCAAAGAAATCTACAAATGCGCGGTAGCTAAATTAACAGACCAATATCACATATCTCTGGAAAGCTTCCTTTTTCGTACTATTTTTGTTGACAAAGACGTGAGTTATCTCCAATTAATTTACTTAATACTCTCTCTTATTTCTTTTTTCTACAAAAATAGGCGTACCTACAAGACTTGCAGTTTTTCTCCTATAGTGGCTTAGTGAAGTCTTTGTCTAGAAAGATGTAAGTCATCTCAAGTTACTGCATTTGAATTGATCTTCGTCAAAAAAGTTTTAAAGAGATTTCAACAACATCTCTAGGGATTGAGGAGGTTCAAAGGTGAGGAGTTTTCAAACCAACAGAGTTTCTAGTCGAAACCAAGGGAGCTTCTAGTCGAAACCAAGAGAATTTCTAGTCGAGGCCAGGATTGAGGACATTTCAAGAGGAGAAAGTTTTTAGTAACCCTCTTAAAAATGTAGGTATTCAACCGCAAGCAACTATATTAAGATTGAGACTAATACTTAAATTGCTGATCAATATACAACACAATAAAAAAGAACAAAAGTGAATACTTTTTTAAACCTATCTGAGTCAAGAATGGCCAAGAATTATTTATTTCTGCTAAAAATAAACATCCCATCAGAGCTCTTGCATGTGTCAGGGATTAGCGATTGAAGTAAAAAATTCTTGGGTAAAATTTCGAGAGAAACACAATGCAGGGTGTCTACAAGTCCGGAAATACATTAGTACTAATTTTTTTTAAGGGCGGTTCGGAAGTACTGAAAAAGTGTGGAAATTCCGCAAGGAAGTCCGGAATTTTTTCATTTTTGTCGCAATTTAAGAGAGAAATTCTTTCAGGAAAATCAAAGTGGGAAATAAATGAGGAGCGAAGTTGTCTACTTCCTCCATCATCGATCCTTCGCGAGTCGCGTAAATTCGGAACAGCCTCTAATGTTTCCACAATTTCATTTGTTCATCCGATTTGATTCATCTTGTATTGAGTATACACTCCAAGGACCATCCTCGGAAAATTTAGAGAAAATGCAAGGGGGAAATCTCGAGCAATGTTGCCGAAATTTTCAAGTATCGAATATTCGCGAGTCGCGTAAATTCGGAACAGACGCGGACGATTCCACAATTCCATTTGTTCATCCGATTTGATTCATCTTATACTGAGTATACACTCCCAGGACCATCCTCGGAAAATTTAGAGAAAATGCAAGGGGGAAATCTCGAGCAATGTTGCCGAAATTCCAGAGTATCCAATATTCGCGAAGCGCGTAAATTCGGAACAGGCGCGGACGATTCCACAGTTTCATTTGTTCATCCCATTTGATTCATCTTATATTGAGTATACACTCTCAGAACCATCCTCGGAAAATTTAGAGAAAATCCAAGGGGGAAATCTCGAGCAATGTCGCCGAAATTTTCGAGTATCGAATATTCGCGAGTCGCGTAAATTCGGAACAGACGCGGACGATTCCACAATTTCACTTGTTCATCCGATTTGTTTCATCTTATATTAAGTATACACTCCCAGGACCATCCTCGGAAAATTTTGAGAAAATGCAAGGGGGAAATCTCGAGCAATGTTGCCGAAATTCCTAAGTATCCAATATTCGCGAGTCGCGTAAATTCGGAACAGGCGCGGACGATTCCACAATTTCACTTGTTCATCCAATTTGTTTCATCTTATATTGAATATACACTCCCAGGACCATCCTCGGAAAATTTTGAGAAAATCCAAGGGGGAAATCTCGAGCAATGATGCCGAATCGCCCCATCACGAGTCGAGTCGCGGATATTCGAAACAGGCTCTAATGTTTCCACAATTTCATTTGTTCATCCGATTTGATTCATCTTATATTGATTATACACTCCCAGGACCATCCTCGGAAAATTTAGAGAAAATGCAGGGGGGAAATCTCGAGCAATGTTGCCGAAATTCCAGAGTATCCAATATTCGCGAGTCGCGTAAATTCGGAACAGGCGCGGACGATTCCACAATTTCATTTGTTCATCCCATTTGATTCATCTTATATTTAGTATACACTCCCAGGACCAATCGAATTCGAAGTCTTCTGTGGATTCTTCGGTTGATTTCGGAAGCGGGAAGCCGAATTGGACGTATTTCTATCAAACGGAACTAAGCGCCAATTTGAGTTCCTTTTGAGGAATTTAGAATCCCGGATAGCGCGTTCTGTCAAACGGACCTAAGCGCCATGGAAAAGCATTGCGAGTATAGGACAGAATTAGCCGGACGCCCGATTCTGCCGCCAATCCAAGCCCCCCTCCACCTCCTTCACCCTATGGCGCTTAGGTCCGTTTGGTAGAAATACGTCCGGCCGCATCCGAGGTCCGATACGAGAGTAGATAGGTACTCAACGTAGAAGGTCTTTAAAACTTGCAAACACAAGTTTTCAATGAAAGATTTTAAGTGCCGCTCTGCTGTATTTACTTGGTATATAGCGCATCCGACACTGCGTAGTGTAATTTGTTGATGGAAGGATTCACAAGGTTCACAATAATTGAATTGCATTTTGCAAAAAGGAACCACTGGCATTGCAATGATACTATTTGATTGTGCAACTTCCTCCTTTGCAATAAAATCGCGGAAATTATGAAAAACTATGAAATTTAGATGGGAATTTTTGTCTTAAATTTACAGTTTTTAGCGAGTAAAATAGAAACTATTAAGGGATAATCGGGTTTTTCCTCATAGAGTACCTTTATAGACAGAGTATGGCCATTTCGGGTCCGGTTTTTCATTGGTCGCAAGCGAATAGGCTGAGACGATGCTCTTAGGGCCGTACATGAACAAACAAGATGGCTGTTATCAGCAAGCAAGATTGAGGTTATGCACGTCTTACATCCTCCTGTGATAAAGGTGAAAGGCGATTTAACAATGTTTTTTTGTTTGCGAGTGTGTGTGTCCCTTTGACGAGCCGCGGGTTGCCGCATCTGATCAATGAGTGGGAGAGAGATAGACGATAAAACGGCGGCTTGTCAAAGCCGAGTGTGCTCCTTTGACGTGCCGCATCTGAGCAATGAGTGCGAGAGAGAGGAAGGACAAAACAGCGTATTGACCAATCCAAGTTGAGCCTTAGTCTCCGTTTACGGCCGTTCTTTCCAGGGCTCATGGTCGGAAAGCACTCCGGTGCTTTTTCGGGGCAGCCGGATTCGGGCTCGCTACTACCACCGCGCACCAAATTACGAGGCCCAGCCTGTATGTTTGCGAGTGTGTGTGTGTCCCTTTGACGAGCCGCGGGTTGCCGCATCTGATGAATGAGTGGGAGAGAGATAGACGATAAAACGGCGGCTTGTCAAAGCCGAGTGTGCTCCTTTGACGTGCTGCATCTGAGCAATGAGTGCGAGAGAGAGAAAGGACTAAACAGCGTATTGACCAATCCAAGTTGAGCCTTAGTCCCCGTTTACGGCCGTTCATTCCAGGGATCATGTTCGGAAAGCACTCCGGTGCTTTTTCGGGGCACCCGGATTCGGGCTCGCCACTACCACCGCGCACCAAATTACGAGGCCCAGCCTGTATGTTTGCGAGTGTGTGTGTGTCTCTTTGACGAGCCGCGGGTTGCCGCATCTGATCAATGAGTGGGAGAGAGATAGACGATGAAACGGCGGCTTGTCAAAGCCGAGTTCGCTCCTTTGACGTGCCGCATCTGAGCAATGAGTGCGAGAGAGAGAAAGGACAAAACAGCGTATGGACCAATCCAAGTTGAGCCTTAGTCCCCGTTTACGACCGTTCTTTCCAGGGCTCATGGTCGGAAAGCACTCCGGTGCTTTTTCGGGGCACCCGGATTCGGGCTCGCCACTACCACCGCGCACCAAATTACGAGGCTCAGCCTGTATGTTTGCGAGTGTGTGTGTGTCCCTTTGACGAGCCGCGGGTTGCCGCATCTGATCAATGAGTGGAAGAGAGATAGACGATAAAACGGCGGCGGATCAAAGCCGAGTGTGCTCCTTTGACGTGCCGCATCTGAGCAATGAGTGCGAGAGAGAGAAAGGACAAAACAGCAGCGTAAGGACCAATCCAAGTTGAGCCTTAGTCCCCGTTTACGGCCGTTCATTCCAGGGCTCATGGTCGGAAAGCACTCCGGTGCTTTTTCGGGGCACCCGGATTCGGGCTCGCCACTACCACCGCGCACCAAATAACGAGGCCCAGCCTGTATTTTTGCGAGTGTGTGTGTGTGTGTCCCTTTGACGAGCCGCGGGTTGCCGCATCTGATCAATGCAATAACATGCAACGCAGTAACATTGCAATGCTAGTGGTTTCCTTTTTGAAAAATGCAATCCAATTGTTCCCTAGTAACTTGATTTATTTTGCCAGGAAAGCTCCGTATTGTTATAGGACGCCTTCTTAGTATGTCGAAGCTCCTTCAATTTCGTATAATACCGTGCAACACCTCTGTCGCGAAATAGTTGCTTGAAGCGCCGTGGCACTCCGCGGTTCGGCGGGAAACCAGCGTACCAGCGTGACACGCGCGCTGGCGCCTACAAACCTAACAGGGATACTTCACGCATTGCGCAATGCGTGAAGTATCCCTGTTCGGTTTGTAGGCGCCAGCGCGCGTTTCGCGCTTGCATGCAGCAAGCCGCTAAATGACTCACTAGGTGGGATTTTCTGGTCAGATATGCTCCACGTGCCCGGTGAATCGCGCGAGGATAGCCTCGGGAACACGCATAAAATACAAATTTCCTGGTAAATTATGAACATTTTTCTTCCGACTTAACACATAGTAATTTTCGCAATTTCACCTGAAATTCGGAAAATTTCAAGGAAAAATATCCATAACTTTCCTCAAAAATATACATTTTATTGAAGCAAATTTTGCAACACTCGAATGTTCATACGGCGTTCTTCCTTAGCACGGTAGAATACTGCACCAATCAAAATCCAGCAAACAAAAATTTTGCTGAAAAAGTGCTAAGGAACCAAGAGCATTCCAGTGTTGCCAGGATCGTGCAACTTACATTTCTTTGCATATAATCACCGAAATCATTGAAAAAATTAAATTTACTTATGAAGATGATTTTCGTCTTGAATTCAGAGTTTATCGGGCGTAAAGATAAAACCTGTTCAGATGATCAGTTTATATTAGCAAGGTAAAAAAAGTTGTCCAATCTTGGCAACACTGGAATGCTGTTAGTTCCTGAAGAAGAAGAAGGAGAAGAAAAAGAAATACAATAATAAAATAATAATAACATAACCCTCAAATAATTTGTAAACAAAACATATGAATCTTAACTCTAATCGTTAATAGTCCCTTGGGGAAACTCTGGTGACAGTCGGANCTTATGAAGATGATTTTCGTCTTGAATTCAGAGTTTATCGGGCGTAAAGATAAAACCTGTTCAGATGATCAGTTTATATTAGCAAGGTAAAAAAAGTTGTCCAATCTTGGCAACACTGGAATGCTGTTAGTTCCTGAAGAAGAAGAAGGAGAAGAAAAAGAAATACAATAATAATAACATAACCCTCAAATAATTTGTAAACAAAACATATAACGTGCATATAACGTGTATGTTGTGGTGCTAGTGCAGCTAGTGCTTAAACCATGAGAGAAATTTTTGCTAAAGAAGAAGAAGTACCTACTAAATAAATTTCAATGAGAATGTTGTGCTGTGTTCAATTTTGACCTAGTGCTCTCGTTGGAAATAAACAACTACTTTGTCATCAGTCCGCTGTATCATATCCACAATCCACCGTATCATCTCTCAGTATGGATAAGATCTTTGACTCTCCAATACCAGATCCTCCTCGAATAGCCAATGTGAGTATGACATTCTTACGAAGCTTCAAATTGATCTCAGGAGGCAATCATGGTTCTCTGGAATCTGTCCTGGAACCTTAAGTTTAGGTTTCAAGTACTTAAACAGTTTTTCTAAAGACGGATGACATCTCGGAATTCTTTTGAAAATTTTTTCGGATTAGTACGCTAGTTTTCCTCAAAGAGTTTTTCACCAAGAGGCTTAAAGGCAAAGTGTAAGTGACATGCAACGTCGCTAAGGTCATTCATCATTTAGATTCTGTTAGAGTCAACGCCAAAAGACTAAGCACTTTTAGACTGCGAAAGAAGATCAAGTCATATCAGCCTAGGATTGAAAGTGAATGCAGGAATCAAGATGACAGATCCTCTGTCGTACTCTAAAAGTGTGTAAACTTATTTGGCGTGTACTCAAATTAGAACAGAATCAACGTACCAGCTACTGTCAAATTTCATCGGATAGTTAATATTTTATGGGAAAAACAAAGTTGATCTATTTTATGATTATTACTTAACAATAAAATCATTGAACTCTTGCCCTAAGGTCTGTCAATAATATTAAAGTCCACCTGCTGAGTAAAACATGAGGCAGCTCAACAATTATGACGATCTCTATCTATGCAGCACTAATTATAAACACTTAGAACGGTGATTGCGGTTTTACTTACTTATATTTATTGGATCATGCTGGGCTGAATAGCTTTAGATATCAAAAATAATAGAAAGTGAGCCAATACGCTGTGATACATGATTTATATAATTTATGTATCCCAGCGTATTGGCTCACCTTCTATCATTATTACTTATATTTAGACAGCTTTAAGTGGAAAGGAAGCAAGTCACATTAGCCTTTACCAAATTTTAACGGACGATTTGCTCTTAATGGTAGAACAGTAGTGTGGATTCTTTTGAAAATTTCAGGAGATTTCAGTGGCATGGAGCTAATTCCCTGAAATTTTCAGAAAAATCTGTAATACTTTTCATCAGTAGAAAAGTGAATCGTTTGATCGAATATGACAATAGCTGATGTGACCTGATTTTTTATTGCTTCATGAGGTTGATTTTCTGTGTTCTCTATTTTTACTAATGAATTTTCAGTTCTCTTTCATCTCTGAGGTATTCTTTTTCCTCTGCAACTAGATTGACTGATACATCTATTTTTCCTCTGTCAACAGGAAGTGAACAAATTACAAGAGGCAATCCTCCAGAAAAAGAGTGATCTTCTAGTCCTAAAAGTAAGTACCTTGATTGAAGAATAAGAAAGTTCAAATATAAAAGTAAGCAAATTAATAATTTTGATCAGTCTTAAATCTTCAATTGGATGTATTTATGCTAAAAAGAATTATGTGGAGATGGATAGATGGGGTGTGCTCGTAGAAGCTGGATAAAAAACAATGTAAAAATGGATATAGTTCCTTTTGGGAAAATTGAAAATTTTCTCAAAAGCCTCAGAAATAATTCAGAAGGAATAATCACCGACGGGACATCAAGAGCACGTAGTTAAAATGTCATTATTTTTATTACAGGAAATAGACCAATTGAAAACATTATGTGGTCACAAAAATCCTGTGGTGAATTTGACTGCAAGCAATGCAGTTTCCCAGTTGGTGGAATGGAAGCGAATTGATTTGATAACTGCATACTCATGGTTATCATCCAGTATTTTGGGAGCAAAGTAAGTATCTTTTACCCCAGGACCTTTTCCTTTTTGAAAACTATGGGTCCTCCTGTGGCCGCTACACAACCCAACCTTGTTGTATGCTCCAAGAAAGTGGCTTTACAACAAAACCTGACTCATATTTTGAAAATTTTAGTGTGGTAGACTCATGTATAGTTTGTTACAAAATACATGCCAATAGTAAAAACGGATTTGGTAGATGGAGGAGTTGAAGAGTGTAGACTGTAGAATCTCATATTATGAAAGAATTTAAAATTTAAGCCTGATGTGGCAGATAGCATGTTAAAATCCGAAGAAAATCTTATTTTGAGATCCTTATTTTATGATCCTGTACTAGCTCTAACTTGTCCCTTGTGGCATTGACTATCAAATTTGGACTTTAAAATAATGTATGAAAAATTGTTCAAATGTACTTGTTAGGAACCCATCGTGCTCTTTTTAACCATGTAAAAATGTGAACTTTATTTTCGAGAAAAAAGTTAGAAAAAAAATTGGCACCAAAATTTGGTTAAATTCTTAAAATCTCTCATATTGACATTAAATTTAAAATATACTGCATAATGATGGCTAAAGTGCAAAACCATGTATCTCCATTGTAGTGTTTCAAACTCTCTTCCCCTAATTTATTTTTTTGAAGAAAAATAAGTCAACTGTATAGCTTGAAATGTACCTATACAGAATATTCTACTAGTGGAGAAGAAAAGATAAGGAAGTTTTTAAGACATTAAGTTGACTAGTTTTTCAATGAGAAAATTAAGTATGACAGGAAGTCTGCAACGTTGCAAACGGAGGACGTGGTTTCACACTTTCGCCATCAATTTGCAACTCATAAATCTGAAATTTTGTGTAAAACTTACAAAAATTAAGTGATGAAAAAATTGTAAAAGTCCAAAGTGGCATTTTCTTATAAAATACCTAGATAAAAAAAAAAAAAATTCTCCACAAGGATATGAAGCGCTCAGCTGATAGGGAGCACTTTTTGATTTCGACCTGTCTCCATAACCTAGAATATCAATGAAAAGGCGTTCAAATGCCACCAGCTCAACAACAAGATGACAGAGAGGGACCTCACATATTTAGAATCTAGATTTATCTGTGATACCTTTACCTAATGCTTTTAATGTCAAAGAGTAGAGGGCGATAATCGTTTTTCTTTAATTTATTTTTTCAGCGGTAGTGTGGTTTTCCCGAAATTGACAGTTGAAATTTCGGTGAGCGAGTTCAACGAGTTCATAACAGTGCCCAGCTTCTTTGGGGAACTTAAAAACGCGCCTCCGTAGAAAAAAGCTGAGCGCTTCTCTAATACAAACGTATTAGAGCTTTATCCCTTGTTTTAATAGTGTTTTAAGAATTTTCTCTTTCAAATTCGCAAGTTGTTCAACTTTTTTTTCATAACTATTGCTACCAGGGTGCCTTCGTCTATTTCTGCTTGTTTGTTAATTGCAGTTTATCTTGTTTTTTTGTCTTAGGAACCTAGGTGGTTTAATTCAGTTATCCATAGATTTATTTCGGCTGGACCTCGCCAAATGTAAAGAAAATTCAAATCCCATCTTTTTAAGGCATTCTCTTGAGCATCCTCTCGTGCACATTTTCGATCACCCAGAGCAAGTAAGCCGATTCACAGTCCTAGTAGCAGTCCGATATATCTGTGAAAATCTGCATCCACAGTAAGTTTGCTCAGATCCAACAAGTTAATTGACATGTTTGCCACCCAGCCAAAGCATCAGGCTTCTAAAGTTTTTATTTTGAATTGAGGCACTGGATGCGAATAGGGCACTTCTCTGTTGTAGTTTTTTAGAGTCTCCTCTAATATTTCATTAATTGTAAGGAAAGTGAATGCATCCATTTCACTAAAAATTTTACTGAATATTCCTTATGATTCTACAATTTTCTATAGAAAGAATTCTGGCAATATCACCCATTAAATTCTTCTCCAAGGGATTAATTAGCGACAGAGATTCTGAAACACTGCAATCGAGAAGTGCCCTTTTCGTATCCAGTGCTTCAATTGCAAGTGCTTTCAGATATTTTTTGAATTTTTTTATTTTCATTTTGATGAGTGAAACTTGACAAATTAATTTTTTCTAGCCATCTAAACTAAAAATGATAGATGGCAAATACAGGTGGTCTAAAAACTTACATTCACACAAAATGAGATGGCGTGTCTTCAAACTTTACGATTCAATTACAAAACACAGCAGTCCAGATGTGAGTCTTTTTTGTGTTATCATCAGTATGAAATGTTTTAAATGGAAGTAATCGAGAAAAGTACAATGACATTTGGTGTCTAAACGTTGAAAGTGTGTTGTTAAATTTTCCAAGACTGGAAATCGCTGGCTGTAATTTGTTTATTTAGGAGATAAGTAACCTATGTCACTTCTTGAAATCTCTTGTGGATTTTCTTTTTTCATCGAAAAATTTTTTGTGAAATTTAAGCAACTGAGTCTGTTCATTTTCATTTTGAAAAACAGAAAAGAGGGACATTTTGGTAGAAAGCAACCTACATGTCTTTTTTTTCCAGGGTCTTGCTATCGAATTGTGCTTTTACTTTCAACAATCGTTCCTCATATGTATCGAAAAAGTTAATCAAACAAAAAAATCGTCACAAAACTTTCAATCCATGAATCACTGAGATCAGTTTAACTAGCACACTTTTTTTTAAAATAAACGGAATCAAGCCATCTAATCCAAAAATGCAATGTTTTTTATTCCTTTCATGTAACTTTTTCGCTTTTCATATTTATTTCAGTGGCAAAAGCTTTCAGCTTGTCAAGCCTGTATTTGAGCATATTTTTTCTTGCGATGGATTGGCGGTGTCTCTTCGCAATGCCGCATGGGATGTTCTTGTAGACTCAGGGGAAATCCAGCAGTTGACTGAGTTTTTGTCACAATTCGTCGTAAGTCTACTTTTTTTTAAAAATCTGAAATAGGAGGTCTACAGAGTGCACTACTCATTATCAGCCCTGAATTTTTATTATCTTCTGACAAATTCTGATGCATTTTGTGTATTTAAACATGAACTGTTTTTAATCTTTTGCCGTCAGGGAGAGACCGATGTAGAATACTCATATAGGAAGAGTATTGCCATCTTAATCCTTTTTCTGCAGGAAAAATTTACTGTTTGCTGATTGGTTAGCAAGTTATAGCCTTTCATGGCAGCCGCATTTTATTTATGAAATCATTAATTTAAAAAATAGGTTATTGGAAAGGGAGAATTTCCCATGAGGAACCTGCAGGGGCCTTCACATTTTTCAAGTAAATTTCTCTCTTGGCATCGTTTCATCCTGTATTTTTTTAAATTGTTTCAGCATTTGGCTCAGTCAGATGCAGCATATGAGTTCTTGCACATTGTTGATAAATTGCTGGAGAAATCGTCCGACCCAGAGGTCGAAACTCTGCTCATTTCTCTGACTCCAATCATAGCAAACGTTATTCATCACCTTATCAAAACCGGAACCCTCTTTGAAGAAGCTCTACATAAGCTGGAAGTAATTGTCCATAAGTCACCACAAGCTGCAAGTTTGGTTCTATCAATTCTCGCTGAGGCACTTTCTCTGAGCTCCACGCGGCATCTATCGTCTGTGTCAGTCACGTGTAAGTGATACTATACGAATCACTAAATACAAAAAGGGCACATGTCCACAAAAACCAAATTGTTCAGGAGACACAAAAAACTGTTTATTTCGTGGTAGATATTTTCTGGAAAGTCATTATGTTTAAAAATACAGCGGAGCGCCGGTTTTTTTAAACATAACGACTTTCCAAAAAATATCTACCACGAAATAAACAGTTTTTTGTGTCTCCTGAACAATTTGGTTTTCTGGACATGTGCCCTTTTTGTATTTAGTGATTCTACATCCAGGAAGAAGGTCCCTTTTCTTGTTTTCTTGTTCTATTCATTCAAGGTAGCTGCATAAAAAGGTGCTTTGCTAAGGTATATTCTATGGAGCATTTTGCATCGATATCAATCCATTTTTCTCCATGATATTAGAGTTTCTTTTTTTTTAGAAAAAGAAGAAGAACATGAGACATGAGGTATATGAAATCACTTATCAAAGTAAATCATATACTGAAACTTTTAGAAATGGACTTGAAAAAAACGTTTAATACATATATGAGTGGATGATTAAAACATAGCGCATTTCAAATTTTGCAGAGTGCTCTCCTCTGACCAGTTAAATGTTGATGGTATCTCAGTGTTGCGCTTGCCAAGCACAACTCTTTTGACACAGCTATTACATTTTTGATGATCAAAGTGCGAAACCACGTATCTTTGTTTCTGCCATCGTAGACCTCCTGTCATACGTAATTTGTTATTTGGAAAACTAGACTCTGTAATTTCTTGAAAACTTCCCTGATTTCTCCTCTCTTTTAAAAGAATATTCCGTATAAATTTCAAGCCATAAAGTCGACTTGTTTCTTGTCCACAGATTACTATAGGAGGGGATATTTTGGAACATCTCAATAAAGATACGTGGTTTTGCATTTTGGCCATTGATCCATTTTCCTGCATTTTACATGTAATTTATATAAAGTTTTTGGTGAATTTCAAAGATCATAGATTGGGCTCCTCTCCAAATAGAAGTTTGTTTTAAACTTTTTGATCTCCATGTCACAGAAGGTGCTCGTTACCTATCACTCCCCCCCCCCTTCCAATGTTTTCTCAGGAATATTCTTTTTCATACCTTCATTTTTTTCAATATTATCTCATAACTAATTCTTCCCGTTTCTCTATTCTCAGGTCTGAATATTATGAAGACTGTGCGCTGCTCAACCATATCAGAACACATGTTGGTTGCGTCTCTAGCAAGGTGGCTTATCCAACCAACTCAATTATGTCCTGAGTTCCCAGAATTTGCGTCGGCTATTATTGGAATTGCATTTTCAAGAAAAGACTTTTACAATCAATCGTCAGATTTTTGTAAAAATTATACGTTTCAATTAATATCATCTTCGCACAGAATTGTCCAGAAATCCGTCCTTATTCATAGGTACTGTGTATTTGTTTATTTACAAAGTTATCAATGCAGTTTCGTCATTCAATCCAGCCAATCGTAAGCATAATGTGCGCATAGCACTGGTGAAAATATAGTTGTTTTAATGTTCGCAAAAATCTGGGCAAATGAGATCAAGAAAGAGCCTTATTTTGCAGAACTTGTTTTGTATTCGAAAGTTTCTTCAATGCGTGCCTCATAGGTAATTTCAGTCTTTGAACAAAAATATGATTTTTCACATTTCTCGTCATATTTGCGTGCATGTAATTTGGATTTCTCAAAGTCGATTTCCTACTAGTCTGCAACTTTGTCAATTTTAAAATATAATAAAAAATATCTTATATGGGTGGTTTGGGGCACTCTGTTTGTAGTCTCATTCCGTAACTAATGCAGTCTTATTTTTAAATTGCAGATTAGGAGAGAACTTACCCTCCAAGGAAAACCATTTGAAACTTTGGCTTGATTCTAAAAACACAAAATTTGCAGAATTTTCCCTTTTCCTTGGTGCTTTGTTGATAAGTTACGAAGATAGAGCAATGAAAGAAAAGGTCATCAGAAACTTATCGGAGCTTCGACTGGATCAGTACCTTGCACTGTTGGTTTTTCAATTGGTGCGAGAGAAGGATCCCAAAGTACAATCAACACTTTTAACTTCAATGCACCTCTGTATCAACAAAGATAATCAAGTATGCTTTACCTAATGATCCAATGTTTAAGTATCTTTCATTTCTATTCAAAATATATCTTCACCGATCGTGTCAATATCTGTAGACGTGTTTACCACATGGTCAAAGGAGAGAACAGTTGACGAGTGTCAGTTGCCTCCAGTAAAACATTACAGTGGACTCTCGATAATTCGAAATTGAAGGGAATCTGCTTTTTCTTCGAATTAGCGAGGTATGGAAATAAAGAGAGTTTCAATTACAGAGATTCATGTGGGGAAATTTCGAATTAGAGAGGTTCGAATGTAGAGAGGCAAATGGACGGATTTACGTCAAAAGGAACCAAAAATATCAGTTTATTTCTTCACTGAGGTAAAAATTACACTAAGTTATTATTAAGTATTAATTACTTATATTTAATTTTAAAATGATTAATTACTGTCAAAATGTAAACAACATTTTGACAATTCTATCAGCTCTTTCAGACACCCAGGTACATAATAGACCATATTTACTTCCCACACTTCAAATTACTGAGAGAATTTTCGTCGCAATTTCGAATTATAGAGGGCCGTGCCAGCTTAAAAATTTCGAAATAACGAGGGGAGAAAAATACATTGATTTTCTTCGAATTATCGAGAGATTTTCAAGGGAAATGGACTTTCCTTCGAATAAACGAGGTTTTCGAATTATCGAGAGTCCACTGTACTTCAAGCAAATTTTTAACAAGAAATGATTGGCATGAACTTAAAAAATGAATCTTGCTGCTGGGATAATGGTTTTTCGAGAAACATCATAACTACAGATAGTTCAAGCTCAGTTTAATCTGTGTCATCAATCCAGGTTTGAGAAGGTTCAACCAATATCCAAGAGTCCGGACAGGCTGTCAAGGCCCTAATTCTGTAAATCAAGATGGTATCCCATCAGATAACCTTCTGAAATAATCTTATAAATTTCGCATTTTACTAGCCTCGGCCAAGAATACGCTTGAACTTTTTTTATTACCCATCCGTTTTTCTGCCGTGATAGCGAAGAGAGCTGTAAGTGCAAAAATGAAGTTTTGAGAAAACGGGCTCAGAAGCTTCTGACAAGAACATTTTATTGAAAGAAATTTGTCAAATAGCCACTAATCGTCCGGAAGACTCCTAGAAATCGTATGGATGATTAAAAATCGACTGATTTTATTTCCATTACATAAAAAGGGTATTTTTCATTTTCATGCTAGGTTATTGTTAGGCAAGACAGCCGTAAGTGCTATCTTCTGCATGCTTTTGTGGTTGCGTTTTGGACACACAACAAACACATTTTCAGGTTAGGAATTGGCAGAAGAAGGCGGCACTTTACTGGAAAGCACTGTTCTCATTGGCTCTCATGCATCTACGACTGTCTTGAAAAAAACCGTGTCATTTTTTGTGCACTTACGGCTTTTACATACGTCTCGTTTTCATTAAATTAGGATGAATTTTACTGTTTTAGCTGTCTCAGTAATTTCATCTAAAAGAGTTTAGACGAATTTTGAAGAAAACTTGATTTCGAAAATTTTGCACTTACGGCTCTCTTCGCTGTCACGGCAGTTTTCATCTGTATTATTTAGGTTGCATTTCTTTTCATTCCTCCGTTCGCATTTCATACTCTAAGATTTTCCTCCCTTTTTTTTACAGGAAAACAAGATGATTTTCCTTCAAATTCTGAAGGGCTTAAGTGCGAGTAGTGATTCCCTTCTCAGAGAACAGTCCATTCACTTACATTTTCTATTTTGGAAAATCGAGCGCCGCTGTTTCCCGTTTTTACACACTCTTCTTGTGTCTGACGATGTTTCCTCCTACGAAATTGAGCTCACGAAAGCCAAAGTCATCAATGAAATCTGTAAAATAAGGTATCAACAATATTTTTCCCCAGCAGAGATTGTGTTTTTTTTTTTTTTTTGGTAACATATTTTATTTGTTTTTTTATTACAAATTGGAATGGGGCCGACAGCAGCCCCACCCGAAATGGGAAGATTCGTATCATACAAATTTTGAAGTGCTTGACAAATATTAAAGGGTACTATTTATCCTTAATCTAGCATTACAGTTTGATCTCTTATTACTATTAAAAATAAATTGTCTCTTGTATTTAACTTATTATATCTAATTGTGATTAAAAAATTCAATCAAAATTACTTAAAATACTAATGTTACTGCCGGAACCATCCTTACGGATATTACATCGGGGAGAGAGATTGTGTATTGTCTGCAAGTTTATTCATTATACTGGCCGTTCTGTCACTTGCTACTCGAGTGACATTCGGCTCGGTCAGAGAGCCATTTTTCTGGTTAGTTGGACATTTGATCACTATGATGTATACTTTTTGAAGACTCTCAAAACAAAAATGATTTTGTCACAGAACCTTGTCACTGAAGTGTGCCATCATTTGCACATTAATAAATATGTGGAGTTGAAGCAATGATGGGGAACAGTCATTCCTTCAAAACCGCATTTGACTGGTATGTCAGTCCCATCAGGTGGAGGAAAGTGACAACCGTGGGTCTCCTTCCGCGATTTGACTCCTTGAAGTAGCAGCTTCCTGAGCGCGTTGAGCGGCCTCCTGTGGTGTAGTGGTTGTAGCGCTTGCTCTATGATCGGGAGGTCCCGGGTTCGATTCCTGGCCAGGCGACCCGAGTTTGATGGTCTCAAACAATGGTTGCCTGGGACTGGTTGTTCAGTAGGGACGGAGGGGGGCCGGGACTAAAAAGCACGGGATTAGCCCTTGCTGGCTACCTACTTAAAGTGGTAAAAAAAAAAAAAGTTCATCTTTACCTCCTAAGAAGATTATCGGTGGCATAGGGGTCTAAAAACTGCTCAATGATAGTATAGTCCGAGTTCGGACTAGCTATGAGCCCACTCGTGATTTTTTCCTATACTTTCATTGCATATAAATTTCTCTGATGTTTTTGTTTTATTCTCTCTGATTGCATAAGTAATTATATCCTCATTTCATTTCCTTTCCCTTTCATTTTTTTCCTTTTTTGTAGCATCTGTGTCCATTTACAATTATTATCTTAAAAAAGCTTTCCCGAATATACATTTGATGTTTCAAACAGAACCAATTTGTTTTAATGATATTTCCGGCTGAATTATGGGTTTTCCCTGGAAGGCAGCCTCTCGTCCCTCCCAGACTCTACTGTTGCCAGATAAGCTGCTTTTTCAGCACTTTTCCCAGTTCAAACCCATGTAAAATATTCACGTTAATCGCACAATCTGGCAACCCCTCGAGTGAAATAGAAAAAGGTGGAATCCTTCCACTCTTATATTAATGATCTTTCAATACTTAATTCTTTCTTCATCCTTTATTTGCCATCGATCGGTCTTCAATACCATTCGTCTAACATATGCCGTTTTCTATTTTTATTTTTTGGCTCTTAAGTTTACTTCATTGCAGTCATGTTAGTCATTCAACCTGTTATTGAATAGTGGCGTGTTGTGCTTTCCAATATATTGATTGATCTGCCATTTATATTTATAGAAAAGAATCGATAAACAGAGTGTTTGCAACAAGCACCTTAATATTCGATTCTTTTCCATAGCTTCAATGGGGAAATATCAATAATCGATCATTCACGCCTTGCTGCTGTTATTGTACTTGTGCAACCACCAGTTGAATAAAGTTTAAAAAAAATAGTTATCGATGCTATATAAGCTCAACTAGTGTTATGTCCTTGTCTTAACAATTAAGAGTCAAGAAAAAATAAGGGGAAAAATTTATTTTTTACACTGAGGCTAATAGAGGATTGAGACAAAATTTTTTACCAATGAACTAAAAAACTGGAAATTCTAATCCTAATTTTTTTCATCTCCTTGTTTATTTCTCATCATACTTGATATGATTCTTTTAGCGTCTTTTCAGGAAAATCTGTCTATAGCTTAGGATGTTTCTAATTAAAAATTAATGCTTAGCACTTGTCTTGTTTACAGTCCAGAAATATATGGAAAAAGTGTTGCTAGGCCCATCGCAGATATCCTAAATAAATCTACGTGGACAAAACCATGCGTGCTTGCTCTCAACTCGGTGGCTCTTCTTTGCAAAGCAGGAGAGATTGATATTCGCTCTACATGGAAGGCCATCAAACCTAAATTTATCAACGATAAAAGACCAGATATTATCGCGGGGTATGTTTTATTATTCTAATTAATTTTAACATATAGAAGAATCTTAAACTTTGAAGTAACCGACCAAAGTGAGGCAAACTTTTTCTGATTTCTTTGTTAATGAGCAGTAATCTATCACATTGTTTTTAAAGAAACCCCCCCAAAAAAAGCAACGTATTTATTGATGACTAAAGTCCGCATATCTCCTTTTGAGACTACCTGTCATACTTCCTTTTTTCTTTGAAAAACTAGTCAACGTAATTTTTTTAAATCTTTCGTGACTTTTCTTCTTTGTCAGCAGAATATTCTGCTTAAATTTCAAGCTATGAAGTTTGCTTGTTTTTCTTGGGAAAAATAAAATGGGAGCGAAAATTTTGAAACACCGCAATGCTGATACGTGGTCTCGCACTGTACTGCCGTGCTAAGGAAGAACGCCGTATGAGCCATCAGACGTTGCCAAATTTACTCCGAAAAATCACTAATTTTCAGGCATATTTTTGAATATTTTTTTACCAATTTTTCAGATAATTTTGTTCGCAATTTTACCTCGAGTCCCTGAAAATTTCAGGGAAAAATATTCTTATCTTTCCTTAAAATAAACTTTTTATTGAAGGAAATTTGGCAACTATCGAATGTTCATACGGCATTCTTCCCTAGCACGGCAGTGTGGTCATCGATATCTAATTTTTGCCAACAGAAAAAAAAAAAACTGTTTTCTTCTTGTCAGCTAGCTTGTTTTTAACCAAAACCTCAGTGTTCTCAAGCCGCAAAACTGAAGCGCAGGATATTTGGTGTTCAGATAATTGGGGCATCGCTGTAATTATAAAATAAAAGCATCACTCCTGACTTGTTTAAGCATAGCGACTTTGAATATTATTTGTTGTTTGTTGATGGTGGAAGCTCTTCTTCAATAAATACCCTTTTCCTTCAAATTCATATTAATGGAATCAATTAATTTCTGTGAACCTAATTCATTCTTTTCTTTTTCTACCCCCCACAGTTTATGTGAGATTCTCAGTCTAGTTCCCAATGTCTACTCCTACACAGATAAACAGGAATTTTTCACTGAGGTTGTGACAAATTTATGGAATTTCGTGACGCTAAGCTCAGATGAGAAAATTGTCAGCGCTGCATTGAAGTAAGTTGAATTGAACATTAGGAAGTGCGAGAACCTAAGTGCTACAAGCGATGCTTTCATTGTTGAAATTTTGTATTTGCTTAGTTTTGATTCCTATCTAGTTGTTCTTTCTAATAATTCTTTGATTACATTATGTTCAGTCAAGTAATGCAACGTTGAAGCACTCAGTTGAAAGGCAAAATTAAATCTTTCAATAATTTATTAGTTTCAAAAATTGCTTAGTCTTTGAAGAAATCTTCGGATTTGATCATTATCAAATGATTTACAAAGTAAATTAAGACAAGTTCTTCATCTTTTCAGGGATCATATATTTGTGCACCCTTAATAGTAGCGGAAATAAACCATTTCAAAATCTGAAATGATTTCCTTTAAACTGCTGTGTCAGGCATAGAATTATTGATAATTCCTGTACTCTAGTTGCATTATCAATTTACTGGATCTATTCTGTCCAAAAGTTACTAGATTACCAGAGATACTAAAATTATTAGAGTTACGCACTGAGTTACTAGATTTAATTATTTAATCTAGTGTATCCTCTCATATTTCAGAGCTTTTACCAGCTTCAGATTGGAACATTTAAGTGTAGAAACTCTTCCAGATGTCTACAAAAAAAACGCAGGGAAAGCAATCGAAACATCTTTCGCTACAAGTGTTGCAGAGTTTGTGCATGTTCCAGGTAAACATATTTTTCTTCCTATCATCAATTATTAAATCAAGTAATGTGCTTGTAAATTTTAGGCCTGATTGATTCAAGAGCGACTTCCAGGTTTCACTCTGTAAGACGCAGAACTCTGAAAAATAACTGTATTGGAGGTACTGTCTGTGTTATTTTTATCAGCTACAGTTTGATGAAATCGCAGCTGTAATTTTAAAGTTTACAGAAAAAAATCTTGAGATAAATTGTATAATTTCTTGATATTTTTATTGTTTTGTTGCTAAGTTGAAGACTTCAGGATTTGTTCTGAAGTGAAACTTATTACTGACCTCATTACTCACCAGCTTACATTAAAATCAAAGACATTTGCCAAAATTTTCAATGTTCATTGTTGATAGTGATCAGTAATGAAAAAAAAATAACTGGTTTCCTCACATTTTGGTCCTTACAATTTTTCATATCAAAAAGTTAGTCTAAATTAAATACATGGAACCGTGTCTCTGAAAAGGGACGTTATCTTTCGACAGAAAATTTTCCTTAACTTCCTGCGAATACTTAAACCACGTTTTTCTATTACCTGAAAATTTTTGTTTGGGAACTTCATGACTGATATCTCTTCCAATCTTTGAGATTTTAGGGACAAACTTGCGCCAAAATTCCCTGATTTGTTTCCTTCACGCATTTATGAAAAGTTGAGGAAAATTCTCTCTTGAAGGTAACGTCCCTTGTTTATAGATCCGGTTAAATATAATTATTACTCTCCCAATTATTTCATGTAGGGTGGATATCTAAAGTTTTTTTTTTTTTTTTTTAGGGAAATGCTGGTTAAACGTACTCGAGTCCCTCCCAGCAAACTGCGCAGACGCAGCTGTCGAACTGTTTACCAAGTGGTTAAGTGATGAAATCGCAACGTTTCACAGCGGAATATACTCTAAAGTTCTCGATGAGCCCTCCATGTATACATTTCTACAAGAGAGGAGTTTATGCCGCACTTTCGTGGATTACATACGAAAACACTCCTCATCGCCAACGGCAGAAACTACCAGACTCCCCGTATCTCTCTGCCTGCGGATTCTGTCCAGTGATCTTCCAAAACCGTTACCTCCGTTAAAATGGGCCTTTTTATCTAACTACATGAATGAGGGATCAGTTGAGCTGAAAATGTATGCAACGAAGCTTGTTATCAAACAGTCTATGCATAAATCTTCTTCTGCAAATAATGTGCTGGAGGCCAAGTTGTCAAACTCGGAGTTCTCTGACGAGACGGTAAGAAATCCTTCCTTTGAGAGGTAATAGATCGTAGAGGCTTTTTTATCATAATTTTTTTTAGATTTTAGAAGCTGAAAATACACTTTTGTTGTGTGTGTCACCGCCAGGCCTGATTTCAAAAAGTAGTCAGAATAGGCTACACGTTTTAATAGGTGCCAAGTTTGAAAACTATCATTTACAAAATGGCTGACTATAGAATTGAGATGTTGCATATGTGAGGAATTTGCGATTTGACTATTGATTCTTTTGTAAAAATTTGCCAGAAACATGATAGTGCCACTGGTTTTTCCTGAAATCAACTCCCAAGCTCAAAAAAAGCTCTCAAAGTTGATGGCGTAATGGAAGGGATATCCCACACTATCCTGAGAGTCCACCTCTACATCAAGACAAACTCTCCATGCAAAGATAGGGAGCAAATACATTAGCAAGGTTGCTGTGATTTCAGTTTTAGAGTCCCCAAATAAGGTGGCAGCCCTGTCAATGTATTTGCTCCCTATCTTTGCATGGAGAGTTTGTTTTAATGTAGAGGTGAACTCTCAGGATAGCGTGGAATATCCCCTCCATTTTGGCCTCAACTTGAGAGCTTTTTTGGAGCTTGGAAGTTGATTTCAGAGGAAATCAGTGGGACCATCAAGTTTCTCGTGAACTTTTACATAAGAATCAATAGTCAAATCGCAAATTCCTCACACATGCAACATCTCCATTCAGGCCAGTTCATTCCCTTGCGGCTCCTCTAAATTTAGTTAAAATTCTCTTTTACATTTTTCATGTGATTTTGCCTCTAACTATGAATTTAAAACCAAACGAACCCTATATTTCAGTTAGGTCAGTGTTGTACTAAATTTTTATCGATGACAGATACTTAAAGGCACATTGGCAGACTAAGTTTTAATAGAGTTCACATTTCTTGGTTTCAGGAAACAGAAATACTCAACATTTTTCAGTCTCTGAAAGGTGTAATGAAGAGTGTCCACCCTACAACTTGTCAAGGATTCTTATCGATGAGTCTGCAGTATACCAAAGCAAAAATAAGGAGCAATGAAACGGGTTTTTTCTGCTCTATAGTTGATTCAATTAGGTCTCTCCTGGCAGAGAATCACCCAGAAAACGACAAGTTCCTATTCCCAATTCTTCATGATCTGTGGACCGATGTGTGTGATATTCCTGCCTGTTCGGAGAGTTTGATACGCTGCATTTCTGTTTTGTCAGATCAGAATATCAACATGATCTTCCCGCCACCGGAGAGTGGTTCATCAAAATTACACCCTAATTTTATCAAACTAATGTGTGGTCTGGCAGCTATCAAGTTATCATCAGAGTCTATCGATCGTTTGATCAAATTATCAAAACTGGTTTGTGCAAACCGGCTTGGAGTTGACCATCGGTCCTATTTGCAAAGTGAACTACTACCGATTTTTGCATTGCCGATTCCTCATATTACTGTTTTGTTTTTTGTCAAAGGTTTGATGGGGCTCTTGGAGAGTTGCCAAGATGAGGATCTAGAATATCTCTGTGCGATACTTTTTAGGGTTTTAATTGTATATTCTGGCTTAAGTAGTTGTCCCACTGAGGAATATTCTAGTTTACCTTTTCACAGTTTTCCCTTTGCTTTGACCCACTTTATCCGAGGAGAAACTGACAGTTTTTTAACGTTTTTCAAGAAAATGTTGGAAGAGCGAGCTCATGAAATGAATATCTCTTTCAGTTTACTCTTTCGACAGTGTTGTATTGCCCTAAGAAATGTGCAGATTGAATATTTTTCCTACGATACTAACTATTTCACGGAGGCTCTTGAAAAAGGATTGGAAGTGGAGGAACAATTCTTGAAAATAAAACAGAAAGAATGAGTGATTAATCACATTACTGTCCTCGTTTGACTCGAGATCGTTGGTAGATTTATATTAGTACTGGATGCATTTTAAGTTCTGCCAATTGCCAAGGTTAATTGGACCGCGTTAAGCAGAAAGGAACCAAGCCACATCAGCTATTGCCGGATTTAATAGGGCAATTGAATTATATACATGAAAACGGTTGTGCGGATTTTTTTGCAAATTTCAGTGAATTTCCTCCACAGTACAAAGCAAATTTCTAAAGTTTTCAAAGAAATCCGCAGAAACTTTCTGTCGCAAAAAATTAAATTGTCCGATTAAATTTGGCAATAGCTGAAGTGGCTTGGTTACTTTCTGTTAAATACGGTTCAATTACTTTGTTATTTACATTCTGACATCTCCAAACTCTTCGTGTCAGTTTTAAGTAAGCTTCAAGAAATTGGCTGGTATGAACTTATCTTCTTACCGATTACTATTCAGGTTTTCAAAGCTAGTCCTTCAAAGTATTCTCTTGCTGCAGGTGTGGGCAACATATTTCAGGTGACAGATTAACTTTAATTCGATAGAACGTGGTTTCAAATATTGATAGCGAAAGTGCGAAACCACGCAGGTATCTCCATTGTAATGCTTCAAATTTTCCAATTCTATATTATTTTTTCGAAGAGAAAAAGAAAATTTCATAGCTTGAAATTTGTGCAGAATATTCTGCCGATAGGAAAGAAAAATTAAGGGAGTTTCAAGAAATTAATGTAGCCTAGTTTTCCTAAGAAGAAAAAAAATAAAGTATGCCACGAAATCCGCAAAGTCAAAAACGGAGATACTTGCTTCCTCAATCTAGCCATAGACTGATTTAATACCAACTTATGTGATATTGTTTCCCTAGATGATTTATATTTTTTTATATGTATATATGTTTGTAACTTTATAGAGGATCCATGTGTATTTTTCCATAGAGGGTCTACATATGAACCGGCTCATGTGAAAACGTCTGATGTCTAATACAGTGTTTCAGAATTTGAGAGGACGATTTCGTTGTAACTTACAGACACAAGATGGTTTGAGATGTTAGGAATGTAGAACAATTTTATAAGTAATCCCTAAGTATAATTAAACGTTTAAAAAAGAAGTATAATGAAACATTTACAAAAGAGATAGATCTTTTTCATCAGTGTCGTCGGGCAAAAGAAACCACTGCAATTATGAAACACAGTATTCGACAATGGACGTTTTTGCATGAGTCGATTCATACATATTCAAGACAAATATCAGTATCGGCGGGTCCTTCAAATGTTTAAAAATTATAGTGGAACCAATTATTATTTTTGATTATGTCATGATACAAACAATTCATATGGAATATGTGAAACCGTTGAAAATGTATGACTAAATGAGTAACAGTTAAAGACCCTTTGTAGGGGCTGAAAATAAATTCCCTAATAATGTTTTGAAAATGGTAATAATTGTAAGGATATCACTAAATCTATTCCGCGCTCGAAAATCAGATACCTTTTTTGGTTATTGATAAAAATGCCTTTTGCTAAATTTCAAATTTTTCTTACGAACATGAACATGAACATAAACATGAAGAAAAATTGACTGGCAAACAAATTTTGAAATTTCCAATGGACCCCAGGACATTGCAATTGACCCCAGGACAGTCTTGACCTCATGGGGGCAAAAAGAGGGTGTAAATGGAAGCACGGTAGTACGAGGGAGCTGAAAAAATTCCGTCCCCTTTACACTATGACTGTTCACCAGATATTCTCATTTTTCTGGTTGAAAAAAGCATCCACATTTCATCATTAAGAAAACTCAACCAAAACCAAAATTTCGGAAACTAAATTGGAGAAACGCCATTTCATTTTTTATTGTCTCTGTGACAAAGCCCTCTACGTCACCGGTGAAAACAGAATGGTGTGAGGCTCTGCTCAACCTCTCCTCCTCCCTAGAGCGTTGTGTTTTTTATGAATGACCCCTTCCCAAGTAGCATCTCTCAACGGAAAAATCGCTTTATACTGCGATTTTATCAGCCATAAAACCATCAGAATCATCAACATCTAAGCGATTATCCTCAATCTTATCGCGATAAAATCGCGCTTTTATCGCCCGACAATTTATCACGATATTCTCGAAACAAGAATTGCGATGAAAGGCGATTTAATCTCGATTTTATCGACAAAAATTGATCATGATTTTATCGAACCAAAAATTGTGATGTGTAGCGATTTAATCGCTATATATCGCAATTTTTAATGCAATAATATCTCGATAAATTGTCACCAATATAATCGTGATAACCAACTGATAAAATCGCTATTTATCGCGATCACTGCTACTTGGGTTAATGATCCTTTTCTTTTTGATTGTTCTTTAAAAAATCAAAAAGGCATTTTGAGTTGAATTTATTAAAATTTCTATTATATACAGTACAAAAAAAGACATTTTCCTTAAATGTAAAAATTTAAAAAAAAAAAACGTGCAGTATTTACAATAAATACAATAAAAACTTTTGTTCAAATCCAAAGAAAAATAAACAAATAAAAATATTTCTTTCTACCTACAATTAAATTAATGTCACGTCTAAATTCAAAAGAGAAAAGTATTACAAATAAAGCTCAGAATCTTCTGTTTGAGTCCTAATTTGGAGGAAAAGCCTACTTAGAGAATTCCTCTAAAAAAACGAAAAAAGGGGATTAAAAAGTATTTTTTTAAAAAAATGATTTAATAATTGAACGTATTAAGCTGAGAGAAAATATGAGCAACTGAATTAAAAAAATCAAAAGGGACTGCCTGCAGGATTTGCAAGTCTCATAGTTCCTTTTGATTTTATTCAATTAAACATAAATCCCCTCAGCATAAATACGTCCCATTGAAGTTGTCAACTGAAAATTTTCTAAGTTACCTAAATTCTACAACATCTTCTTACATGTCAACTTTTTTGTAAGGATTGCCACAGAGTTTGGATGGAGAAATTCCCTGATATGTCTCTGATTTCTCTGACACCTTTAGGTAAAAGTCCCTGACAATTAAAGATATGCCAGGCGGTTAAAAAGACATAATAGTTTCTGCGCAAATAGTTTCAGCATTTGTTGTTCAAAACGTTAAACCCTTTCTAGAGGCAAATAAGGGTGCCTAAACAATTTTTTCTTGACACTATTATCATTATACCTGACAGTTCCAGGTTTCCCCTGATTTTTCCTATTATTCTCTGACTGTGGCAACCCTGTTTTTCTTAAAAAAACTCAATGGTTAATGGCATGAAAAGCTTGAAAAAGAATTCCCAATGATTATTAAGTTGGACTGAGTGCGGTCAGACTTCACTATCTTAGCACCGACAATTATCTACTATAACGTTTGGTTTGTGCCCAGAAACATTGATAGAATTCATTTCGAGGGCTAGCACTGCAGCCTATAGCTTCTGCTCAGTATTAACATTAAAATGAAAAAATAAATAAATAAAAAATGGTGAAAATGTATCTGTATTGTTTGTAAAGTACGTTGAAAAATTTGAAGCTCAACCTAGGAAACTATCCAAGAGCAGAGGTGATCCAGCCGCTGTGGTTTACATAATCAACTATAGCACGGTCGTGCTGACAGGAAGGGTTGAATGACAGTCCAAGGTTGTCCTGCGAAAAGAAACATCTTCCTTCAGTCAAATTGCTCAGAAATACGGATGTATTAAGCAGTTTTTTTTATGAAAGTTGCTCACAAACAAGGCAGTTACAGGAAAGTGGTTGCATTTCGAGTTGAGCTGCCATTTTAAAGACTGTGACGTGCAGCGGGTACATGCTTTGCCATGCAATCAGGATGTACCCAAAACGTACCCAATGCCGTGTGGCGTCAAGAGGGTAGGAAATGCGACCACCATTCTTTACCCGCCTTAGCTCACAAATATAAAATCAAAAAACCTTTTTTTACTTCCTTAACAAATTTTAGCATGATCCAAGCATATTTTAGGCGTTTGTAAACCTATCTGCAGCATTGTCGCTCTAAAGATGAGCGCCATATTTTGGAAAAAATTAAAGACCATTCATGGATTTTCACTATTTTCAGGCTTCTTAAAACCATTTTTTTGATAGATGTCCTCCATAAAATTCAATAGTTCCAACTCTCAGTGGAAAATCTTGCATGCTGACGGTGTAAGTCGGCAATCACATAACTCATTTGCGGTGTCTGAAAATCTCTGTCTCTAAGTTATTTTTTTTAAAGGAGAACAAATTGACATCATTCCTTGAAGTTTTTGTAGAATTTTCTTCACACAGAGAAGAAAAATCACGGCAGTTTTAAAGAATTGCCGTTGTGTAGTATTCAGTTTAAAAAATTAAGTATGATAGGAAGTCTGCGACATCGCAAACCGAGTTATGTGATTGCCGACTTACACCGTCGATGTGTGTCTTTACCTGTATGTCAATGGCGAAAGTTCAAAACGACGTTTCTTCGTTGAGATGTTTCAAAATTTTCTCTCCTGTTTTATTTCTTTTGAGGGAAACAAGTCCACTTTAAAGTTGGAAATTTATACTGCGTATATTCTGCTAACAGAGTAGAAAAATCAAGGAAACTTTCAGGAAAGAACTTCGTCTAGTTTGCCGAAGAAAAAATGAAATATAACAGGAGATCCTCGATGTCACAAACAGAGATACACGGTTCCGCACTTTGGTCATGGATATCTAGGAATCAAGGTCAACGAAATTGCCATAAAAAAAAATCAAAAATGAAAATACGGAAAACAGTATTCCTGATGTACTTACAGCAACTAGCAAAGTTTTTGTTGAGATATATTGAGATAATGGTATTTTCAACATTGAACACAGCTGAAACAAAGATACTCGGAGTTAAAATTTGTGTAAAAATTTAAAAAAAAAAAAAAAAAAAAAACTTTAAGGATAAAATATTTATTTTTGAAAAAAATTAGACATTTTTTCCTTAAAATTGTCAGATATATTAGATTGAAGGAAAATTATTTAAAAGAATTCCATTACACTAGTTTTCTAATAAAGAAAAAATGACAACGCCTGAAGGTTCACACATCATTTTTCCTTGGCACGGCAGGAGAGTTTATCCTCATGAGAAAATCTCAATATTTAAAAAAAGAGCATAAAATTGTCTCCTTTCATTAATTTGCAACTTTTGAACCTCAATTAGAGAGTTAATCAGCTCTATTATTCGAAATTGCCACCTTAGAGTTCTATAATTCAAAATCACCATCACACATTCTGTGTTCCAAACTAGTAGAACTGGACACTTGATAATTTAGGATGTTTCAGTGACTTTCTTTTGACTCAATTTATTGAAGAAGCTACAACACATTCATGAAATATGGAACAGGATTTCAAATTACGACATAAAGCTTTCTTAAAAACCTCATTTTAAATTTTCTTTGAAACTATTTTCTACGCTTCAAAATCTTGCTAATTCAAAAAAAAAAAATCATTCGTCTTTTGAGTTGTGAAAAAGCAAATAGGCACTCAAGTGAGCTTGACAGAAAAGAGTGGAAAAATGAAGAAACTCTCAAAGAATGAGTTTTGTTGAAAATTTAACAGAGTGAGGCCACCTGTAAAATTTTTAAGATATCGGTTTATTTTGATTCACAATATTTGCCAACTTATTTTATAGGTCACACCACAACAGATAAAGCTACAAAAAATCAAAACTGCAGTTAAGGGGCAAATTGATACATACAATTTTAGGCATCCTCTTGCTATGAATGACAGATCAGTACAAAATGATCAACTCTATGCTGATATGCTTAGTAAGAACGCTGTATGGGCTTTCAGACGTTGCCATTTTCCTTCGATAATAAGCAATTTTCCTGAGAAAATCCCCAATAGTTTTCTTTTAATTTTTCAGACAATTTTGTTCGCAATTTAATCTAAAATATCTGTAAATTTAAAGGAAACATAAGCAAAACTTTCCTCAAAAATGCACAATTTATCCGAGGAAATTCGGCAATTCCGAATTTTTATACAGCATTCTTCTTTAGCACAGCAGTATGGGCTGCAAAAACACGATGCCCACCTTATGCAATCATAATGTAAAATCCAGAGACACTGGAGCTAGAACAAAAATCTGATGCTGAAGTAAAAGGCATAAATACCTGCTCCTCAGCAGCGCTAAGCAGGGCACAAAGATTTGAGTCTGCGGCGGGCAAGCGCCAAGAGGTGGGGCTGCCGGTGGGGGGCATGAAGCTTTTGTTTGTTGAAGAGAAGCTTTCGCTTCTTTCTCTGAAAAATTAACACAAATTTATGAAAGGAGAGACTTTTTCCCTTACTGAAAAGAAGCAAAAATGAGCTACATAGTTTTAATTTTGCGGTTATAGGACTTATGGTCCAATTTTTTTTGTCCACAAATTTTTTCGTCCAATTTATTTTGTCCACGACTTTTTGTCCTTGAAATCTGGTCCAAGTTAAATTCGTCCTGGTAAATAGTTAGTCCTACGAATTTGTTCGTCCAGTGGTATTAGGTCACATTTCTGTGGTCCAGTAAGGTAAAAAAGTAATGTCCAAAACTCATGTCCAATGAGGCCGTTTCAGCTACTTCCTTTCAGCTTTCAGCTACTTTCAGTCATCGTCTGAGTCTTCTTCGTCCGAGTCCGGTGGATCTGCGCGTGGCGTGTGAATCAATTGGCAATAAGATCAATTTATTTCGTAGCTATGGAGACCCTTAAATTTAATCCCAACATCGAAAGAAAAAACCCAGATTTGGTGGAAACTTTCATTTTTCTCTATGAGAAAATAGACGACGCTTTAACCGAATTTGCGACGTACGTTGACCACACGTACGTGCGTGGCAAACCAGCTCGGGGAAGAAGACGTGCGGTACCTCCCCTGTTCCCTCCCGAAACATGGAACGTCTACAACTTAGTTATGGCAGATCGTATTAGAACAAACAACGCAGTTGAGGGCTTTCACTCAAAATTCAACCAAATCGTCGGCACGCATCATGCTAACATTTGGAAGCTCATTGACGCTTTTAAAAAGGTTCAACAGGACACAGAGCGTACGTTAACACAGGCTCGGGGGGGTCATCGCCGCTTTAAACCACCGGTGAGCAAGAAGTACACTACCAATCAGGCAATGATTGCCAACATCGTCCGAAATTACCAACATTACAAGGACACGAACTCACTTAAGAAGTACCTCCGAGCATGTGCGTACCACCTCAAGTTGCACACGCCACGCGCAGATCCACCGGACTCTGACGAAGAAGACTCAGACGATGACTGAAAGTAGCTGAAAGCTGAAAGGAAATAGCTGAAACGGCCTCATTGGACGTGAGTTTTGGACATAACTTTTTTACCTCACTGGACCACAGAAATGTGACCTAATACCACTGGACGAACAAATGCGTAGGACTAACTATTTACCAGGACGAATTTAACTTGGACCAGATTTCAAGGACAAAAAGTCGTGGACAAAATAAATTGGACGAAAAAATTTATGGACAAAAAAAATTGGACCAAAAGTCCTGTAACCAATTTTGCATGCCTTACTGGCTCCCCCTACTCAAATACGTACAAGACTCAGAGACTAACTGGATTACATTTTGCAATGAGGAACCCCTACTTCTGGCCCATCTTAGAAACGACATGCATGCCATTGGTTTCCCTATGCAGATGTGTGCTTTTGTAGGAGAGCCAGAGAAAGTTGTTCCCTCTTGCAAAATGTAATCCAACTAATAATCATCTTGTCTCCATCTCTCACTGGTCAGTCATGAAATATTGATGTTGAGTGACAAAACAATGGTGAAACTGCAGAGATGCGTATCTCGGTCTTCGGCACAGGAGACTTCCTGTCATAATTCATTTTCTATGTGGACAACTACCAAGCGTCATTTCTTGAAATATTCCGTGATTTTTCTTCTCAATTTCAAACCGTGATGTTTGTTCAGTCTCCTTTCAAAAAATAAAATAGGGGGCAGAAATTTTGAAACACTGCAACCAAGATACACATTTTTGTACTTTCACCGTTGAAAAGGAGATTCAAGTAGTTGGCACTAAAATGTAGATCAAAACCTAAAAAAAAGTGCATGAATTTTACGAGGAATTCCTTACATAATCACATTTGAAATACGAGGAAAAAGGCTTAAAGGACAGGTCACATGCACAAAAATTTCTGATTAGGGTGGAGAGCGTTCATAACTGAAGAGTGCTTTCAAAATTCTTGATGCGCCTCTCATAGATCAAAATCAGGGTGTCTGCAACCTCACCAGGAGAAAGTTCCCTGACTTTTTCAGGAATACTATGACCCAAGTGATAGGGATTCCCTGACTTTTCACATTTACAATTTGTACACGTGGAACTAAAAAATGAAAAGGTGTTACCATTACTTTCAATGCCAACGACAGAAACACGAGAGCCTTTTTTCTTCAGGTGTTGATCATTAAAGTAATTTAAATTGCAATTCCTTAAAAAATTGCTTTACTATTCATTGTTCAGAGTGTAACTCAGAGCACTGCCTTCTGAACCAGACTGAGAACCAGTCTGATTGCAAGGACAGAGCATTCTTCTTCCCCATCAAAGTCCCTTAAAATTCCCTGTTTTCCAGACCAGTGTACACTCGGAAAAGTATTATTTCAGACATGTCTTACATTTTGCCTGACAAAAACTTACTAAGGCAAACATTATTTGGTTAATTCTTTCAAAATTAGCGATTAATTATGTAAAATTCCAGAGATTTTGCTTTCTTTGTCTTTCACATGAAGCTTTGAGGAAACGGATCCTAAATTAGCTTGTGGCATAAAGGTAATCTCCAAAAACAATCTCCAATTCGCAAAACAATTTGCCGTCATTTTTTCATAACAGTGACGACTATTCAAATTATTGCTCCAAAGATGTTAACATGGTCGAGAAATTTAAGCGCCTCTATGAAAGTCTCAGAATCAAGAAAAAAATATGAATACAAAACCTTGACTGTCAATCCCTGTAACCTACAAACGACATTTTTTTGAAGGAATCATTCCTCCAGAGGGATGTTCCTTAGACACGGAGGAGTGCAGAATAGAAAATACTTCAAGGACACAGAAATAAAGACTGAAAATACCTCAACAAAATGAGGTTCAAGATTTCGATTAGCTGTTAAACAGAGTTAAAGTGCATCATTAATTATTAAACAATACTTACTTTCTTTTTTGAGATGAAAGAGAGGGATGAGGTACTGATGAGCTGCTGCCCTAGGACAAATAAACAAGTGATACACTACAAAAAGAAAAGTGGTAGATTTTTTTATTTTCTTTTTTCGTCATTAGAAATAGTAAAGAATTATGAGGTCAATGCGCTAGTGGCAAGAACTCAGCAGGCTTACTATTGGAACTGACAGTCGAAGCAATAGAAAAAGTAGACAAAGAGAAAATGAAGGAATCCTATTGGTGGTTGTAATGGACAAAGGAGGTGGTAACAGAGCAATTAACGGTAAAAAATGAGACCCTACAATTAGTCCATCATTTTCCCTATTAAGCTGTAACAATCACCAATTTCAATTAAGGATTGCTGCATTTTCACTTTGTGTTCCTCGCCTATTGCTTTGGTCATCAATTTAAATAATCAGCCTGCTGCTTGCTGATTGTTGAAATTGATAAATAAAGTGATAGACAAAGAAGACATAAGAAGTGTGGAGCGATCCTATTGGTTGAAATGGTTGATTCTTACAGACTAAGGGAGAAAATTATGGACTAACTTTAGGATCTCTTGGGGTGGCTTTTAGTTAGTCTATTACTACCTCATTTGTCCATTGCAACTACTCGCTTCCACCAATAGCATCCCTCCATATCCTTTTTGTCTTCTTTGTCAACAGCTTAGTCTATCAATTTCAACAATCAGCCTGTTGGACTGGTGAAGACAAACTTCCATAAATGGGAGCTAAGTAAAAACATCACAGAGCGACTTCAGCTCTGACTGTTTTTCTTGACTTCAACCACTTAGGCAAAAACCACGCAAATGTAAGTCGAGTATGACCCCAAAAGCAACTTCCTTCCATGTGTTTATTTTTGAGGTGAGTTGCAACTATCTTGAAATTTTCAGATAATTTAGATCTGATCGCCAATAAAAAAAAATCTGAAAAATTGAAGGGAAAATATTTGAAGATTTTCCTGGAAAATCATAGCCAGCACAGGTTGTCGTTTCAGCTGTCTCTGTTGTTTCTGGGTCCCTGATGACTGGAGGTTGAAATTCAGGTGGCAAGTTGTACGTTTCCAATATTTCATGAAATTAGCTAAGAATCATGAGAAGTATAAAATTCATGAGCATTATTTATTAGCCTTGTCTTCCATCATTGATAATGTCTAGCATGGCTCATAGATATTTGGACTTGCCCCTTTTTCACATGATGAATGCTGAAACTAATTGAGTATTTTGACGTACAAAACAGGCAAAAGCTTTGATACTCATGAGGAAAGCTGGAAATTTACGATGGCAGCTGAGGCTTAGTTTCCGAACTTCCATCCTTCTCTAAAAACATGGTTCAACTGCCGTTGAGTTGTATTTGCTCAAGATGTCACTTTGGTGTACCATTCCTTCAGCAAGAATAAACCTGATGCGCAGTTTTTGAGCAATGATGAATCAAAGAAAGTGAAACTTACAGGACTAGTGCTCCCAATATGCTGTTGACGATAATTGTAGAAGCTTTCACAGTCTTCAAATTTGGTGATGCCATTTCGCCGACAAATTAGAAGTTCGGCTAATCTTCTTCGGAGGTTCTTCTCCCGTTGCAGGTTAACTAATAATTGATCGTGTTCTTCAGCTGTTTGAAACTGGCATAACACTTTGGTACGTTCTTCGAGGACACTGCAAGAAATACATTCAGGATTAGGTACGTCAGGAGCATTGAAATTTCAACTTTAAGCAATGGGTCAGTTGCACTAGTCACAGAATTATGTTTTGATACTTGATTCTTGTAGATTAGCTGAAAATAATGAGACCAGTCCAAACCGCAACTTTCTACGTTCAATATTAACCGAGATATCGCCCTTTAAAATGTCAGGTTTTCGACATCATCCACCGCGGCAGTGACACCCTTGGTTTCTTCCTCTTTTGTTCGATCAGTGATACAGAAGGTGCAACGCAAAACTTCAACGACCTTAAACCCAAACAAAATGAGGTGAACTGACTAACCGCCTAATCTCTTTGCAGCGAGTACATTATCTTCTGAAAAGAAGATGCATACAGTGCGAATCCGTCTGTTTCATGAGTTTGTTTACATTCAACATCGTTGAAGTTTCGGGTTGCACCCTCTGCATCGCTAATTGAACAAAAGAGGAAGAAACCAAGGGTGTCACTGCTACAGAGGATGACGTCAAAAACCTGACTTTTCAAAGAATGATATCTCGGTTAATATTGAAAGTAGAAAGTTGCGGTTTGGACAGATCTTATTATTTTTCGCCAATCTACAAGAATCAAGCATCATAACACGATTCTGTGACCAGCGCAACTGACCCATTTGGGTGTCCAGATTTTGGCAAAACAATCAACAAAGGATTTTTCCTGTTGACAAATAAAAATTTGAATTGCACGGTTAAACCACTACATTTAAAAACCTTCAAATTTCTTAAATTCCCCACACAGAATGAGGATGACTTTTTTATTTTTGCTAATAAAGCCTATTCAATTTCGGGGGCTGATGCTTTTAACTTGGAAAGGATGGCTTTCTACTGTTGGATGGTTATGGTTCAATAAAGACGTTCGAAAGGGACAGACAATTATTCTTACCGAGTCTCTCTTGGTTTTTTCTTGACATTCGGTCTATCTTTCATCAAACTGAAAAACTGAGAAACTAGCATATAATCCTTGGCTATTCTTTTTCGCCTGGCTCGTTCTCGGAGTCTTTGAGTGTACATGTCAACCTGTGTCAATTTTAAAGCTGCAAGAAAACAAGAGTAAAGAACGAAATTAATTTAAAAACAGGAAGCTTCGACGCAGGAAAATTTGTATACAAAACTTCTGATGTTCACTTTTTGGATACATGCAGTCTGGAAAAAGTTATTTATGATGGCAGAATTTTTCCTTCTATCTTTGAATTTTGAGGGGAGAAAGGTTAGTGAAAAATTTTCAAGATAAAATTTGTTCTTGGATTTACATTCTTCATTGGTAATTCTACAGGTGTGCAGTGTTGATCTTTTTTGAATGTGGTTTATGGGCACCAACCTTTGAACTTTGATCTGGCCATATATCACCACTCTTCTTGTATAAACCATGTCATCTGTACATGGCGTGCTGCGGTAAAACGATATACAAACATCCAGATGTGGCAAAATTTTCTTTTATGAGACGTTCATTTTTTAGAAAATTTATAAAAATTTTTCATTGAAATTTTCAGACACTGTAGATTGAATTGAGAAAGCAATTCTCCATTAAATTGGATGAAAAATAAACAAGTTTGCCAGAAAATTCACATTTGACTAAAGGAAATTTGGCAACGCCTGAAGGCTCATACAGCGTTTTTCCTTGGCATGCAGGGTACAACTCTGACTCTTGGCTTTTCAGGTACAACACTGAGACGGAGATATACTCTTGTGCGAGAAGAGGAAGGATAAGTTAATAAAGTGAAATTAAGAGCTTTCTGTAGGCATAAAAAAGCCTTCAGATTTTGAATTAATAGGCAACTGTTATAGAGCGCAATTGAGCTTTAAAGAATGTCAAAATTGAAAATTGCCTGCTCAGCATTGTTCAAGAGCTGGGAGGCGGAAGAGAGTTCTTACCTATATCAAGGCAGTCATCTTTGTCGTGGTTGATGGAGAGGTTTGAGATCAAGTACTCTGCTTCATTGTCGAACTCCTGAAAATTTAAGGGGAAAATGTTTTAGCCTACATAATACAAAGAGGGAAAAATATTCATTTGATACAGTCGTTAAAACTCTTGGATAAGAAGTCGTGGCTGTTCAGACAGACATAATTGCGTTTTACACAGGAACGCCTTCAGCGAATTTGAAAAATTAGGACTGCATATATTTTAAAAGAAGCTGAAAATCAAGAAAAAACCTACTTTGGGTTCTTTTGAGGGTACAAAAGTACTTAATATTGGAGAACAGCAGTTTAAAATAATAAAAAAATTTTAGGATTCATGCTACACAGTTTTCTCCTCGTAATTTTATTACAATATTGCAGTGTTGAAAAATATTACTGATGAATCAATCAGAATGGAATGTCTTCTGATTTTGTTTCCTTCGATTTTAGGTATATGAGAAACAATTAAGGTACTGGAAAAATTATGTTGAGTTGATATCATTTTATCTTATGATCCAAGCAGTTTGAGCTGAATAAAGCTCGTTTGGTTGTTGCAAATGACGGCAATATGCACATGCAAATGTGTTACTTCGTATTTCGAGGGACTAAAATTTCTGCAAGACTTTTCAGAAGAGTAATTTGCATTTATCTGTTGAAAATTCATACTGCCTGTTTATCTACTTGAAATGAAGAACGATTCTTAAATAAAATAGCTTCGTATCAGGAAAAATTAACCTTAGGCTGACCAAAAGCTGCAACTTATTGTAACTTTTGCTCTGAAAAATACTCCTTAGGGAATGCACATGATAGTTGGAAAACAAACCTTTTCAAAGTCATCACGAAGCACCATATAACCTAGTTGTGCAGCCTCCTGAGACGAAACATCTAGGAGGGGCATTTTAGAAATGGAGGCATGAGACAGAGCACCCTTTTCTTCCTTGATGGGATCGCGGTAACGTGGTCGCCTGCGCAATGCCGGAGCCCAGCACATTTTACCCAGAGTTGCATCAAGATATCTATGCACATACTCCTCTTTGGCTTCTAAATTTTGTAAAAGTTCGTCAATTTTATTAAAAATGTTCAACAATTTTATTCCTAGTTTTCAACAATTTTATTCAAAGTGATCAGCAATTTTATTCAAAATGTTCAACAATTTTATTTCATTAAAAAATTTAAAACAACCTCGGAAACTAGGTACCATCACTAAAAACTCTTAGACTCTTCAATTTTTCATTATTGTCTGTTTTGTACAAGGGCTGTCCCACAGTGACACGGACATGGTGCTGTGACTCAAAAACTCATCAACGGATAGAGCTGATCTTGAGCTCATTCAAAATATAAAGTAAAAAAAAGCGATTGCGCTAAAGATCACTATACTTGGATGAAAATTGACTAAGTTATGACACTTTAAAAACAGGTTGTAAGAGAATACCCTACCGTTTTATTAAACTTGTTTCTTTTCATTATACTCGTCAAACCATTCCCGTGACCTTTCCCCAACGAAAACAACTTGGGAACAAATGCTAATTGCTTTTTTTTATTCAAAGGGCATGGTTTATCAGCACTTTGTGGCCGATAAACCCATGGTTCATCGAATGAGCCCAAGATGAGCTCAATTTATTGATTGGTTTTGGAGTTACAGCACCTGCAGCCCGATTGTTGAAATTTGTGTCGGCACGACAAGAATTGAAAATTGATATATTACATGGCGCAGATAGGGCTATGTCTTGTCTTATCGTCCCGACATAGACGGTTAAAGTTTCAACAATCCGGCTGCAGTCCGGGTCATTGTGGGACAGCCTTTGTATTTAGGGATTTATAAGACTGATTTCTATGATCTTCACACTACTGCCCAGTAATTACCTGGATGAGACCACTGTTTTTAAAGTTCAAAATTTGAAAACAGTCAAGGTGAAGATGAATGATTCAGAATCTTTCATCTTCACACATTGTAAGGGTACCTGTTTCCCCCACCTGACTAAGTCATCAGCGCCCACCAAAAATATCTGAGAGTCCTCTTTTCAGAATTTTTAGAACAAGGTTTCTTTGCCATTCAGGGTTATAAAATTAAAACGCCACTCGGAGTTTTTCATTCTTACCCTCTGGTGTCCTTGTCTCAATGTGATTAGCTATGTCCTCCCAGTTTCCGAAACCATAGTATTCGGTTGCATCCAGTAAATGGATTTCTTCTTGAGGGGTCCATTTATTTCTTCCGAACAAACATGGCATTCCAGCATCCTGAATAGAACACATGAGAAATTGATGGTTAGATTCAATGCAGTTGTACGATTTAGCCCTCATTTATTTTAGGAATGTACCTAAAAAATTAAGGCACAACTGGTTTTCTTTGAATCAAACTTTAACTGAGGAAAAATTTTACTAAGTTTGAAAATGACACTATCTTTCAAACAGAAAAATATCGCAGAAACAGATTTGGTGACATTACATGATTTATTGGCAGTTGTTTCTGACATCATTTATTGCTTTCTCTGACATTCCATCCTTTGAGGTTATAGGCTCTTTTTGAAATGTAGTTCCTTTTGTTAATGACTTGTTTTTGGAGTTTTTCCACTTCTTTTGATGCGTTCATTGTAGTGGTGAAAAATTATAAGTTTCTAAACTTTCTGCAACATTTTATGAAGTGATTAATTTCTTTACCTGAGACTTACGATGGTTAGAACCTATAATTACTTTTTAGGATTTTAAAAAGAAAGATAAATCTAGAGAGGAACATGCATTTCACAGGGAAATCTGAGGTGTAACTTACGACAAATTGATACGGCTCATCATTCTTGTGCTGTCCAATTTCAGCTCCTGCAGAGAAACACTAGAACATAATGACAAAGAAAGCAGATGTTAAAAAAGACATGAATATTTAATTAAATTGCTTTAATCGTCACTTGACAAGAGCTTCATTGATGAATTTTTTCAGAGTTCCATAAATGGCGACATCTAATTTAGGACAAATGATTGAACAAAAAGCCACCTGGATGACCAAGAATTTTGTTGATAGCTCTGGTAGATTTATTGGTGGGAACCAACTGTCTCTGATTGGCTATCACAAATTCCACAGTTTCTGTAAAAAAACCGCCAACAGAGCTCTAACCTGTTTGTAAAATTACTTTCGGGTTGTAACAGAAAGCATGTCACAATTTAATTATCTTCTTTGACAAAATCCATTTACTTCAACTACCTAAAAATAAGTAAATTTATTTAATCGAAACAGATCTGGAAGTCATTTTTTTTTTGAGGACATAATGGTAGATTGGGTAAAACTACAAGATTTCAGCAGTCACATGGAGAGCAAAGACCACTCCATCCAACATTGTGATATTTTAATACATTATTACCCGACAAAATTCAACAAACATTTCCAGCATGAGTTTAATAGCCGTTTATTACTGTGCCTTTTAATTTGAAGTTCATTTGTTTAAAGATTTTGTCCAAATATAATGTCAAGGATGAGAATTGATCACAGGTTATTTCCAGAGCACCTTCACCCCATAAGAATCAAAGACAACGATGAATGCCCTAGTGGGCAGATAGGAACAATCAACCACATCCTTCTTCATTGCCCAAATATAAAACAACCAACAAATATCTAGAACCTCATGAGAAACCTGGATCCTCAATGATCGTTGATTCCAAAACTATCCTATCAAGAACAGAGTTAGAACTCAACCAAGAACTTGAATCCAACTTCATCAATAATCAAATCTCATGCTAAAGTACCTACCCCTTTACTAAGCGGTGGCTGTTTGTCTAATACGACTAAAGCCAAGTGGAGAGGCTATCTAGAGTGCGCAAGCTCTCCAAAAAACAAAACAAAATAATTATCCGTAGTGAAACCCAGCCCTTAACTACTTTTTAGAGGATTGACCAGATACTAGCACCGCGACTGATAGAACTACTACCAGTGGTTGTGGGCAGATCAGCGATACCCAGTTTTTGAAACTCACATGCGCCAAATGCGCCTAAGAAATCGGTCATGGCGTCTAAAAGATAAAGGCTCTGCGCCAACGTTGCCCGCAAAAATCGGCCCCTCCCTCCCACAAGAAAAAAAATCCAAATTTTTCTGTTTGGTGATTTTTTGACATTTCTCCCAAATTAAGGCTACTCGTTCTGTAACTAGAACATCATGCGTCTAAATTTTCACTGAATGCGCCGTGATATTGAGGCAAAAAGTCAATTTGGCCCCTAAAAATCGAGCTTAATGAGCCACATGGCTCCTGAAACTCAAAGATGAGTTTCGAACACTGATGATACCACAGGGCTCTTTTTTCTATCCTCAATGCAAGGGATCATGATGAACATCTGAATTTTGTTATTCTGTTCTCCAGCTGCTTTCCAAGCATTCCAGTGGATGGATCGCACTTCACTGTGATCCTAACCAAATTCATGAATTTTCCGTCCTGCGAGCGTGTCAGTACGAACAAATGATAATAACAAATCACAACAACCACCAAAATTGAATTTTTCATCACTTGGAACGCCATGGGTCAGTACAGATCGCTCGAGATTCAGTTCCAGTGCGTTCCACTGTGATCTACCCTGCAGCCTAATTGTTGGAATTTTGTGCTTGTTGGGTAGACATAGGTTAAAAGGCGGAGCGTAGGGCTGTTCTATCAGTTGTCGGTAAGCTACCAGAACAATTCCGTTGCAGATAAGTTACGAAATGAGCGCTCATACCGATAGCGATCTGAGTTTTCGGAACTGACAAAAATAAGCTGTTGCTATGTGTACATCTATTTTACGCGCCGCTGCACCAGGCAATCTGATGATCCGACACACGGGGCAACACTGCATCCAGTGTGAGCTCTTAGAACTCAGATCAGGCCGGCTGTTAACGATATCATTGCCACTGTCAGTACCGCCACCGATAACAGTTTAAGAAGATACCAATTGCGTTCCGGCAAGAATTCTTTGGAACACCCCTGGTGGAGAGTGAATGGTCAGCAATGTCTTATCGCTGCTTTATCGTGCCTTTGAAAGATGGAATGGATGACATATTGTTAGAAACTTAAGAGGCGCCTTTAGCTTGTCGTAAGTTCCACCCAACAAAGCAGCGATAAGACATAGCCGAGCAATCATGCTCTGCCATTTAACCTATGTCACCTATGTCTACCCGACAAACAAAATTTCAACAATCAGGCTGCTGTTCCGCGATAAAAAAAAAGCCCTCCTGACAGTTGATATTGAGGTCAGGACTGGCAGATCAGTTTTGGAGCGCAAAGTTAGTGAAAAACCATAACTTTCAGAGCAATGAAAATTAAAGATGCGAGGACTATCGTAAAAAGAAGTAGTTATGGAAAATTACCTGCAGACACAGCTTGAAATCCGGGCAGACTGTGCATCGCACTCTCAGTCCTTGGACTTCCTCCTGGCAGTAAGAACAAGCCCGAGGTTTAGCTGACATTGGCGAGAAGTTTCGAAAGTCGTAGGATATGAAGACTAAGACATTATGTACCTAAGATTTGAGAGGGATATGCTGTGGGGTGAAATCATTGCATTGCAGGGGAGGTAGCTTCTAGGAATATTGAGAGACTCAAAAGGCAAAGCTGCGTTTGCATAAATACACCAAAAAGATGGACAGAAAAGTATATTCTGACAAAGAACACTGGTAGGGCTTTGGAAATTGATAAAATAAAGAAAAAACGGAAATAAAACTAAAATCGTTTTCACAGTCAAAGGCCTTAAAAACAAACAACTCGTCAAAAATGACGCTCACCAATATTTTGTAACCGATGGCATCGATGACTTTGATTTCTGGAAAGTTCTCAATCTTGCAACTACGCTGCGCTAGCGATCCGTCTTGGTCTGCCGCTGATCTGCCGACTTCTTTTGTTTACAATTTGACCAAAAGTTTACCAATCAGTCATTTTAAAGTTTTAAACGTTCGCTCAATCATAACTTAGGTCCAGATCCAGTCCTAATTTCGGCTGAAATTACCGCGTGATACTGTTGCAATCAACTAATTGTGTAGACTTTCATTTCAGTAAGTGCTTTTTCATCTCTCAAACATTTTGCATCATTTCACCCAAGGTTCCTACAGCAAGTCGTAAGTCACTTTTTCATCTCAGCGAAGCAATCAGAAGCATTCGCACTCACCAGATTTTTCAATTATATCATCTTAACTTAGTAAGACGCGCAAGTTATACACCGCAAAATTTGCACCTATCCACCAATCAGGTTGTCTGCCCTATTCTTATCAACAGTAAGTACAAAAAAAATTTGTCTGCCGAGTTATGTTACAGAGTAACTTCATTAGTCACATCCTAATTTAAGCGATTTTGTGCTCTGTAGAGTAATCTGCAGAAACCTAGGTACATAGGCACTTTATAGTTCAAATAGCAGCATTGCAGAGTTTAAGTCAGGACTTATTGCCACTTGGTGACTGGGTTTCTTCTGAAGTCCTATTCCCCAACCGGGAACTAAATTAACTCTCATCGTGAACGAGTGCATCCAGCTATCCATGCATACCTACGTCCATTTTACAGCATTTTTAAAAAATGCTCAAGATATCTTAATGGATCAGGTATATCTCAATTCTGTAAACAATACTTGTGAAAGAAGAGCTGTTGGTCATTGTACGGGATGAGCTGGGCTTTACAGTATTGCAGTGTAATTTATGAATCAATCTCTTTAATTGGCAGGAGTTATTCCTGCTTGAAGACCAAAATGATTTCTGTCCATCATCTTTTTGATAGGCTGTCCTAGTTTCAAGGAGGAGCGTGTGACGAAGTTCCACAATATTGATTACTCTATCATGAACATAAATAATGAATTTAATCAAGAGCTCTTATTTTAATTGGAATCAAAGCCAAAAGAGAACGTGATAATTGCTTTTTTTCTCAGACCCTTCTTTGTCGTTATCAATGACTCCCTTTCCACCTTACCCGGTCATTAAAGTCAACTGAAGGCTGCTATTATTTTTTTCTCCTCATAACGCGTAAGAATGTTAAATAATTTGATCTCATAGCTTTCAATTTGATTCGGTCTAATCAATTTGGTATAGAAAAATCTAAATCAAATTGCACTGATTTTTAAGGCAGATTTTTCCTTATACCTAATCGATGCTCGTACTATCCAAAATTAATCAGCCTGGAAATTCCATTTCCAAGAGGAAAGCAAAAATTCAGGCAACATTATAAATCAGGGCAAAAGTGAAAATCTTTGTGTTATGCTTTGAATTATGAGAAAATAAGAAAAAGTTCCGAAACAGTTCAGCAGTTTTAAGATTATAAAAAACTCGATTTATTAAAATACTCGATTATAAAAAACTAAGATTATATAAAATCTCGGATTTTTTTCTTCCTCTAATTTTTCCCTTTTTTACTTTATCTCGTCTCTTTTTTGGTTTTATTTTCATGATAAATATAATTCACCTCATCAAACAGGGGGGGGGGGGCTTTGTTACTTACCCACTGCAATTTTTAAAACCACTTAAAAAAATGTTGTATCCGTTTAAGAACCCTGTTTTGCGATATGTGTTTGAAAAATAAACTTTTACTGCCAGTCCGAGGAGAAAGCAGTAAAATTTCCAGAGAAAGTCATCCAGGGAATTTTTTGCAGACTTGCAAAATGCAAGGGGAAAACTTTGACAACGTTGCATGACCTCATATTAAATGTAGTGTTGGGACAGTGGTGTCCCTAGAGGCAACGACTGTGACTGTTAAATGAAACTTTCAAAATGCTTGTAATTTTCAGAATGAAAAGGGTTTTTTAAAAAAAACTCATAATTTCCAAATAGGAAAGGCTCCGTTGGTATCTTTCAAAGTCAAATTTTGGAAAGATGAATCAACAGTGAAAAAAATGTTTAAAAACCCTGAAAGTTCAATTGATTGTGAGTAGTTTTTTAACTTTTAACTTGTTCCAAGACGAGTAGAAGAAAAAACTTCCACTAAGATCCACTGCAGTTTTTTTAACTATTATAATGTTTAAAAAAATTGTTCCAAAACTCTTAAAAATATTTATAACTTTTTTTCTATCTTTATTTTTAAAAATAATTGACATACTTAAATTTTAAGAATTTCTAAAAAGTGTTTTTCGACAGTCACTTTTTTTTAACTTGAAACGCTTACAAAAATTGTTCAAAAACTCTAAAATAACTTTTTAATTTATTTTTTTTTATATTTTTTAAAAACTCGTTGGCTTTAATTTCAAGAATTACTAAAAAGTGTTTTTCTACAGTCACTATTTGTCTTACTTTAAAATGTTTGAAACACTGTTTTCAAAAACGCTTTAAAATAGTTTCAAAATTATGTTTTGAAAGACTCATTGACGCTAATTACAAAAAAATTTCCAAAAAGTTTTTTCAACAGCCACTTCCGCTAGGGTGGAGAGACCTTAAGAAGTCCCAATTCGTCACCTACCGGCCAAAGTATCACAAGCGCCATGCGACGTTTCAAAATTTCCTCCGCTTTTTTATTTTTTTACAGAGATATTGTTCGACGAAGCTGTCCGAAAATTTCACTAAATTTTCTTCAACCTCTCTGTGAAAAAATAAGATGGCGGCGGAAATTTTGAAACTTCGCATGACGCATAGAGGTAAAAAGGAGGTGTTTGCATTTTGGGCATCTTGGACTTTTTTTGATGACGCACGTCGGCACGTACGATTTTTATCATCGATTTTCTTGGAAATTGTGTAGTTTATGGATACAAGTCATTCTGTATCCAGTGTTTGAAATTATATCATGAGTAGATTTCAGCAAAAAAAATCGGACGTTATGGTCCATTTTTCATACTTTGACTTCCAGATTTTGCTGGGGTATTCGTACCGACCCACGTCACGGGGTAATCAACCCTCAAGATCTCAAGATGCAAACACCTCCTTTTTTTTCTCTATGCTGAATCCGCCCCCTCCTCATCATCCTGCCGTGCTAAGGAAAAACGCCGTATGAGCCTTCAGGCGTTGCCAAATTTCCTTCAATAAATCACGAATTTTCAGGAAAATTTGTCAACGCTTTTCCTGCAATTTTTCAGATTATTTTGTTCGCAATTTCACCTAAATTTCCTGGAAATTCCAAGGAAAAATATTCATAGCTTTCCTCAAAAATAAACATTTTATCGAAGGTAATTTGGCAACCCTCGAATGTTCATACGGCGTTCTTCCTTAGTGCGGCAGCATCAGCATCAGCGCCACGATCACCCCCTCCCCCTTCGTCCTCCGTCCGTAATCCTCTTCCCCTCAAATCGCCCCCTCCCCATCTCATCCACGCACACATTTTTATAAATTATTTTTGCATTGTTACCGTATGTCCTCCATCCGGGTTTCAAGATCTGTCATTCCTCGATAGTAATTCCCGTGTTTTTTTTTCTCCATTCAGCCGGGAGCGAGGGTCTTGCGAAGTGCGGCGAAGCATGGAGGGTCGCTGTTGAGAGGCGCCGGATCAATATCCGCGGACGCGGAAGTGCGGCGGGTTGCGGCACGCGCCGGTAGAGGGCGCGCGGTCCCCAGGATCCCCGCGAAACGGCGGCAGGCACGGCAGTATGTGGGATGGTAAGTAGCCACGCAACTTTCATCGGGCTTTTCGTCGGCAGAGTCGTTTCTGTTATCAGCGTTCGCTGTTCCCGGGCCCTCGCCGGAGGAGAGGATGTATTTCAGTAGGTATTTTGTAGTGTGACCGCGGGTAACCACCCTCGGGGATGTTATCTCGAGGGGTCTTCCAGTTCGGGGGTGAAGGAGCGGATCTGCTGGAGGATCTTCTGGAAAGTTCGGGCTGTAATGAGGGGAATGTTGTAGCAATTTAAGATTGTGTTTTCATCCCCCTCTCTCCTTTCCGCCTCAACCCCCTCCAGAAAGGAAAAGGGAGAGGGTTGCGGTGAGGTTTTTGAGGATCTTTGCGATAAGAATTCCTAAAAATAGAAGTACTTCCTCGGAAAATGACCCAAGATTTTTCGCAAAATCGGGACTTCGGCAAAGCTGAAATGTTCAGAATTTTTATATTTTGTTCATTTTTTTTTTTTTTTTTTTTTTTTTTTTTTTTTTTTAGGGGGAGGGTGTTATGATGGTTCGATTTGGCATGCGTTTGTTTTCTGTGAAGGAGGATTGTGTGAGCACCTGTGAAAATATCAGCAGGGGATTTGCTGTAGATTTCTCTGAAAAATGAGTCTGTGACCAAACTGAGAGTGAGTTTTTTTCTGTGTTCTTCCAATTATTTTGTTGAAACCACCAGTACAAAAAATTTCTTTGTTTCTTCTTTTTGTGTGAATGGTTTCATGAATCATCTTTTTCAAAATTTAATATTTTTTTTAGTTTCTGTCAAAATTCTTGACAGTTGGATCAAAGCTATGTATCGATTTCTACTTCATATTTACCAAAATTTGATTCCCTAACAGGTGTGTTTAATCTTTTGTAATCAAACTTTCTTGCAGAAAAAATTGTCTGTTGCTGATTTAAGTTTTCTTTATTTTCCAGCAACTATTTTCTTGAGCACGCTGACACCAAAATTTTATGTCGCTCTAACTGGAACTTCCTCCTTAATCTCAGGATTGATTTTGGTAAGTCAAGCTACTTGTTTGAGAAATTTTCATTTTGAAACTACTGAGGAAGCCAATGTTTAATTAATGCCAAAGAAAAGAATAAAGGTCAGAATTGTTCAAAATTGTTTCATAGAAAAAAATGATCAGTATAGGAAAGACTAGTGTCCCAAGTTTTTTTCTGAAAAGTTTGTGTGACAGCTTCTTAGGAAATATGTAGAATTTGCACTTAAATAAAGGCCAGAATAGATAAATAAAGAACAAAAACAGGAGAAAAATTTAAGTAGTTATGTGAATGCTCTATCCTCACAATGAGACTTTAAGTACCTAACCATGAAGTGTTGTTCAATTTTATTTCACACATGGAAAAAAAAGGATTGCTGATTTAACAATGCAATTGTTTAAAAATATGTCCGACATGTTTCAAATGTACATTTTACAATGTGGAAAGCTAATTTAACCACGAGGGTGGTTACATTAGCATTTTTTTATTGTAAAATCTACGTTGAAACATGTCAGACACTCTTTTTAACTACAAAATTGTTCAATCAGCAATTTCATTCTTTCTGTGCACTGAAGTTTCAATTGTACTCTTTTAGTCTTGGTCATTCTCATTGTTGTTGTCAACGAAATTTTCTTTTAGATTTTTGAATGGTGGTACTTCCGGAAATATGGGGCATCGTTCATTGAGCAAGTTTCCCTGAATCACATTAGTCCATGGATCGGCGGCGGGGAAGCTATTGGGAACTCTGGGACATCTAACTCTCCTCCGCAACCACAGCCAGTGCCAGGTCCGTTATACATTTCAAAGTCTTACTTAGGTCTTCAGCCTGTTTATGGTTCTATCAATGAATTGATTCTAATGTTTACAAGTTGAAATAATTGTCAAAATAATGAAGCTGGGCCGAATTTGAACCAATGAAAGCAGATTATGGATGTGCAAATTGTTATGTGTAAATAGGTGAAATGTATTTATATTGACGTGTATTTTTACCTTTCAAAGAAGGGGCTCCATGTACAAATAAATAAATAAAGGATTAGTAACTGTCCATAGATGGAGGGACATTAATGCATTGAGGTAGATTTTTTACTTTCTCGCTCCCCTAGGGTAGAGGAAGTATTGTCATCCTGCAAGGGGGGGAGGGGAGTTGAAATTTCATCATTTCTAGTTTTCAGTGGGGTCGAAAAATCGAATTTTGAGTTTTGAACTGCATGGTGCATACCACGGTTTTGATAGTTGATTCTATTTATAAAAATCGAATTTTTTATGATCACTTACGACTTATTATTAATAAGTGAATTATTTATGCGTCCCCCACTTTTGACAATCAAGTGCTTATTGTTGCATAATTTTTATTTGCAAATGAATGGCTTTAAAGGGAATTTTTTATTCAAACACTTGCTTCCATGAAATTTTTCTCCCCAAAAAGTCAGTGAGTATGAATGAAATGTGAATATCATTTTTCTCCTTAGAGTGTAAAGTATGGCGGAATCCATTGAATCTGTTCCGAGGAGCGGAATATCAGAGGTTTCTCTGGGCAACAAACAAAGAACCACTCACATATTACGATATGAATCTATCTGCCCAGGATCATCAAACTTTTTTCACCTGTGAGGCCGATGCCGGCAAAGCTGAGTATGAAAGTAAGTAAATTATCTCTATCATAATTATTCTCCTTAACAGTTTTTATTTCCTTAGTTGGGGCGGGTGCTTCTATTGTTTTTAACCAAAAAAGTTTCAATAGTTCTGAAAATAAGAGCACCAGTCAAATATTATGTAAGGCATATCATATCTGTACAGCACACAAATTACATAACCGACAGGCTTGACAGTGAATGTGTTGAAACCAGGGTGCTGTTTAAGATTTTTGCAGAGCCAGGAATAGAATGATAAGGTTTTTTCATTTCATTACAATTCAGTGAAACAACACAGCAGGTAGGGGTGGTCGTGTTATCAGACTAAATAATCAAATAAAACAACCTAACTTTAGAAAAGTCGTTTTTTGAAACTCCATCCGTCAATTTCCATGCCTTATTTACCTTTCTTGTTGCCATGCTGAGCAGTTCTCCCCAACCTGAGTCCAAAACTCAGGGCTGCAGCTGCCATTTAGTTGCCTGATTTATTATTGTTCTCTTTTTATTTTTACATCTTTTTTTACTGTGTTGTACATACATCCGTAAACTCTCCAAATTAAATTAGCGAAAAAACGTTCACAAGTAATCTAGATTGTGATGATACTATTATCTAACTCTAGTCGCCAACTTTTAAGTGGATTGAAAGGTGTCTTTCTCTGTGACTCGCCAGTATTCAATTTAGTCCCTATTTTTTCCTAAAACTTTACAATAGCCATTTCAGGAATTGTTCCCATCGGCCAGTACTAAAATAATAATAATGCCAGCGTCGCCATTATAAAGTCTTGAAAAAAATTCGGACTAAATGGGTTTGTTGCGCGCGAGAAATACAGCGGAATTAGTTTTCTCTTAACATTTGAAATTGCATAAAAATCACGCTGAGCACGCCAAAAAAGTCTGGTATCTGCTCCCTGGTGCGCTATCTGCACAGTTTGTAACACACTCTTTCAAGTTGCCTGTGTCTGCGGGCAGTTATTCTCAGTCACTGCGGCTCAGGTTTGAGAGGAATAAGAAAAACTAACCTGATTAAACAAACGATCTCACTAACTTTTTCTTTCGTACGATTTCAAGCGTTTATTTCCCTTTTCTTTTTTTTATTTTGCAAAAACAAAAGCTTAGAATCGATTGAAATCTTACGCAAGGTGAGTTTATAACAGTTTGCGAGATTGTTTGTTCATTCAGGTTAGGTCTCTCTCTGGGCAAACCTAACGACCAGCCACCAAGAAAAACTGCCTGCTGTAAATTTGAAAAAACGTGTTACAAACTATGCAGATTGCGAGCTAAGGAGTGGATTACAGACTTTATTGATATGTCCAACGTGATTTTCAAGGGAATTTCCCGATCGAGAGTGTATTTAGTTGGCTGTATCTCTTGCATGCAACAGCCCATTAAGTATTGGTGAGTCTCAGAGAAAGGTACCTTTTAAACTACAATCTAGGTAGGTTTTACTCACATTTTCATGAATTCAAAGATTCCAAAGTCAAGAAGAATAGGATGTAGGTCTTCTCATGTCTCGCTTATATCATGTATAAAATGATTGATTATTTCATCTTAATTTCTCAGTCATGCAAACTGCTTGGAGAGAAAGGAATCCTGCAGCGCGGGTCAAAGCTGCTCATGAGGCTCTGGAGAAAAACCCTGATTGCGCACCAGCTTACATCTTGCTAGCAGAGGAAGAGGCAACAACTATACTAGAGGTTGAAAGCATTTTGAAGAAAGCTCTCAAGTGTGCTGAGATCAATTACAAGAAATCTCAGTTAGCCCAACATCAAGGCAGTGGGTCTGAGTCTACTTACCGTAAGTTTCATAAAGAGCATCCAGATAATTTTCATTTTTTGAAGATGAAATGTGATTTTTTTGTTATTACCGATGTCTAGCATTTGAAATTTCTGAATATCAGTATTGAAAAAGTAAGTCTGGAATCAGCAGTTTTACATATCAGCGAAAAGGAAATTGTTTTTCCGTTGAAAAATTTGTAACATTCACTGCCAAGCCGGTCATAGTGAATAGCGTCTTTAATCTTGCTGCTGTATGATAGAGACTTTTTCTATGGGCCCTAAATTTTAGAGTACTAACACACACTACTGGTTGTGTACAAAACCGATGAAGAGCATTAGTCTCTCAGCCATTGGCGCACACTAACATTTGAAACATTTTAATTCCTGAGCCCTTTGCACGTTTTTTTAGCCTAACAGTAACGATTCTGCCAAAACGCATTAATAGTGAACATGTTGAAAGGTTCAAGATGGCAGCTCTCCTCTAAAAAATAATCCTAAGAAGTGCTCAAATGAAGAATATATAAATATTCTCTCTTCATAAATTTGGATTTTCTCTCTTGTTTCCAAGAGGATGCAATGTAAAGCTCCCACTATGATAGATTAAATTATTACCACATTTCTATCTTGCTGTTTTCAAATTACTTGTTTTGTACCATTCATTAAAGGCTTGTTTCATTTTGTTTTAATGTAGGAAGGGATACAAATGTCCTTATTTACATTAAACGAAGATTAGCTATGTGTGCAAGGAAACTTGGCCGGCTAAAAGACGCTGCCAAGATGTTTAGAGATGTAAGTAATTTCCTCTACATCTCCAACCTTGATGTACGATTTGATTGATTTCTTTTAGAATTATGTTGATCTCAATGAAGATTGAGATCCCTGAAAAATTCTTTCTACCCTGTGACCATATGGATCTCCTGTACGCAAGAGATGCAACTAAGTAGGTAGACTTTCTACAGGTACAATGGGTCACTTAACTGTGAACGAATTTCGACTTGCGAATACATTTTTCTGAAGGTAAATGACGCGTAGAACCCGATGCACACATTGAAAACGCAAAAAAGTAACTCAATAACTGAGAAATACACAGTTCAAATCACTCAACTTATCTGCAAATTTATAACGCACCGGTTTTGCACCGAACGGAATGATGTCATCTCGCACTAATCAGAAGTTAGCATGGGTTTCTACAACTTCCATCAAATGTCTATATACTCCTCGTACGGAAGAACAATACTAGAGTCATTAGTATGTCTTTAGAATTAAAGAATCAAATCTCATTTATGTTACCTGTAGTAAACAAGCAATAATTCCGCATTGAAATACGTTTTATTTTAACACACATCAGTGGGAAATGAGAGAAGATTGCGATTTGACTACCATAGTACATCACCACCGTTAGTGTCCCGCCTATCGGGTGCGTTTGAAATGTCTTGCACTTTTTGGATTTTTCAAGAGTGGTTTTCTCTGCGATTTCGGCTCCATAAAAAAGTGGAAAAATCACCACATTTTCTACTCACCTCATACTTTTAAAATATTAAATAAAGTGAACAAGGTTTAGTGACTCATTGCCTAAAACTCACAATAGGCACTTTTAAAAAGTCTGAAACTATTTCCTTAACAAATCTCCCAATCCAATCTGTGCAGTTTGTATCATGTTTCTTTAAAATTGCCTGCATGCAGGGGTAGTTTTTCTTAGTTGCAGGCAATTAAGTAGGTTTCCTTAGAGAGGGGGATTGGGGGAGATAGAGATAGAGACGCAAGAAAATCCAATTAAAATAAGCAAACAATTTTGCAAACTATTACAAATTTTCCTTACAAATGGTTTCTGCAGGAGTGCAGAAACTGCCTGATCAAGCGCCTGCCCGGGCGAGTGAAAATGAGGAAAAGCCCCAAAAAATGTGGAAGGAGGGAACATTTTGAAGGGCCAAAAGTCTAAAATCGAAGAAAAACGTCATCTCTTTTTAGATTGGTAGGAAATTTTGTGGAAAACTGATAAGAAAGATGTGGAAAGCCGGCTGGCGGGCGCGTGAAAATGTGGAAGCTTGAAAGATTCTGCACCCCTGGGTTTCTCTTGACTTATAGCATTGTGTCTAACCGGGATTCAGCAGGGATTGAAAAATTTAAGGGAAAATGACAGAAAAATAAGTGAATCTGTTCCAGAATCTGGGGATCTCGTTCTTCTACCGCTTTGACACCATTTTAAGGTTTATGTCATTGCACCTGATCTGCCATTGTTGACCTCGTCAATCTTCAAACGCTCAGAGTGATAGAGACACTTTCATTGGCCACATAATATAAACATCAAAAACGCGTTTGGAATTAAATATTCTAATGTTCGCCAAGGAATTGGCTGAAAGATGAAGAAAATTTATATTCGTATCTGGAATTCTGGGGGATTATATAGTTTTCCCCAAGAATATCCTGGGGAAGTGGGAAAAAAATCCAAATTTCTCATCTAGGAATGTGCTTTTGAAAATCAGGAAAAAAATCAGGGAATGAGCAAAGTCAAGAATTTTAGACATCATGATTTCAGCTTTTTTTTTGCAACTCATATATCAAATCAAATCTATTCTCTCCAACCCTGAGCAACTGTTTGAAATGATTTCTGTGCAATTTTAATTTATGAATTCTTCAATTTTCTATTTTTCCAGTTAACTAAAGAAATTCCTCCGATAATGAGTGTTCTAAACATTCATGAGAATCTCATAGAAACGCAGCTGGAAATGCAAGCCTATGCAGATGTCCAAGCTGTTCTAGCCAAATATGATGACATTAGTCTTCCGAAATCTGCTGCAATATGTTATACAGCTGCGCTACTTAAATCTAGGGCTGTTGCTGACAAGTAAGTTTTCCTCTCAGTCAATCAAGTTTCCACGAAAAAATTCTCTCACATGACCTAACATTAGGACGATTAGGCTCTCATCTCTAAGAAATCGTTACGTTGTTTTTGAGATAGTTGCAGGTCTCAAGAGAAAACACGATTTCCAGGTAGATTTGACCAGGTAGACTTCCCTTGCTGCAGAAAATTACGTTAATATCCCATGAATTGGAAGTCTCATGAATGGACCACTAGACAAGGTACAAATTAAAGCATTTTAATACATGTTTCTTCACTAGAATTTCACGTAGCACACGATTCTTGAATCAAAAATCACTGATTTAAACTCCTAACTAAGATATTAACATTTTAATTTTACATCGGCAATGGGAAATTTGGATTGCCCAGTCACAAGAAACACAATACTGCCCGTGAATCAAATTTTGCACTACAGCGGTTTTGGCAGGCTTCTCAATCAAACATTGTTCATTTCCCACTCTTTTTTGTTCAAAGTGTGAACAATATGCTATAGTGTATGCTATGTCATTTTCGTTGCACGAATCGTGTTCTAGGTTAAATTTTGATGAGAAACATGTATCAGAATGCTTAACTTTGTACCTTGCCTAGTGGTCCATTGAGAATTTATAGTGTTCCTGGTATAAAAAAGTGTTCTTATTGAAAGATCCACTCCATTTTCCTGCAAGGTTGATTGCCTCTGAAATGCAAAGAAAAAACCCAGCATATTTGTAAGACAAGAAACCCTTACTAATAGCTGTTGGAATTTTTCCGAGCAGAAATGAGCAGAAAATGAGCAGAAATGAGTCTCTACCAAGTATGTCAGTTTTCAGGTCAAGTAACCCAGCGCACAGATAGACAGGGTAACAATGCTTTGATTTGGGGCTCTAGCAGTTTTGATAATGCCAATCGTTTCCAACATGAGTGCCTTATCAGAGTGTATCAGTATTTGGAACTAGCTATATTGATAGCTTACGGACAAAAATTTGCTTGAGCACCCTCATCATTGATATTATTAATTTATTTCCAGATTTTCTCCTGACATAGCATGTAAAAGAGGTCTCACTCCAGCAGAAGTTGTCGCAGTAGAAGCAATTCATAGAGCTGTGGAATTTAATCCTCATATACCCAAAGTGAGTTTTTTCATTCTTTGACAGCTCTGATTTTACAGGTTGATCTGTAAGGTAGAGACGTATAATGACTGGCAAATAATGAAAAACGCAAATGGAATCTTCCGGTGCTTAGAATACCCTGGAGACTTCAGAAAGATAAAAATTGCTAACTCTTACAAAAGAATCGTTCAGTTGTGCTAGTCACAATTGTTTTGATGGTTTGAGCCTCCAGATGAGCAAACAATAATAAGATCCATCCAAGTGCATAGTTTCTACATTTAATATTAATGGAGATATCGCCTCTGAGCAGAGCTGGATTTAAAACAAGTGCATCTGCACTGGGCAGCAAATTTTGGGAGGCGGCAAATTATTGATTTTTTAATTTTTATATATACATATATAACTTATTAGAATTAGCGTATGATATCTTCACCGAGAAGACAACAACATGGCTTTTACATGTATTGTATGATTAGGTCACCTTTGAGACTTTTATTTACCTATTACATTATTCGGTTTTTTTTTTTTGGGGGNGTTTGCAATTAAATTTTCTGTACTTAGCCCAAAAAAACTTAAACTGGTTTACAGAAGGCTATATCTCTGTTAATATTCGACGTTGAAACTCGGTGTTTTGGCATATCTTATTATCTGAAATTGTCAAAACACAAATTTGTGACTCGAGCAACTGACTTATTCTGCAGCGCTATGGAATATCATCGTACGAGCCCTAGGAGTTGCCAGATTTCTCCCAATAAAACACAAATTTTTGAGAAAAGTTGTGAGTACAGATATTTTCCTTTAAATTTTCTGATACCTACTTTCAATCAAATTGTGAATGAAATTCTCTGAAAAGTTGAGAGAAAAATATCCAAAAGTTTCCTCGAAAATTTTTACTCAATGGAAGGAAATTTTGCAATGCTTGAAGGCTTGTGTGGCGTTCTGTAGCATGACAGTATAAGAAGAGGACAGTGTTTGTCCACATGAGAGGACCTCCAGACTCTTTATTCAAAGAATGCTCAGAATAAATTTCGATAAAGACGAAATGAAACTATCTCTGAGACCCATTTAAAAAGATTTAATGTTGATTCTTAGAAGTTCTTCTTAGCCTTTTTGGACTCATTGGTTCTCTTTTGTGGCAGTACTTATTAGAAATGAAGCCTTTGATTCTACCACCGGAGCATATTTTAAAACGTGGTGACTCGGAAGCAATCGCATACTCTTTCTTTCACCTTTCTCATTGGAAACAAGTGGAAGGCGCTTTGAACCTTCTTCATTGCACGTGGGAAGGCACTTTCAGAATGCTCCCTTATCCGCTTGAGAGAGGGCACCTTTTCTACCCTTATCCAACTTGCACTGAGTGTGCAGACAAAGAACTATTGCCAGGTATGTAATACCTATTTGTGCTAACTCCTTCAATGACTGATCTTCCTTTTAGGTATGATCTGTAAACTTTATTTGAAGCAAACTATAAGTTACTCAATCAATAATGAGGCTGCTGCAGGGATGCTGAGTTTTAATTGATCTTTTGAGCAGAAAAATCGGTCACAAAATCGATTTTTTGACCAGAAAAATCGATTCAATTGAATCGGTTTGATCTAGCTGCGATTTTGTTTCTGTAAGTCGATGAAATTTTGCGATATTTTCGATTTTTTTTTTTATTGACAAAGCTTCTCTCATAGGCTAAAGTCTATCCCACAGAAGTATCTTTTCAGTTTTGTGCTGAATTTTTACCCTTGAAAAGTTGTTGAAATTTCATGGAAAATGGAAGTACATGGATCATCAAAATGAAATTTGACATCTCTAATGGAGGCCAAAAAAATCGACTTTTACCCGTATATCGATTCAGCTTTTATTGATTTTTAGACAAAAATCCACACCTCTAGGCTGTTGCATAGTGCTGAAATTGCTTAGAAAGTTTGTAAGACACAACTCGCATTGTAAATTTGAGCAAGAAGTTCATTTCCGATCTCAAAAAAGCGCAACTGGATAGAGCCCTCTTCAAAAAATTGTATGCACTTTAAGACTACAACAGAAGATCCACCATCTTGATTCTTGCGTTTTCCTTCAATGCTAAACTGACGGCACGAAATCTTCTGCCGCACTCTAAAGGTGTGTAAACTTATTTGGCGTCAACATTAACAAAGGCTCAAAATTTTAGTTACTCAGAGACCGTTTCTCATTGACCTGAAGCTCATAATGTCGTATGAAGTGACGACTCTTGGTATTGAACATTGTGAATCCAGTGCATACCAACGCCTTTGCACGATCTGCACCTGTGTTATACTGTTATCAAACCATTGGAACTTTTCTACTCATTTAAATTAAATGTTCAAACAAATGTAAACATTTGATAAAAAACGAGCTATTTTCATGATTTCAAAAGGTGCAAGTGTATCCACGATCTTTTGTGACCTTATAAGCATAATTGGGATTCATAACCTCTTGTCATAATAATTGTGACCAGGAAGTAAATGAACAAATGCAGGTAAATGGATTCAGTCATACTCCTTTCATGGCCAAATTTTATATCCTATTCGATCAGGCAATTCAACCATAGTAAATTTTTATTATCTCTATTTTACAGCGTTTCATGATGTAAGTGTCTACCCGAAAAAAGAGCTGCCATTCTTCATTCTATTCACTGCAGGTCTCTGCTCCTTTACTGCACTTCTTGCCTTACTCACGCACCAGTACCCTATGTACATGGGAATCGTTGCCAAAACTGTAAGTACCTACCTTTTGGACAGCTGTAATGTAATAAAAAAGAAACGGGCTTTGTTGTGTTCCACACAGCAAAATTTCCACAAGTGGTTCTTGTGTTTGTAAAAGAAAACCAAGCACTATTTTGCTTCTGAATTTCCTAAGAGTATCTCTTTGATCATGAAAAGTAAAAATTGAAAATTGTAAGGCACGCTCATTAGTATTCCTTAAATAAAAAAAATTGTGAGGAAAATCTTGCAAAGTGAAATACAGTCAAGCTCGATACGTATGTATTCATTTTCAAAATTATTTAGCACCAAGAGAATTGAAAAGCAAGTTGTTTTCGCATCTTGTAGCGAGGTGATGAGCAGGAAAAGTGCTTTCATACTAGAAACTTGCCTTCAAATTGGAAGAAAATGTTGAAATGTTTTTGGTTTCTTTGGATGTATTTCTATCAAACAGATTTATGTGCAGGTGAGAAATATGGGGTGTGCTCGTTAGTTCTCTGTCCGTAAGAGTGAATGAGAATAATAAAGCGCCAGTGACGTTAGCGGCAATGATCGAGCTGTGACGCGCGGGGGAGTTTGTTGTCGGGGCGCTTTAACTCATGAGCCCTGTCCACAACAATCTCGCCCCATGCCTGCGGCTCATGAATCCTGCATTCAGTTGCCACATAGTTCTCTTTGCTGAATTTAAAATCCAGCTTTTCCAATTCTTCGAAAGGAATCACGACCAGTTTTACATTGTTTTTTATGCAGCTTTCTAGAGCACACCTCATATTTCTCACCTGCACATAAACCTGTTTGATAGAAATTCGTCCATTTTAGGAGAGGCTCGAGGGGTAATTTATTTTTTATTTTCTTCTTTCTTAGCTCAGATTATAGGTCGGTTTCTGAAATAGGTACAATCAGATTTTAAAATGCTTTCCCTTGAATTAAAGTCCAAGTTTCGGAACTAGTGGATTACAGCAGTTTTACTGCGTTTCTCTTGTTTTCGTTTCTGGTGCTTGAGCTTTTTTAGACTAACCAATTCAACTGTGTGACTCTGTGAAATGATTGAAAAACTAACCTTATGGTTCTGATTCTAAGTGTATCATATGCGCTACAAACTCGTATTTTTGTTTTCAGATGCTCGGTTGGGCTTCCCTCCCCTTCCACTTTATACTCGACAAATTAGAGGCTCTCCTGCCGTCTAACATCTTGCAACAACTCTCCAGAATATAAGCCAGTTACGCTGTGAAATTGTTGGATTGCGATGGCATGAAAATTTATTTTTTGACGAAATTAGTTTTTAAAAGAAAAATTGAACTGAATCATGTAGCTTTTAAAATATTCCCCTGTCTCCTAAATTTAAGTCTCTATTTAATTAATTATTTATTTTTATCAATAAAAAAAACTGTTAGTTCCTAATGTCCCGAGTTAGTTTTTCTTGACATTTTCAGTATCAGGAAACTGGAAAGAGAAGAGTTTTTTCTGTGCTTAGTGAAGCAAGAACGATTTGTTGGGTAATCATTTAATTAAAAACTGTACAAAAACAAGGAAAACAAAATATGTTTACCACAAATACTTTTGGTGGTGAAAAGACAAGGAACAGGTGGTAGAATTTGTAATAACTATCTATTTGTCCTCCAAATCTGCTCATATTTGCTATAATTTATGATTTGCTTGATAACATCCAACCGTTCTTCTTCAGAGAGAGGAAGCATTTTGATAAATGGAAGAAAGCACTGTAAAAAAATGAAATAATTGAGTTAAAGATCAGGATATTTGAGTTTTAAAAAGGTACACCAAGGTGGGAAAATAATTTCCTTTCGCAGAAAAACGCCTGACCAATCAGAAATACTTTTGTTGATAACTTAAGTTCAAATACATATTTTGACTCGACTGGACAGAAATTACTCCCCTTAAAAATGTCTACCTCCGAACTTCGACTTTTTTGCAGAGGGTGTTACATATGTATTTTCAAATTGGAAATATGATTGATAAGATAATTAGGCACATTTATTTCAAGCATTCACAGAAGTGATGACCTCTCAGAGACCCTCAAAAATTTGAAAATCTAGTAGAAACAGAGACTTACAAAGTGAGGTTCGATGCCCAATTTGGTGAGGAGCCTTTCGCGCAACCTCATGTAACCAACAGGTTCTCCAGTTTTATAACAATGCCCGAACTCTCCAGTGCCGTAGATACAATGCCACTTTCCTCCAGCTGATGGTAAAGTGGTTTTCAAATATGCATCAGGCCTAAGTTCTTCGGGTATTGGTAAAGGCCTTCCTGTCTCTTCCTCCAGACAGTAGATTATGTCTGTGAAACAGTGATTTGTCGTCAGTAAAATCCTATACCAAAAGCTTAAATCGACAATAAGAGTTTCGAAGCAGTTCTCACAAAATTTAGAATCAAATTAGATGTATCTTTCAGGGTTTCCACTTGTTCTCAATTTTGAAATTCCCTGTGTTTTTCCTGCAGTGTTGGCAGAAAATAACTCTGCTAAAATGCATCTGTCGCAGAGGTGTAACCTAGCCACTCTGCCGAGACTCTGGTAAACTTAAAAACGTTAATTTTAGCTTTTACAAATCTTGTCCAACTTCACTACTGTAGAATACTGTTCTACATTGAAGTGATTATGTGCAAATGGACGAAATTCAAGGATTTTGAAAAAACAGAAATTCCAGAGTTAGCATCCAATTCCCTGGGTCTTCACTCTAAGTTGAATTCCTTGGGTTATTGAGTTGAATTCCTTTAGTTTTCCCCGTAGCTAAAACCCACATCTTTTCAATTTTCACTAATCTGTAAGATTCAAACCTCATGACAAGCGAGACATAAGGGTTGCAACTATTTCATTTTAACATGTAAAAACAATGCTTCTGAAATTTTCTGCGGTTTTTGTTTACACAAATGAGATAACCCCCCACGGTTCGTTTCAGAGGGAGGTAAATAAAATAGTGTTGCCCACTCAAAATTCCTTCGGGATCTTGAAGTAGGATGCATACACAGTCATTTAAGCCTAAAATGAAAATATTCTGTCGAGCTCTTCGAAAATAAAATCGATTTTTGTGTTTTTGGCGCTAAAATGGCCTTCAAAAACGATCAATGATTCAATTCCGATGGGTTGTGCATATGTAAAATGGTACATGTATGATGAAATCTACGTATTTTTGGACCAGGAATCGATTGAGCAGGGTCCCGAATCGGTCCGAAGCTTCATTGACCGGAAAATGGGCCTTTTTTTGGATTTTAGGGATGTTTTGGGCCCATTTTTTCCCAATTTTGTCGTGAGAAAACCTGTGCCGTCATGGGTATTGATTATAAGGTAATTTCGGGCGAGAAATCGAATGCGCTTGGTCCCGAGTCACTCCGGGGCTTCTTAGGCCGAAAATTTTTTCTCGGCTTGGTTGGGTTAAGATTATTTGTTTGACCGAAAAAGGAGGGAAAATAGTTATTCTGCATATATAAATATCATAAATCCACAAGAGGAGTTCATTTTTCGAGTCCAAATCCATACCGTCTCTTCATAAAGCGCATACGATTTCTCGTCAGAAGGTCTTTGAAAAAGAGAAATTGATGTGTACGGCATATTTTCTCGGTCGAAATAAAAAGTATTGATAGGAATACCGCTGATACCGCTGGTGGATGTATTCCTTTGGATATTTCGTGATTGATATTGATTTGTTACGTTGCAGCACTAGAAATTGAACTAGATCTCATGATCAGAGAAATATGTATTTGGAAAATTTGTCCAAGTATCATGAAAAAAAAATATTCCTCATACACAAAACAAAAAAATAAGAATAAGATCATTGGTTATGGTACAATCAGCAGCTTTGCTCATGCTTTTATTTACAGTTCGGTTAACAAGCTCGTACAGACAAGTTGTTAGAGAAGTAGTACAAAGGATCCATGCCAAAATTCTGGGAAAATAGGAGTAGCAAAAAGATCAACACACAATGAAGATCCAAAGAGTAATCAATCAGAAATTCAAATTTAATGAAAATGATTAAAAGTGAAGCAATATCAATCGGTCAAGTTTGTAGTGATGGTAAAAAGTAAATGAAAATGAAAGTAAGAACTCAAATCTACATTTAATTCAAGTCAGAAAATGAAAATCAAAAGGCGGAATGGAAAATTGCGGTGAAAAAAGTTGAAGCAGATTTGAAGCGTTCGCAAAAAGTCGCTGTCCACACACAAGACATATATATGGACAACAAAATAATGGACATCCAAACATTGGTTGAATAAGAATCATGACTGTGCTTAAAAATTTAGACATGCGAAGCATTATATTTACAAACTGCACGCAATAATTGGGTATCATGCATAGGACTTTCCTTTAAAACCTTAAAGCTGAGCCAGGTTAGCTGGAAGTCATGGTGGACGGCCTCGACAGCTTGCTCGCTGTATGAACCTAAACCGTGTCCATATTTTTTGCAAAAATAAGGAACATGATGGAATACGGCATGTACTTTCGGAGTGACAGGAATCTCCAAATCTATTTAGATTTGGAGATTCCTGTCACTCCGAAAAGCTCCTTTAGCTTTAGCTCCTTTTAAATTTTTCGATTTTTGCGAGATAATTCTCCTGTAAATCATTTGTGAAACACCCTTTCACAACATCTCTAAAATTTTTGAGCACCTCTACATATTTTAAGCAGGTGAGTGAACTCCATAAAAAATCAGTATGCTCAAGTAAAATTCGACATGCATTCCCATTAAATTCTTCGGATCCATGCGTCTTTTGCCGCTTCACATGACAAAGAGATGCCCATTTTAGTGCATCCTCTTCATTTTCTCGAGCCATGTGCTCGAACAAAGTGTTCACGACGCCCAATAAAAGGTGGAGTTCAGGTGGCGGGATTATATCGATGATAAGTTTTTCGTCATCGTTGTGAAATACAGGGGGATTTATACAATTTTTAAAATTTTGAGCTCTCTTTTTTTGAGCTCCTGACTTAATCCATTCAGAATAATTTTGCATACAGCTACCAATTGATCTGTAAGAACCTACTTCCTGCAGTGCATTTTTTGGTACATCACACCATGTACAGGGGTGGCAACTTGAATGTGACATTAATCCGACGAGAATATTGGTCAACTTAAGATCACATGCAATGGTCGAATCAAAATTATTAAGAGACAGTTTTGACCAAAATATTGACACATTAACATAATTTTCTTGGGCGCGTGGTACTAACCCTATTATAAAAAGTTTTTTCACGCCAGAATTTACAAATTTTCTCGATAGGACGCCTTCTTTAAATTTTTGTCGACTTTTTCTACCTAATGCATCTGTTTCTGTTAATTCAGGAACAGAAGACTGAACTGAGAGACAAATTTTCAAAAATTCCTGTCCGCCATCGACACCTATTTTTAAATGGACATCAGGCATATTACGTGATTTCTTTACAAATTCAATGAAAGCTCCAACATCATTGCAAAATACAAATGTTTCATCATATTTACTTTTGACGTCGGATTTCACATTTGAAACCTCAATTTGCTCAACTGTAAAAAATTCGTCTACATTGTGAGAGAGTTGCTCAATCTTTTTCTTTAAATTAGGCTCAACTATAAGTTTGTTTTTTGAGGCCACTCTCATAGTGTTGGCAATACCGAGAGTGGTTCTTGCACTAAGATTGAACGATGTTTGCACGTTATGGAAATATTTCGCAGAAAATAAACAGTTATTTGACGTTTTGGGGGTCTTATTATTGACGGAAACTTTAAGTGGCTTTCCTTTAATTTGGGAAAGCGATAAAATTGAATCAACATTTTCACCATTATTTGCAGATTTTGAATCAATTACTTTCTTAATAAAGACTGATGAAAGTTGTTCAATGTTTTTGGAAGAACAAGAACCTTCAACGAGTGAGGAAATATTGCTGATAAGAGAGTTTTTATTACACTTATGTCGAATACCTGGTTGTATCTTATTGAAACACTTACTGCAGCGTTTTTGGAACCTCGGTTTTTTTGATTCACGATTCATCACAACTACTTTCGAACTTCCAAAAATTCTAAGTCTAGGGGGTAGAACTTGACCACTTTTGGATAGATTAGCGTTCACTGCACTCCTCGCCAGTTTACATAGATGACAGTTATAAGAAAAGCCACTTTCCTGGGACCGGGTTTGTTTTTGCGGCACAAATGCTGAAAAGTCCGGTTGTTCCTTCAGCGCAGCTCCTCTGTAAATGCTTCTTCTGCACTTGTCACACAGAACACGTGGTAAAAATTCATTGTTTGGGTCATACTGTGGCACTAAGTTCTTGATTTTTCTCTCCAAGTTCTCCACAATGTTCTGCACTTTTCCTATCCCTAAACATAAGAGGCACAAGATGCGTCTGTTTTCCTCGTGGGTTCTAGGTCTATTCAGTCCCATATTTCACTGATTTAAAACACTTCAGTGTAAAAAAAATCAACAAGAATCCAGCTGAACTATAAAATTATAATGGACCACTAGACAAGGTACGAATTTCAGCATTCTGATACATGTTTCTTAACCAAAATTTCACGTAAAACACGATACGCACAACGAAAATTACCGAAATCAACTCCTTACGAAGATATTTAATGATTCTTGATGTGTAAATTCAAACCAACCGCTCATGAAAACTCAATGCTCTGCGTGATTCACATCGCGCGCTAAACGTTATCATGACAGTCTCTTGCTATATAAAAATCTGGTAACCTCAATCTTGACGCTTTGGCTCAGCTATAGCAAATTGCTTATGGTTCGAACAACAAATTGTGGGAAACGAACATTACTCGGTTGAGGAGCTTGCTGAAACCGTTCAAGTGCGCGATTTGACTCACGTAGAGCTTTGAGTTTCTTGTGAGCGGGCAGTTCAAAATCTGCGTAACCAATGTGAAATAAAAGGTTAATATCTTCGTTAGGAGTTGGTTTCAGTAATTTTCGTTGCGCGAATCGTGTTCTACGTGAACTTTTGGTTAAGAAACATGTATCAGAATGTTTGAATTCGTGCCTTGTCTAGTGGTCCATTCNAATCTTGACGCTTTGGCTCAGCTATAGCAAATTGCTTATGGTTCGAACAACAAATTGTGGGAAACGAACATTACTCGGTTGAGGAGCTTGCTGAAACCGTTCAAGTGCGCGATTTGACTCACGTAGAGCTTTGAGTTTCTTGTGAGCGGGCAGTTCAAAATCTGCGTAACCAATGTGAAATAAAAGGTTAATATCTTCGTTAGGAGTTGGTTTCAGTAATTTTCGTTTCGCGAATCGTGTTCTACGTGAACTTTTGGTTAAGAAACATGTATCAGAATGTTTGAATTCGTGCCTTGTCTAGTGGTCCATTTTGAAAAGTGGACTGTATGTTTTTAATTTATGAAAGGCCACCAGGCCGCGCGGGGCCGGCTACAGAACAAGTCTGGATTCCCTAATTGAGTCTTGACGAGACGATTTGGAATACCAGGCTGCGCGGAGCCGGCTTCAGAGCGAGTCTGGGTTTTGAAAAAAAAAAGAACGCGAGAATTTTGAATCTTATACGAAAACAAAAAAAGAAAATCATGAAAGGAAGGCTTAAACTAATTTAGATGAACATGGAGAAATTGATACTTACGTTGCTAAACAGAAAAAAGACCAAGAGATTCAAATTGCCGAAGAAAACGCTGATGAAATAAAGAAAACTAGCTTGAAGAGCTTTACTACGTTGTAATCTTCCTTTTATTTACGATAAGCTTGGAGAGCTTTGAAGAAACTGAATACTAGCCGCGTATCTGAATCACTGCTGGAATGCCAGCGGGAATCCAACAAGCGAATTTAAAATAGATAGAAGGGAACCTACAAGTAATACCACTGGATGCTGGTAGGATTTCTCAAACGTCACGGGATCCCAGTGAGACGATTAGAGCAACATGTTTTGCCACTGGATTATCAGCGGGACCCAATCAGCATGCGATCGTGAAGTGTAGGCGGCCGTACGGGGGACCCTACTTGGAGCTGTTTCGGCTCGATATTCGCGAGATCAAACAATAAACTAAAACCTGAACTTCTTATCGAAACAAAATGAAAATCTGAGTGAACTAAAAGTAACTGTATGGTATCCTCCTTAGGATACAAAAGTAAAAATAAAACTTTCCCGAGCCTTTTCCTGGAAAGGCGGGATCAAAAAGGACGGCATGGCTTACAAGACCCGCGCGCCATCTAGTGGATTGGCGCGGTACTAGCCTTTTGCCGGTCGAGCGCGGAGGGAAGGAGTGCGCTGGCCGACGCGGCGGTCACGGTGGCTGCTCGCACGCGTTGCAATGAAAAANAAAAAAGGCCCATTTTCCGGTCAATGAAGCTTTGGACCGATTCGGGACCCTGCTCAATCGATTCCTGGTCCAAAAATACGTAGATTTCATCATACATGTACCATTTTGCATATGCACAACCCATCGGAATTGAATCATTGATCGTTTTTGAAGGCCATTTTAGCGCCAAAAACACAAAAATCGATTTTATTTTCGAAGAGCTCGACAGAATATTTTCATTTTAGGCTTAAATGACTGTGTATGCATCCTACTTCAAGATCCCGAAGGAATTTTGAGTGGGCAACACTATTTTATTTACCTCCCTCTGAAACGAACCGTGCCCCGTGAAGTTTCTGAACTTGATGTAGCATTCATAGTTCGCTTTAAAAATGGCATGTTCATTAAGTTCATTAAATTAAAATGTAAATATACATTCCTAAATTGACTGTGAAACTCCCAAATCACGTTTCTTGTTTGCGGTGTTTAAAAATCTCTAGTCCTGTTTGATTTTTCTGCGGGAGAACAGATCAATTGAGTAACTCTCCATTTAAAATACAAAGTATGACAGGAAGTCTACAATATCTCAAACGGAGATACGTCGTTTGGGAGTTTCACCGTTGATATGAAGCAGCCAAAATTTTGACTCATTGACACGTACAGGGAGGACAGTGACTAAAAAAATCCAGGCATTCAGAGAAGAGATTAGAATACTGCATACCAGGTTTCATGAACGAAGGCAGGATCGACATTATTTTTGCATACTCTTGCCCTCCGAGAAGGTCACTCAGTTGACAGTACATACTATAGATTAACTTATCTGCTTTGATTCTACTATTTTCATTTGGAACGTACCAAGCTGCTTTCTGCAAGAAGAAGAGAAGAAACAATACAATATGTGGTGACTTACAATTAGACTGAACATATTTCACACGAGACAAATAATTATTAAAATCACAGATATTGGGGAGGATCCACCCTTAGAATGGTGAATACAATTTTCAAGGAAGAAGTGAAGGCTTTCTTAACTGGAAAGAGGTAGTTTTATTTTACTATAGTTGCAAGGTTCTGAATAGGATTTTTGTTTATAACTCATTGAACCTTCACAGCAAACAGGGAGCAAACTTTTTTATAGAGGGGATTTAAAATGAGTTTTAATAGACACATGGATCGCAAGTTGGTGTTCAAAAGTTTATGATTATGTATATGACGATGAGGAGATTTTTAACGATCATTAAAAATCTCAATTTTGATTAAATATTTTCTAATTCAGGGGCTCTTCACCCCAAGAAAACTAAGAGCCCGCAAATTTTATTTTACAAGCTTTCAGTACAGGTTCTAACGGTCTATTTGAGATGAAGATATTGAAAATTGATGCAGTACCACCTGTCCTTTTGCTAGACGAAAGTGGTATTTTCGGTTAACCGTATATTTCGGCTAACCATCTTTACAATCTAGATTTAATGGTTCTGAAACATTTTATTTTAAAATCTACACTTAAAAATTGGTTTTTAACATCATATATGCAACGATGTGGGTTTTACAGCTTAATTTACCAAATTGGTGCTAAAATCGCAGGTTGAGAATCGGTGAAAACTAGGATATTTTGTTAAAAATTGAAGAATGACCTTAGAGGCAAACTATTCAAATCAGTTTCTTATTTTGGTGCATAGATCATGTAAAAAAAAAATTGATGATGATCTGAGATGGTGGGTGTCAAAATCAATATTTGAGTGTTGAGTTGACGTGGATTGATCCGACCAAAATTGTACGTAGAGCACAAAACCCGGAACGGAAATCACTATAATCAACTCCTGACTAAGATACAAACTAAAAATAATAATAAAACAAGGCTAAACAACCCCTCTAAAACGTTGTTCTAACAAAATAAATCAAGTAGGGAAAGTTTGAGTTTCCTAATTTCAGCAATTCCAGTCTTAATCAAGGTATCAACCTCGCTAGTTTACATTGATAACAGGTTTGAATTTCCCACACACAAAAAAAAACAATAAGTAGTCAACTAAAATCAAATTGCAAACTGCCACCGTTTTGGAAGGCTTCTCAATGGGCCAATGTCCTTTCCTTGCCTTGTTTTGTCCTGAGTGTTAACAGTGTGTGACAGCTGAGCCGAAACGCTCAGACTGAGATTGTCATACTTTCCTACTGCAGAGACTATTATGGTAACGTTTAGTGCGTGGTTTGACTCTCGTGGACTGTTGATTTTCCATGAGCAAAAAGGTTTAGATTCATGAACCAAGAAATACAAAATATCTTAGGCGTTAATTTCAGTACTTTTCATTACGCAAATCATTTTCTATGTGAGCTTCAGGTTGGGAAACATACATCAGAGTGCACTTTGTACCTTGTCTATTGATCCATTCTGCAATTTGACAGTCAATGAGTGAGAGAGTAACAATCTCTAATGATAGGATAGAAGCGTTCTATAGACAGATGTCTAGGTAGATTAGGTGGAATACATTGTGCAATATGGAACTGATATTTCTGACTTATTTCAGAGACAATCTATGTACAATTGGTTTTCAAGTGGAGATAGGTGCTTTTATGGAAATCTACATTACGAAGTGCAGTCCACGTAGAAAATTAAAGCAGGGACAACTTACATCTTTCATGCTTTCCTCCAACTCAGGGGATAGTAGCGGCCCTTGATATGAGGGAGCCTCTAGTTTCACCCCTTCGCTTAACTGTAAGTAATGAACGGGCACACTAAACCTATTGAATCTCTTACCTGTAAAACAAAACAAAAACAAGGTATTCAAGAAATGAAAGGGACAATTATGACCGTTTCACAAACTATCTTAAATGCAGATCATTGGTTACAAGACAAACGATTTTTCAGTCAAGTATTGATAAAATATGAAAACTTCATTAGTCCCCGATCTATCAAAATTGATCGATATATCAAAGATATATCAATATAATCGATATGTGAGTTAGATATACTCGTACTTGATGGCCAGGCAGTGTTCGCTGAATATGAGGGATAGATGGGCAAACATTTGAAATACGGGAGAGGCTTGTCCCTGGTCTTTTATTAGCTTATGAATATGTTCTGTTCCCATTTTTTTGGCCAAAGTATAAATCAAACATTTTTCACTGCAAAATTTGTTGAAAATATTGCCTGATATCCATGGTTTTTTTTTCCAAACTTTGAATGGTGCAGTGGGTTAGATTTTGAAAGCTTCGCTGTGGAAGGCTTGACATATTTACAGTTTCAAGGACCAGCTTTCGTCATCTTTTAGCTCTCTAAAAACGTTTCAAGGTTTTTATTTTGGCTGGATAGATGTATGGCTATATTTTTAAGAACAAAATTGAAGTTAATTTTTGAACGACTGATGGACCCAAAAATGTATTAAGAAAAAAACATAAAGAGGCAAGTATGAAGGAAATATAATTCACAAAAACGATCATTTTACTTAATACTAAAATAATTATAATAATGAGGATTTCAATTTTTGAGCCGGTCTCATTTTGACTCTTAGGCGCATATTACCAAATACTTAAAGAAATTTTCTGAGGCTTACCAAAACAATGGACAAGGAATTCGTGGGAAAAAGCTTTGGACAGAAGGTCTTCTGGATACAGTTCTTCAACCTGCATTTTGTTGAGAAAAATACTAAGTTGCCTTGGGTGCTCCATGATTTCATCCTGCCGATCAGGGCTCTGGAATTCATTGACAGTTAACTCATATATGTTTGGAATTTCTTCACATTTGTAGTTCAGTCCAGAAAGACATCCAGCAACAGCTGTCAACTCCTACATGGAAACAAAATAGATTAAATATCAAATCAAACAACTAGGACTTTTATTTTTCTATTTTTTGAGCTTAATATGGGATCAAATTCTTATAAGATGGACGAGATCAAATGTAATTGAAGCTGCTAGAGGCTAAAAAAAATAAAATAATACCTAAAAATAATATTTAAAATTGTGGAAAGCTTGTTGATAGGATCATTGATTTCTTACAATTTGAATACATCTGGGGAACGTTTCACAGGTGCAGAAACTTCACCTTCCCATTTCTCGAACTGACCAGCTCATTTTAAAAAATCCTTTTCCAAATGTTCAAAGTTGTAACCTTTTTTGTCTAAAAAAATTAAAAACATGTCAATTTCACTGCAATTCTACAAGGGACACAAAAATTTCACCGCCATTTGAACTTCTTTGAGAGCTGGCCTGCCCAATTTTCATTGCCTTCCCATCTATCGACGGGGCAGCCATGTGATCATGGAGTTTCTAAACCGTTGGAACTTGTCGTGGGTTCCCATGAATGATAGAACACCTACGCTGATTAAGACCAACCGACCTTTGAATGATGTATGTTTTTCAAAAAGAAGTTGGCTTTTGGAAAGTAGCATTCGTATTACTTGTGGCGAGGAGATTTGTGACGGTCTGCCTGAGAATAGACCTCATTCCGCAGGAACTCAAAATGGAGCTATTGATGCCAGAGTGTAGAAGAAAGTTTTAAGAAAATTTTAGGACAAAATCGCTCAATACTGTTAAACCAAACTAGAAGCATGGCAGTTTGAAGTTCGCAATTCGAAAAATATACTTTTAGGAAAACGCTGTTTTAAATTTTAATCTGTCACACATTCAGTTCAAAAGCTTGCTGAATTGGATTGTGTTTTGCAATTTGGGACTGCTATATCTAACTCAGATTAAAAATGATGTATGTATCATTAGCTTCCCTATGCATATGGGTGTTTTTACGGATGGGCTAGGAATTGTAGTTCCTAATTGTAATGCAGCTTCACACGCTGAATTTGTACAAAAATCAACTCCAGTGCTCTCAACTAATTCTCCAGGACACTAGACAGACTTATCTAAATTTGGACTGCATTTTGCAATTTGGAACTATAAATTCTGGCTAATCTGGAAAAACGCTTATCTGCATAGGGAAACTAATGGCACATACGTTGTTTTTAAACCGGGACAGAATTTATAGTTTCAAATTACAAAATGCAGTCCATTTTAAAATCCGATTTTTCCACCTACCCAACCAGATAGAATTAATGTAGCTCTACTGAAAAGTTCAACACCTATCGGTAAGGCCTCTTCCCCATGATAATTGCATATTGACAGCCAAAATGCGAAATCAAATACCTCCATTGCAATGTTTTAAAATTTCTGCTCCTATTTTATTATTTAGAAGAGAAAAAAGCCAACTTCATAGCTTGAAAACAAAATATTCTGTAAAAGGAAGAGAAAAATCAGGGAAGTTTTCAAGAAATTACGTTTACGAGTTTTCCAATAAAATAATGGAGTATGAGGGGAAGGCTCATGCTACAACGTCGCGAATGGGGATAGGAGAGTTCCCTCTTTGGCCTTTGATAGTAAGTTCAAAAAAAAGGGTTGCAAACTTTTTTAAAAAGCATTGAAGGGAGGAAAATTTGAGAGACAAGAGTTTTTACTGTGAGCTAATTCTGAATTTTCAGTCCGGAGACTATGCATGATTCCAAACTACGATAGTCATGTACCTCAAATTACTTTAAGGAGTGTGTCTTCTTACCTTGATTCTAGCTGTTTTCATATTCTCTTTAAGTTTCTGAGCCAGAGTTTTCAGAATTTTATCATTCTGAATATGATTTTTGTTCAAGAGGCTGGCAATATGTACACATACAACAAATGGGTATTTGTCGGATCGTTCGGCCAGGACAGGGATAAGATTTTCAACTAAGTAATCATGGTGTGTAAATTTTAATGAGTGGCGTATGCACTGAAAAAAATTAATATTAAGAACGTTTAGTCATGTTACTTTTTTCCTTCATCATTAAAATAATTGTTTATGAAAAGGAACAGATCACACATTCACAACCAATTTATTTTCCAAAAATTTTACAAGTCCGACCAGAAAAATACACAAAAGACGGCAAGATTTGACCATTGGTTGCCACAGAATTCAGAAAATGAATTTCCCTGACAAATTGTTAAATTCCTTGACATTTGAGGGTCTACAGGGGATGGATAAAAAGACACAAAACTTGCCACTTCATAACCCAATCATCCATTACTTGTTGCTAGAGATGTCAAAAAAACATTTTGAAAAACAAAGACTGGTTGTTTCATCAATTTTCTGTGACTCTATTGTCGTTTTTCCTGACATTGCTTGATTTTTCTGCCTGCAGTTACCCTGATTGTAGTGAGTGGGATCAGCGTTTCAAATTGAAACTTCATGTCCAAAATTTTGGGGTCCATTTGGCCTGCAAGCTGAATTTTTACAGGACAACTACAAGTTTTTATGAGGCAAGATGGTTTTTGATAGAATAGTTTGAAAGGAGCAGGGACATTGCAAAAATCAAGGCTGTAGCTACTTATTTCAACAATATTTTCAACCAGTGGTGCTACTGATCACAGCTTCCTCGCTGAGCGCATTTGACAGATGTAGCTCCAGTGAAGGTAGAATGTTGTTTAGCATGACATCATAGTATACTGAAAGCTAAGAGAATGAAACAATAGACAAGGATGAGAGACTTTTAATGGTAAAAACTTTATATATTGTTAATGATGTTAATTAGGAGTTACTTATGGTAATTCCGTTGCGCGGATTGAGTCATTCTAAGCACAAGAAATTTTGATTAGGAGCCATGTTTTAGAGTGCTTAAATTTGCATTGACACCTTGTCTCTAGTACATGTGAAAGCTGATTCGGAGGTCAGCTAGTGAGCTTGAGTCTAAAAGTTGCATTTGTTCAAGAGTGACATTCCTTACACTGATGTGACACAACTGAGCCGATGGTCAATCACATGATTTGTATAATATACTCACTTTCAGGATAGCAGTCACAGTAAAATCATGAACAATATCTATATTCTCAGCGAGTCGATCGATTATGGCCTCCACCAGCTTGGGCTCTTTGATAGTTGTTTGGCTTTTGAAGAATCCCAGGCAAATGATGCCGAGTTCATGAATGGTAAATTGATCAATTTCTTTGTACATCTTCCATTCTGCTTCCATCATGTTCACACTTGGATGATGGCAGCGAGAGGCATTCAAGAAAAACATTAATTGAACAAACTGCGATTTCGTTAACCTGGAGAAAAGAAAGGATTCAACTTGTCAGCTAGAGGAGAGTGTGAACGAATGGTAAAAAATTTTAAGATGAAAGAAAAGGCGCAGATATTTTCAGTACTAGATTGTTTCATGATTAAGTATAAGAATTTCAAGAATCGATTTTTTGGGACAAAATTAGACTTTTTTGCTGAATGAACTTTTCTTCAGAACTGTTCACTCTCGGGACTACTAGGGCCAGATAGAAGGAGCGGCTAGGGTGCTGGAGGAACCGCCTTGGCCTCTGGCCATGCAGACTCTTACGCTGGTATTATTATTTTTTTTTTTAAAGAGCGGTAATGCAAGAAAACCAGACCTCCAATAGGCCAACTGACTCCACAATCCCCCCCCCNCCTAATTTCCTTCAATACAGGTTTCATGGAAAAGCTAATTTGAAGCTTCCGGTTCAAAATATGTAATTTCTGCAAAAAGCTATTGAAAATTTTAATCTGTCATGTTCAGGGGATGAAATTGTCGTATTGAAATGTGATTAGGTAAGACCCTACCTTGGCCAAAAAATGAACTATATTATCTGTATATTATTCTTCAAGAAAGAGAGAAAATTATTCATTGAAAAATTGGATCTAATTTTTTAATCAAAGAGGACGAAAATTGCTTTGCTGAAAATTATGCTCCCATGGACTGAGGGCTCTATTCTCAGAGTCAATTAAAATTCTATGGCTGAAGTACAAACCCACGTATCTCCATTCCAATGTTCCAAAATTTCCGCTCTTATTTTACTTTTTCCAAGAAAAACAAGCAAACTTTATGGCTAGAAATTTAAACAAACCATTCTGCTGACAGAGAAGATAAAACAAGAGAGTTCTTCAGAGAAATTACAAGTGCTGGTTTCCCTCCAAATATTAGGGTATGATAGCAAGTTTACAACATTGCGAACAGAGAGACAAGGTTTCGAACTGCGGCCGTGGATAATGTAAAGTAGACATATGTCGAAAATTCTCTACAGAGGTAACGTTTTGTGAAATGTGAAAGCTTGTTAGAATTTAAAAAAATGAAACTAACCTATGAGTTTTTCTGCCAACTTTTTTCAGGCCTAGATAAACACAGTCGCTTGATTTTGCTCTGCCAATCAAATACCAGTGAAGAGCTGCTAATAAGATTTGCGAAGTCTTCCATGAACGGACTCGCATCACGCATTCCTGATCGAGGGCTTTGGTCAGATGAGAATAATTTCCACTCCTTGTATGATCATGGGGCCACATAGCTAAATTCCTCAATATTTGGAGAATTTCTTCATCTGCCATGTTTGGGAACCGTTTTATTAGAGCTTCTGTCATAGGCGTAAAAAGCTCATGAGAAAGTAGGCAGTACTCTTGTGGTTTCCGCTGCTCACTAATATACTGGAACTGCTCCAGAAGTTTTGGTATACTGTCTGACCAATCCATTTTTTGTACTTCAGAAGGGTTCAACATAGTGGTATTGTCCCGCAGCTTAGGAAAAGCATCCATTGCATGCTTGATGCCGAAACAACCATTTTGTAATACTTTGACAGCAAAAGTATTCTCGAGTTCAACAGACTCAAGGGACGTTCTGATAGGGGTTTCAGGCTGAGCTTCGGAATTAGTTGAGAAACACATCCGTGGCAAGAATTTCTGCAGAGGACAAGAAGTTAGGATTGGTGAAAAGTATCCGCTAATGGAATTTGCGGTTTTGCTAGGCAGGCCATGGAAACAATATCTTGGGGCGAGTGAATGGTGGATCTGAAGTAAAAGTCTGGATGCCATATCAATCGACGGAGTCGTGGTACTGTATCGAAAGAAATTAAGCAGTGGTTCGACTGTGGAGGGGGAAAATTGCCGAGTTCCTTCGATTACCTGGATGAACAAGGTATGAGACACAGTTTTCACCTGATGGCACCACGGTCTTGACTTTGAGCGTTATCATTGCTTCACCAGATTTATCACTGTAAAAATTTGTTATTAAAACTGAACCGCAGACTGATAATGGACCGCTTCTGAATTCTGATCTCGACTGATTGGCTGATGGCTGATTGGTAAGAGACAGATATGAGATGAGAATGAGAAATAGATTTTTTTCTCTAAGATTGAGTTTGAGATGAGAATAATGGAAAATTTAGGTTAGGTTGTGTTTTTCTTTTCGTTTTCTCGTTCTCAGGCTGTCCACTGATAAGAGATCAGCCAGCACAAAAAGATCCCTAACCAAGTCCAGGAAACTTGATTTTCTGACATAATCATTCGTCTCTAATATATTCAGTATTATATACTTCTCATTTTATATCTTAATTTAAATTTTTTCATACCTCCTACGCGAGAAAAACGCATGGAAAAAATTCCGAAGTGAGAAGAGGGGGAAAAAAATTAGTGTAAAATGATTTGAAATTTACACATCACTGGAGCTGCATGACAACCGCGTGTTTATTTATGTTTTGTTTGTTTGCTGTCATCGTGTTTTTGTTGGTTTGCTATCACAAAAAATTTAGAAGGGTGATCATGATGATGTAAAGTTGAAAAAATCAAGTATCTTGGATGTAAAGCTCAATTTATTTCAGCTCAATTTCACTTTGATCTCTCTCGTTAGCTTTTTCTTATCACCAATCTTTGTCAGTAAATAATGTGTTCCTCATCTAGCAAATGCTGTACGAAGTGCTCCTTCTTTTAGTCAAGGCTTACTCAATGTATCAAAGTTAATTATGTCTTTCGGAGCAAATCATACGAAAGAGGGAGACTTCACAAAGACAATATACACTCTGGTAAGTAACTCACACTTTACAACCCTTTTAACAAAAAAAAATGGTTTGGATGGAGGTGGAATACAAATGATCCAGCAATCTGAACATTACTTATGAAATCGTATTAATGGACCACTAGACAGGGTACGAATTTTAGCATTCTAATACATGTTTCTGAACCAAAATTTCACGTAGAGTACGATTCGCGCAACAAAAGTTATTGAAACCAACTCTTAGCGAAGATATTAACGTTTTTATTTCACATTAGTTAGAAGGAATTTGAACTGCCCGCTCACAAGAAACTCAAAGCTCTACGTGAGTCAAATCGCGCACTACAACGGTTTCAGCAAGCTTCTCAATCGAGCAATGTTCATTTCACACCATGTGTTGTTCAAACTATAAGCAATTCGCCATAGCTGAGCCAAAGCGTCAGGACTGAGGTTGCCAGATTTATATATTGCTGAGACGTTGATGATAACGTTTAGCGCGCGATGTGAATCACGTATAGCATTGAGTTTTCATGAGTGGGTGGTTTCAATTCACGCATCAAGAATCATTAAATATCTTTGTAAGGAGTTAATTTCGGTAATATTCGTTGTGCGCATTGTGTTCTACGTGAAATTTTAGTCAGGAAACATGTATCAGAATGCTGAAATTCGTACCTTGTCTAGTGGTCCATTGCGAAGATACGGAGAGGGGATGAAGGTGATGCACATTTGTGGCTATTCTATTGAGGCATTTCAATTCGCAGCGCATGGGCAGATTCAGATGGATTCCTTTCATATTTATTTGAAGATTTTTGCCTGTGGATGCACTCCGAATAATTTGCTTGTCCCTTTTCCAGTCTAAACTATCCCACTGCATTGCCATTTAATGTGGAGCAACTGTAAATTCGCTAAATCGTTTTATATAAATGCAAAAGCTAGCTATCAAAATGTTGCTTAAATTACCTAAAACTTATCCCTCCGTTGAAATCTTCAATCTTTAATGCGCCTAATTTTGATGAGCTCTACTGCTTGTCCCTTGTTTTTCGTCAAGCTCAAGTGACGTCGTTGAACTGGCATGCGATATATCGCACCGGTCAGGTCAAAAATCTTGGCAGATTTGGAATTTGTAGCCAAATGATGGATGATAACCCCTGTGTATGAGCCTAAAAAATCATTTTAGACCTAAAAATTGGCAAAATTTAGAGAAGTGAAAACAGAATAGTGCTAGGAATTACACCTCGCATCCAATAAAGAAACCGATAGCTTTATTAAGCGCGAAGTATTTTTCCTAACGCTATCTCCTTTCATTTCTCTAACTTCTGCCCATATTTTGGTTTAGAATGATTCTTTAGGCTTATACGCAGGGGCTATCATCCTTTTTTCGCTACAAATTCAAAATCTGCCGAGATTTTTACATATGTATGTTAAATTATATTTTTCTCAGTTCCAGGTGGAATCACCTACCCCAGTTTAGGGAAAGTTTTGATGTTTGTTTGTTCAATCGTTCTATTTCTAATGTTCTGTTTGTAAGTTGTGGCTGTTAAACCTGCTCCATAAGTTCTTTTTGCTCCTGGCAGTGTTTTCCGTTGTAAAAATTTGTTTGTTGTACTTCTATATGAAAATGAAAATTATTCATTCATTCATTCAATATTGTTCTCATTGTTGGTGCTGGATCTCGGGTTCATTTTGGGTCTATCAGTTACTAAATTTTTTTATTTACCATTTTCTGAACAGAAAATTTCTAGTGCTCACCCTCTCAAAATGGTGATAGTAATTGATGTCTTCCTTTTTCCCAGGTCAAAAATCAGCAGTACAGTGAAGTTATTCCATTTTTGACCATGATCTTAGAATCAAACCAAAATGTAAGTATCAGCATAACAATCTTGCGTAAAGGAAGTTCAGAGATTTCTACATTTACCTTTTTCTAAATTGTCTAAGCTAACTCCCATTTGGGACCATTAAGGTCCTTGGAGTCTTTAGAGTTCTGGAAGTTCCACTGTCGATAAAGGAATCGTGATATTGAATTTTCTTTCCCCTTCAAATAGTGGATAAACTATTCTGAAAGGACTCTTCATGGAGTGGCTCAGAAATATTACAACCCAATCACTTGACTGTTCAAATGTTCAGCTTTGTTCCACATTCTTAGTTTTAACCCTAATCTCCGTCTGAAATTTGAAAATTTTTTCACTCATTTTCGCCTTGTCGCTCAATTTGCTGGAATGATTATTCAACAGTCTCGTGCCGCTCTTTCGTTACTGGGACACTCATATTTCTACTCACAAGACTTCGTAAGTGCTGCCAATTGCTACGAACAACTGATGCTTTTGCACCCGGAAGAAGTGGACTACAAGCTATACTATGCACAGTCCTTGTACCAAGCTAACCTCTTTCATGAAGCCCTGAAGATGACACACGCAATAGATGATAGCTCTTATTCCAATAAGGTCACTTTTGTTCTTCATTTCAACTCTCTCTTCATCATGAAAAAATAGGTTTTTATAGCTTAAAGACAGACGCATCAAAGACATCAAATTTACAATACAAAATATTGAACACAAATTTGTTAAACAGACCATAAACAGAAGTATTTTTTTTACAAGAAAAATACATAAGAAATACAAATTACTTCTCTTTACTTCTTTGATCACAAATTGTCTATGTACAATTCTTGAACTCTGACCATATGTACGACTCATCTTTACAAGCTTTTTTATTTACTGTTTTCATTCTCATAAAAAATCTCTGAGTTATTTACAAGGTGTGCTATTAGGAAAGGGACCCTTGCGTGTGGAGGAATATTTTCCTGGAGGTTATCATACAGAGAAGAAGAGGGATAAGAATACATCAAGGATATAATAATTAATTATTATTTTTTTCCTCAGAAATTGTCAGAGTAGTAATTTCGATTCTAGTAGCTCTTTGCTGTTATGTTACCACCATATCTGTAGGAACTTGAACAACAATCTGCCAATCAAATTTACAACCACAATTTGGTGAAATTCCAGAGTAGGTAGATGATTCTTCTAGCTCACCTCAAGTGAATCCAGGTGTTTATTTCTTAATGCTATCAGGAAAAAAATGGTCGAATCTTATACTTTTATGTTGACTTTTTCATAGGTAAACAAACTAAGAGCTGCTATCAAATATAGCGAGGAGGACCTTCCAGCGGCCAGAGCCCTTTTGGAAAGTTGCGACCCTGAAGATCCAGATACTGTCATCAATTACGGCTGTTTGCTTTACAAGGTAAAAAAACAGAAATGACGACTTTAATCAAGAAGTGTCACAAGTCAATATTTCAAATTGTAGCATCAATGCAATTTTGGAAGGGGATAATAGGAGCCTGGAGTTTTAAAAACTTGCAACCTAAGGACGAATGTAGATAATTATTGAAGATGTAAAAACTGAGCTTTCCTAAGCTAACTCTCCACCTTCAAAGTAGATTTTGATATATTGATGGCAAAAGTGCAATACCATGTATCTCCATCTTTGATTTTATATGTAATTTTAATTACATACATACATAAAGTCGCGATTATAGCGCCGCCTCGCGCTCTGCGACGCCCAATCGCCATTGCCCCCTATCCTCCCAGAGATCATCAGGCAATTGGCACCTTCTGATCTCCTCCTCCACCCCTTGTCGCCAACCTTTCACAGGACGTCCACGCCGTCGCCTTCCGGGAGGAACCCAATCGAAGACCTGCTTGGGCAACCGATCATCTGCCATCCTTCGCACATGTCCATACCAGACCAACTGCTTGGACCTGATATCGTGCACGATGTCCTTTTCCACACCCATTATCTCGCGTACCCTTTCATTGCGGATACGCTCTCTTCTCGATATCCCAGCAGACCTTCGCCAAAAGTCCATCTCGGTTGCCCTAAGCATGTCTTCAGTTCTTTTCTTAAGTTGCCAGACCTCACTCCCGTAAGTTACGATACTCTTCACGATGACGTTGTAAATTTTCCTTTTGGTCTCCTTGGAGATACTCTGGTCCCAGAGAACCCCATTTAGCATCGCGATAGCTTTCCTGCCTTGCACATTCCGATCTTTAATGGCTCCGATCTTTAATGGATCTTTAATTTTAATTAACTTTGTTAAAATGAACATGGTGCTCTGCACCTATATCTTCTTCTTTTTCTACTCCTAAAATCCTTTGTGCGCGCAACACTTGTTTCTCTCCTCAAAATTATATGTCTTTATCCTGTTGAGACATTATTATTCTGTTATTCATAGCTATAATTGTTTACATTTCCATTCTGAAAGGTAACAGTAAATGCACATCTGCAAAAAAAATATGCAAAAAAATGTATCACCATTGTGGTGTTTCCAAATCTCCGCTCCTACTTCTTCTTCTTCTTCTTCTTCTTCTTCTTCTTCTTTTTTGAAGAGAAACAAGCCATCTTTATAGCTTAAAAGTTATACAGAATATTCTGCTATTAGAGAAGAAAAATCCAGGAAGTGCTTAAAAAATTATGTTGATTCATTTTCCCAAGAAACAGTAAAGTATGATAGGAAGCCTGCAACGTCACAAACAGCGATTTGTGGTTTCGCACTTTTGTCATCGATTTGTGGTTTCGCACTTTTGTCATCGATACGTAGACATACAGTTTGTTTATTAGCGCATGAGCACTAATTATTTCCTATTCTGCTGGATGACCTTGCGTGAACTTTAGTGAGTGATTGAGAATGTCTCAAAGCAGGGACCATTAATTCTTCCTCCAAATTTTGCACCCAGTCACTTGCTCGCGTCCAGTTCGGCATTAGTTTGTCGATGTCAGCTTCCTGGCAGCTTTTATTAGTTTCTGACAACCAACAGATGCCCGACATAACATGTTGATAATGTTTGTTTGGTGCTCTGAATGCTGCGAGTAACGTGAACAACTTCTGTTGATTGCAGGAAGGACTCTATGAAGAGGCATTACAAAAATTTTCCGCTGGAATGGCGGTTGCTGGCTATAGTCATCATCTCTCATACAATTTAGCTCTCTGTTATTACAGGCTAAAGGAATTTACCCTAGCCTTGAAGCATATCGGTACTTTATACATAATTATCATGTGCACCGTTTATGTTCTTAATGATGTTACAATTTAAGAAATTCAAATTTGTGAACTTCAGATGCACCCTCCAGTGAATTGAATTCGTTTTGATTGAAGTTTCACTAACGTTTAAACTATAAAAATCGATGAAAGTAAGACACATTCACTAAAACTCATGCACAATTCTCTTTAAGAGAATTTTTTTTTCAGGAGAAGTTGCAGATTCATTTTTTAATCTATTTCTTTTGTTTGGCTGCAGTATGAGACCTTAAAGTTTAAAATTGAAGCATCAAAGCAAAGAATTTTGATGGCAAACTCGCTTTCTTTGTTTAGTTTCTCTTCTGAAAAAGAATTCTGAGGTTTCTTTTTGAAGGGACAAGGTCTAAGGTGATAATAGTAAAACCTCCAGAAAAAACCTCCCAAATCGACTATTTTTATTCCAGACCTGTTCCACTTTCAAAGTTAAATTCACCATATTTAATATAAGGCCCTTATTTATAAATTATTTTATCAGCAGTAAAATTCATCTGTACTTAATCTAAGTTGCATGTATTTTTGTGATTTATTTATCGCTGTTGTACCAAATTTTGACAGGAAAGTAAAAGACACAAACAGACATCCTTTTATTCTATGCATGGTATTATTCTAGGCACAATTGTAGATTCTTAAGTTTTTATTTCAATGACCTCCGTGCCTAAATGGAATTATAGCACTAAATTGACTGAATTTTTTTTTTTTTTTTTTTGCAATGAAGCACCTGTGCCTACAGTAAATGTCTTTGACATTTGCTGCTAATATGACCCAAGTAATGAGGAAGTGTGTTTTTACTTCTCTCTACTAGCGGATATCATAGAACGCGGAATTCGAGAACATCCAGAACTCAGTGTTGGAATGATCACAGAGGGAATTCAAATGCGCAGCGTTGGAAACACCACCACTCTTCATGAAACTGCTCTGATAGAAGCATTCAATCTCAAAGCAGCCATTGAATATCATCTGAAAAATTGTAAGTTACCATTAAGTCTTTTTACTCTTCAAAGAAATCTTAATTTTACATTTGAATATTATTTTGAGTAAACTCTAAATTCCATATCGTGTTTTATCAGAGATCATGGGTGGCGGTAGCCACCTCCGGACAAAGTCTAAACTCGACAACACTGGAAAGCCTCCAAACGAAAAAGGTGGCAGCCATATGATTTTCACTGATAGAAAGAAACCATATAATTTTTCATTTTTTTTCTCACTTATTTTCAAGTAGGTTTTTATTCTCCTTTCCGATTCCCCTATTTTGATTTTTGATTTCTGGGAAAAAAGGATCTTTGTACATGTATGCAAAACATCCCCATCAGCAATTTTTGTCAAGTTGGTGACAAGTCACTGTCCTCCATAAATGGTCCATTTCATCCAGGATAAAAGGTAGTTGATCTAATTTCATTTGAATCTTAATTCAGAAGATTGTAGTTCCGTTCTTTTGTCTTTACTAATATTCACAAAACTGAAGCTGGGACTTAGAAGTATTCAGCCAGGTATTTTTCAGGACTGTAAGAGGAGAACTTCAGTTCCTTCTCTCATTCTCTAAAAATGCACTGCTGTAAGCTAGTAATCATTACCTGCATGCAAGTAGTTACGAGAACATTGTCGAAGTGTTAATTTGTCTGTATGACAAACTTAATGTTGTATCAACGTTTTTGGAACCCATCTACGGAGTGAAAATCTTCTATCTTAGGCTAGTTATATTTTATCAGTTAATATAGTGTTCTTGCATGGTTTTAGTTGACAGCGCAAAAGAGGCAATTACTGACATGCCGCCTCGCTTTGAGGAAGAACTAGACGCAGTAACTTTGCACAACCAAGCCCTGGTGAACATCGACGAACGACCAAACGAGGGTTATGAGAAACTCCAGTTCCTCCTTCACCAAAATCCTCTTCCCCCAGAAACTCTTCCAAACATCCTCCTGCTTTATTGCAAATTTGACTGCCATAATTTAGCTGCAGACGTTCTTGCTGAGAATAGTCATTTAACTGCCACGCATCTTTCCCCGGTGAGCATTTCAAAATTTGTGTATTTAACCATCCGCAACAGCACTAACTCCTTAAAGAATCTTAGATTTCATTCACTGCCACAGAGGGTGGTATATCAGAACTACAGTGTCTCAAAAAGCCAGGGGTTCAAAAAGTTCTTTGCCTCTACACTTTATGAGGTATCTGTCACATTGCTGTCTGCGCAAGATTGCGTCCTTCACTATTCTCTTAGGACTATTTATGATTCAGCGCGTCATAAAATTTACATTGCAAAAAGTAACGGGTTTAGCAATGTCCTCTTCAAAACCAATACATTGAATGGTTTCTTTCAAAAAGTGGTGCATCCATATCGACGATGTAAGTCGGCAATCACATAACTCGGATTGCAACATCGCAGATTTCCTGTCATACTTTGTTTTTTAAACGGAAAACTACTCAATGGCAATTCTTTAAAACTGCCGTGATTTACTTCTCTGTTCGAAGGAAATTCTGCATAAACTTCAAGGAATGATGTCAATTTGTTCTCCTTTTAAAAAATAACATAGCGGCGGAGATTTTCAGACACCGCAAAAGAGTTATGTGATTGCCGACTTACACTGTCGATATGAAGGAAGAACACTAAAATTTAAAAAATAAAAATCCTGAAAACCTGAATGCCCTCTGCCTTCATATTTTGTCCCCCTCTCCAGTTGTCTTCAAATTTCTTTTGCGACCGGCCGGTTGGCCAGTCAAGTGTTTTTTGCACCTCTGCAAAAATTCCTCAACTATTTTATTCCATCTCGAGCGAACTGTGATCATCAATTTCCTTGAAAATTTCTGATACTTTTTTGCTTTGTTAATGAGCAATATTAAACGAAAAGCAAGCCATGGGATAATGTTTTGTTTAAAAAGTGAGTAGTTTCAAAAGATTTTGCAAAATCACAATGCTAACATATGCCGTCGCTTCTCAGCATAAAAGCGGACGAAATAAGCCTAAAACTAGGCTTTACAAACTAACAAAATATGTCACTATTTATCATATTACTTGTGTAGTTTTGAATTTTTTTGCATCTTTGCTTTCTACAGAATTTTATGTTGCATGATGTTTGAAAAAGCTTTCATAATTCAGAAGAAAATTAAGTAATTCTACACTCAAAGAAACTTGCTTCAATGTAATGATTAAAGAATAGATTAAAATATCTTCATCTTATGTTTATGCACATGTTCTTCTTCACATATTTCCTCACCGTTTTATTGTTGCAATGTTTTAAAATTGTTACAGTATCTGTATAAGTTCATTGATGCCTTGATCACTCAGCAAACTGCGCCTGAGGAGGCCTACAGGAGGTTTGATGAAATGGCGTCGAAACTAGCAGAACAAATGCGGAAGCTATCAAAGCAGGTTCAAGAAGCAAAGATGGGTCAGGATAATGGGACATTGAAAAAACTTTTAGTAGAATATGATGATTTACTGGACAAGTAAGTTACACTGCTCAAGCAAGTCCTTAAGCAGTAAGTTTTACTGCTTTCAATTATTTTTAAATTGACAAAATTGCATTGGCTTAAATGATTTTTCATTTTAAAATTATTGTATTTTAATAAATACTGCCTAATTATCCACTGCTTTGAATGGGAAAAATTTGAACAAGTAAAAAAGTGGTTCTTATAACTTACATAGAGCGTTGAAAAAGTTTTGCACATTCAGTTTTTAAGCAAACACAAGTAGCTATTGATCTACAGTTTATGTGTGCTTAAAGTCAGCTTAATTACTTGAACAACGAGACCAATATTAGCTCTTTAGGTTAAATAGTGACTGAGAAATGGGGTTTTGAAAATGACTCGCCAAGAGACCCTCTCCAGGATTTTTAGTCATATGAGGAATCAAAAATTTTGTACCTGAAAGTCAAACAGTGAACAAAGAGTACTACTGCTCCATTTCGACAATTCTACAGCAGCACATTGCCAAAAAAAGGCCGTATATATTTAAGACTCCTAAATGTTGCATCAGGATAACACGAAATACGCGACTGCACATGGACCTGTTCACCCAAGAGTTTATGGAAAGAACAACATTAGTGTGCGAGAGAGACAGAAAATAGCCAGGAGGCACGCTAAAGTGTGCAAGAGAGGCAGAAAATTGCCCGACAGGACTTGGGTCGTTTTTCCGTAGATATTAGACTTTTTTGATGCGCTCATCGTAATTTTCAAGCAAATTTACCTTCTGAAAGTGAATTCAGTTGGCTGTATCTCTTGTGTGTGACAGACCCATTATGCCCAAGGTTGTGATGAGGAATCCAAGTCTCCCAAGAATAGAAGGGTAAAGTAATATGCTCTTGTTTGTGAGGGAGACAAGTTGTTAATTTAAAATCTGCACGGCTATGGTTCATACGAAGTTAAAATTACTGTTATTACTTTAAACTTCATTGCAGGTACATTCCGGTAATGATGGCTCAAGCAAAAATCTTTTGGGACAAAGAGAACTACAACCAGGTGGAGAAAATTTTTCACAAATCAGTGGAATTTTGCAAAGAAAATGACACATGGCGGTTACACGTAGGGCATGTTCTTTTCATGCAGGACAACAAATTCAAAGAGGCAACTGGATTCTATGAGCCACTGGTCAAGAAGTATTACTCCAATGTAAGCATTCCTTTCTGATATCTGATGCAATGATGGATTTTATGATCTCGGTAGTTACTACACTGCAAATAAAATTATTCTGTTTTGCTTCATAAGAAAGAAAAATGAAAAGGACATGCATTCTCATCTGTTTGATTCCTAACTGAAGGAGTGGAAACAGGCTCTGTCCAACAAATTGTGTTAGTGTATCTTTTCAACGGATTATGGTTGCTTTTTCAGATTTTGAAAGTTAGTGCTGTTGTTCTCGCAAATCTGTGTGTGTCGTACATTATGACAGCACAAAATGAAGAGGCGGAGGAACTGATGAGGAAAATAGAGAAAGAAGAGGAAAGATTAGCGTATGAAGAACCCAAGAAAAAAGTTTATCACCTCTGCATCGTTAATTTAGTGATTGGGTAAGAGACGCTTTATTATAAGTTCAATGATCCTCTGAGTTTTCAGTTTTTATCATAGCATCGTCTATCGGCGCATAGTAACTATGTCTCGATGGCTAAGGTTGAAAAATGTGTCATTTTCAATCATGGCATTGGGAATCTTCTCTCTTAATTTTTACGACATACAAATAAGTAACAGTTTTTGTGGTGTTTTCTGTGAATTTTTTCACAATGTAAAAATATTTACAGAAAATTGCAGAGACATTTCGGTTAGTTTTTGTGCAAAAACAAAGAAGCAGGTGAGAAGTATCGACATGCTGTGTTGAAAGCGCTTGCCTTTGTGTTTCTGAATTTTCATCGTGACATCCTTAACTCTTTCTTTTAAAAAATGTGAGTACAGTTTTCAACCTGTAATCAATTAGGTTGGCTAGTCGATAAGCTTCATGTATAACATAACATAGAATATGAAGTCCAGAGCCAAATTTAGGTGAGTATTACCGGTGCTTCGACAGCAGGCAGCAAATTTTTCGAGGCAGAGAACAAAACAATGTAAAATCTCAATTTTCATTCCCACATGTACCAATTGTCGATGCGTTAAATTAGAGAATTTTGATAATTTTGCCTAGGGAAAACCTAATGATAAAAGGAAATTTTTTTCTATTAAGTCTGTGGACACCCTAGATTTGTACAAAAAAACCGCATTTTCAATGAAGATGCTCACATTATTATGATGAATGGATTTTTAGCTTTTTAAGCACCAACTAAATCATGTGATTTAGAAGGATCAACAATATGAGAAACTATCAAACAATTCAGAATTCAGGTCTTTTATAATGAATCTTTAATTTTTTTGTTTTTTAGGACATTGTATTGTGCAAAGGGAAACTATGAATTTGGAATCTCAAGACTCATCAAAAGTTTAGAGCCGTATAATAAAAAACTTGGAACAGATACTTGGTAAGTATTGATTCTGTAATGTTTTGAAAATATTTCTTTTGAGAGGAAAATCACTCGAACGCAGTCAAGATGGAGCCTTGATGTTTCGAAGCAGAACTTTTATTTCTGAAAAAATATTGAGTCTCTGATTCAAATTTTCCCTTGTTTTGCTTAAATCCCGTATGTGAAGAAGTAAATTACTTTTTGAAGTAAAATACGTGATTTATTGCCTCTTACATGATTTTTTAGGACTAATTTCTTAGCTTCCGGAAGTGAGTGGCAGAGAGATATTTAATGAAAATAGAACCTTTCCTTTCAATGATCGAAGAACTTGCAAAATTTTATTCAAATCAAACTTGAATTTTTTCATAATGCCTTCATTTGTCATAGTATTGATTCCCAGACAAAAGCATCTAACTGTATTTCAACATTGTAACATTCTAAATCAAGTATTGTATTTTTCTGAGACACTGTTGTACGGCTCTAGCTGAAACCTTCACTAATTTTCCCCACATGAAAAATATCAGCACAATTTTAGTCAGAAATTGCAAAGTTACTTTCTTGAAAAAACATTGATTTGTTTCAATTAATTTTGTAACCTTGGAATGGAGTTTCGTCCTTTCTTCCGGGAAGCAATGTCATTAATTTCAGAAAATTAATTTCCTTTTGTAATCGAAGTACCTAATGGCAAATAATCATCATGGATCTGAGAGGGTAATGTAAATCTCAGGATTCATGTTTTCACTATTTGCTAAATAAATTCATTCCACGCTTTCAGGTTTTACGCAAAAAGGTGCATGCTCTCATTGATCGAAAATCTAGCAAAAAATATGATCGTAACGCGTGATGCTTTCTATCAAGAATGCCTCATGTTTCTAGAGCAATGCGAATGTAAGTGCACTCTTTATTCCTCAGTGTTTTTTCTCTTTCAGGAAAATTCTGCAAATAATTTTCAATAATTTATCAGGAGGTTCGCTTAACAGATGACATAAGCATTTAACATCTTATGACATTAAATTGGACTGCATTTTGCAATTTGGAACTATAAATTCTGGCTCATGTGAAAAAACACTTATTTACATAGGGAAACTACACATACATACATAGGGGCACATACGTTTTCTTTAAACCGGGCCAGAATTTATAGTTCCAAATTGCAAAATGCAGTCCAATTGGTCATAACAGTTTAAGAGGCTCCGAAATGGACGACTTTAAGAGACAATCTAATATTATATATCCGTGAAATTGCCCAAAATTGGCACAATATAATTATTTTGATGGCGCAAGTGTGAAACCACGTATGTTCGTTTGCTACGCTGCAGACCTTCTACCATACTTTATTTTTTCTTTGAGTCACAATAATTTTTGAAAACTTCCTTGACTTTTCTTCTCTGTCAATAGAATATTCTTTATTAATTTCAAGCCATGGGGTTGACTTGTATTTCTTCAAAAAAATAAAACTCGAGTGGGAATTTTGAAACATTGCTATGGAGGTATGTGGTTTTGCACTTTGGCAATTGATTTGTGTAAAATTAGATAAAGACTAAAGAATGAGACATGAAGTTCTTAGAGAATGACTCTTCTCGCTTTTGTCTCCAATGTTTTGTTGGTTAAAATGTGTTGAAAACTCATGACCTTCACAAAAATACACAGATGAAAAATTATGCAATTTTGCAATTATGCAATTTTTTAAAAGAGGAATGATGTCTCATAATACGGGCGCTTAACATTTTTCTTGCTGCAAAATTTTGACCTCTTTTATTCAATGAAAAGAGTAATGCCCCAAAAAACGGAACAAGTTGATGGTAAAATTGCAAAAATGCTTATTTCAGTTGCGGTGTTTTGAAATTCTCACTCCTACTTTTAAGAGGAGACTGAACCAACGTCATGGCTTGAAATTTTCGTAGAATATTCTTTACATAGAAGAAAATATCACTGAGGTTTCCAAGAAATGATGTCTAGTATTTTTCTTTCCAGAAAATGAAATATCACAGGCAGTCTGCAACGTTGCACACCGAGATATGCAATTCTGCAGCTTCTTTATATTGATATAAATGGAATGCTATGAGACTCAATTTATTCAATCATTATAAACATAATGATTAAATTCAATATCATTAATTTGTTTTTTTTTTTTTTTTTTGCATAAATATATATATTGATGATGATCAAATTTTCTCTCAGAACAAGCTTATTGAAGAATTGATCTCTCAATGAGATGATACATATACATTTTATATCCAGGTATTATTTTTTCATGTATTTGTTGCTAATTTGGATTGCAGAACACTCAAAGATGTGGTTATTTTTTTACAGTGTACGGTCGTGAGGTGCTGACGTCAACCCCAATCATTGTCGGGAATTCAAACTTCCACAACGGCAAAAACACTGTGACCTACGAAGCTAGACTTCTAAAAGCTTTACTGTTGAAAATGCAACTGCATTGAAAATTTCTCTTGGGCTCAGATTCTTGTTAATTTAAAATTTGTCTTTTTAGCAGTTAACGTATGTTATTTCCATAGGAAAACTAAGAGTATTTAAATTAAAACGAATGCAATGGTGTTCTTTCATGCCAAATGTTTCTTCAAAGGAATTAAAAAATGAGTTGTCAGGATTTGAAATTTCTAGGTCTTGCCAGAGTTTGTCAAGGGCTGACATCCCCAAAATTTCTTTCATTGATTTTAAATTCCCTTTAAAAATCTGAAAGTGGTGTCATCAAGCACATCAAAAACAAAAAAAACTTCTTAAACTATTTTGAAAATGATAGTCATTTTATTCTGAAAATAAATCTACATTTACAGTATTAACAATAAAAAACATGTATCAGTTTTTCATATTATTCAGGTAAGTGCACTTGAAAAAGCAGAAAGCAAACAAAATTGACAGTTTCTCTTGAAAGTTTGGGGATACAACTCATCCCCACTAAATGAGACTGATCCCTTTGCCATGTACAACAATACGCAACTCATACTGCACCTTCTTTTTCCATAAAAATCTCAAGTTGAAAAATTATCTTCACTTTGATTATAAAAACAGAATAACCGATGATAAATTGATTCTTAAATTGCGGATGTAACTTTAAAAAAAATATATTTTAAGGCATTAAAAGCACCACAAATTTTATTTTCTTGTCACAAGAAATTATTGCAAGTCAGAGGTAATTTACAGATATGAATTAATGAACTCTGCAGAGCGAATTCTCCGTATTTTCCTGAGCAATAATTTATTTAAAAAAAAAAAAAAAAAAAAAAAAAAAAAAAAAAAAAAAAAAAAAAAAAAAATTATGAGCCTTGCATTAATGAACAGAATTAGATTTTTTGGGGTCCCAACGAACTATTAACTTATTAACTTGAAGCCACAGCTCTGCGCTGGGCCAGGTTTGAGCCAAACCCTGAACAAACTTAGCATCAATGTTTACGATATACTGATGATTCTATGATAGACCGCTTTCTTGTCAAGAGTCATGTGAGGAGTGTGACCAACTTATAACTTATTTTGTACTTAATTTATTGCTTAGTTAAGGTATTTTCGTGTTGGTACGGTTGAACATATAACAGAAAATTTTCCTAATTTTGACAGCAATAAAACAATATGAAATGATTTTAACTAATTTTCCTTCCTGTTTACTCAAAGAACATGTGATGAATGTTTTGTACTTCGATTTTCAACTTTAGAAAATGAGTTTAGGAATGTTAGGAGGTGTTCAAAATTATTCATTTTCGCATATTTTATCATAATACAAGTTCTAGATGCAGCAGGGTCAGATTAAATCATACGGTAAAAAATTTAGAATGAAAACTATTGAATGACTTGACGGCCTGTATAAACTTTTAAAACCAAAGAGATTTCATCAAATCTTTTGGGTTGACAACATGATAAACAAACTTTCATGGTCAATAAAACAACAACTTACAACGTCAAATAAAGTTTTGAAAATGCAATTAAAGGGATATAAAATGAATAACAAACTTAGACAAACAATACATGATACTTATGCAAACAGATACACTAACTAAAAATAATGATTTCTCAAAGTAATTTGGAGGGATGATTTGGTCTACATGATTTGGAAATCATACATAGTATTTTGAAAAGAAAAATAGTCCTAGTATAGAAAACGCATATATATTTGGTAATATCTAACTTACTGTAGAGGGGAAAATGTAGGGCTTATTGCACGGTCAAGAATTATGATGAGCTGAAAAGGCCTCAATACACATGCTTTTATCGCAAAACAAAGGGACATTATGCCATGAGAAAAACATCATACGGCTATGGGGCAATTTCAAACACAGACTTGAGCCTTATGAAGACTTCATAAGGGTGCAGCTTTTTTCAATTAATGATACTGATGACTTTCAAAATGTCCTAATCTGTGTAACTACAAACGTTTGGAACGATTTTACATTCACGATTCATCAGTTTGATTTTTTCAAATGATGATTTACACCCTAGAATGTCATCCCAGCAAGTTTTCTCATTAGAAACAGAGCCTTTTGCTGGTCTGTTGTAAATTTCGTGATTTTCAAAAATCACTTTCCTTAATTGACATTTTCTCAACAATAGAATTTTGATGGAATAGGATGGAAATATTGCATTATATTTGATGCTCTGCCAAACGTCCTACAATGACTACCACAGAACGCAAGCATCATGAACAATCCACAGGATAGGCTGCTTGCAAAGCCTAGCGTAGGGCAGCGTGAAAGAAAAATCCATGTCGTTGAAGGATTTGTAGCAAGGAAATCATCATAAATCAAATGCAGTGCAAACACTGAAAATTGAAAAGAGCCTTTCGCGTAACAATGCATAAATGATTCATCAACTTCTCGGATAAAATTAAAAAAAATTACTCTTTAAAGATACTCTTTCAAAAAAAAAACAAACAAAATCTCGAGTCCACTAATTAAAAAACTGATACCTTCATCATTTAAAATCTGAAACTTCGCTCCTATGAACATAGAAATGTGGTGGCTGCTTCAAAATATGTCACCAGTGATACAGGGGCTCAGTTAGGCTGGTCAGATTTTCCTGGAAAATACTTAGACACTTAGTACTCAGCAAGTTTTAGGTAGATTTTCTATGTTTGGGCACAAATTTGTTTCGCAGGCTAAAACTTAAGTGTTTATTTTTCAGTATTGTGAGCCGTTCAACTGGAAAATACATACTTTATGATATTGTCTCAGATGTTTAGCAAAATATTTTCATTCTTCTTCGTGCTTTTCCAGGTTTTTTTCGGTCTCTCTGATTTTCTCTGTTTTCCTTCATGCTGGACACCGTGCAGCACATAACCCGCACGGCATACCACAGCAAACGCACATAAAATAGCAAAATTCACATTCACCACCACGTACGGCCAATCCTCTATGCATTAAATTCTTCAATTGATGTGGAGCTGAGAGGGGACTGCAAGATTCAGTCTTGTAATATGCACTCGGTGGCATCTATTTAAAAATACAAATTTTATACAGAAATTTCTACAAAAGTCATTGAAGATACTCAGGGACGTTCTGTTCTCAATGATTAAAACTAATGATAGTAGGAAGAAACTTCCCCAGGGCTGCCACAGAATTTCGAAAATGAAATTCCCAGACAACCGAAAAAATGCCGGATGATTTAAAAGACAAAATTTGAAATAATTATCAGGCAAAATTTGTTGTTAGAAATGTCAATCCTATTATAGAAAGCAAATAAAGATGACATGAGAATTTAACCCGGACACTTTCGTCAATTCCTCGGCGTTTTCAGGTTTCCCCTGACATTTCCCAGTTTTCTCAGACTGTGGCAACACTGGTTCCCTTTTCACTATTATTAAATCATAACTGTCAGAATTCTTACCGAACTATAGATATTTGTGCAGAAACTATCTTGAAACAGTTACTAATGACCGGTTGCCTGAACATGGTCTTCAATTTCGCATTTTCTCTTAAACAACTCGCAGCATGTTGCACACTGGTAGTACCGCTTCGATGAGTGGTAAATCATATGCCGAGCAAGATTATGCTTGTTTGACAAAACTTGATGGCAAACTTTACACGTGAACCTCGCGTGCCTGTGCTTGTTATCAACATGGTGATCCCGGAATTGTCTTGTTCTGAATTTCTGCTTGCACTGTCTGCACGAAAAGCTCAAGTCAGGCAAGTGCGTGAGTTTGTGCGAGGCGAGACTATCGATGCCCTCAAATTTCAGAAAGCAAGTATCACATTCGAACTGATCAAGCTCCTGATTGTACGAGATAAGCCACCTCATCATGGATCCGTTTGGATGTAGCTCTTGACAAGTTCCTTTCATTTTGTTTGATGGAGCGAAATGTAAGAGCCGATGGTCAATATACTTGCGACTCGTTTCACAGACTACACCGCACAGATCGCATCTGAATTCTCCTGAATTGTGACGCACCTAAAAAAAGAAGAGAAAGGGAAAAGTCATGAAATAGAAGAAATTAAAGCGAATTACTCATCATAGCTATCAGCAGGGGTGCGCAATATACTAGATCATGCGATAAATTATCGCGTGAAATTGAGGAAGGCCTTCCCGATTTTCGGAAGCGCGATCACGCGATAAAGTATCGCGTGAAAATGTGGAAGCGTCCCAAATTTTGTGGAAATTTTTTTTCTTTCTTTCTTTCTTTTCGTTTCTTTTCTCGATCTTCACTTTGAATCTCATATTTTTCACCGAAACAAAAAAAAGGTCATCACTTTTTGGGGAAGGAGTCACGAAATTGTGGAAATTTTTTGAAAATTTTTTGTCGAAGAGGAAAAGCTTATCGCGCGAAATTGTGGAAGCATAGTAAAATGTGCACCCCTGGCTATCAGTTACTGCATCATGTGAAGAGGCATCAGGGAGAGAAATATGAAATTTTAACAGGTGGAAAATCTAAGTATTTTGATCAAGCTTGTTATTTTTTGATCGTGCCAAATTTATTTGAAGCTGAGGGGTTACTACAATTTGATTAGTCCTCTAGAACATCCCATTTATTCAGGGTCGTAGTCACGGCTAGCCCTGAATAAGGGAACCATTTTTGCCAACCTTGATTAAAATGCGAAAGTATAACTTTGGAGACGGATCATTACAAGGAATTGAAACGGTTTGCCACCGAATGAGGTACAATTACGAAAGAAAAAGTTCTACAATTTTGAGAATCATCAAAGTAAGTTTGCACCTAAAAGCCTTGTTTCCAGCATTGTTTTAATTTTATAAAAAATGAAAAAGCAAATAGAAAAAAATTGAGCAGATAACTGAGGGAATTTTAAAATGGTGGGGCCAGCAGAAAAATGGAAGGCCAAGAACTTTTTGCACCTTTGGTAGAACTCGCATCAGATAAATTGGCAGTTGTTCACTTTCGGTTTGCGAGCAACTGCGTTGCAGTCTTCCACTGGCTATCAAGGATTGACCGCAGGCAATGATGCCCACGAGAGCAGACGCAAAAATTGGTCTACTGTGCATAAGAGTCAAAAGTAAACCAACAATAAAAGGCACCAAATGGAACCACCGCGCGTTAAAATCCAGAAAACTGGAAACCTCAATGTAGAGGGGAAAAGCTCATTCGAGCACAATTTTACCCCAATAAGATATGCTGTTTGGTGCAACACTAGTTAAGACCATACAGGAAGGCAAATGGTTGTGTTGCACCGAACAGCGTATCTCTTTGAGGGAAAATTGTGCTAGAATGACCTTTTTCCCTCTGTATTAAGACTGCCAGTTTTCTGGATTTTAACGCACGTTGGCTACATTTCCAACCTACTGTCTATACAACTTGTGCGTCTATCACAATCAGTTTGGCAAAAGTAAACGACTAAAAACTCATCTGACGCAATACCTATGTGCCATTGTTTGGCAAGTTGATTAACTGCAAAAATAATAGGTACCTGTTTATGGGTGTTCAAAGTGAATTGTGACTGGAATCTCATGAGACAAATGTCACACTCAAAATAAATTCCCTCTTCATTTTCCAGAAGATCATCTATTTCTGGGTTCTTGTTAATGACAACAATGCAATTATCAGTGACTTCAGTTTTCACTTCTGCAATTGGAGCAGGTTCTGGCTCTACTGGTTTAATCTTTGCTGAGGTGATTCCTTGAAGTTTTCCCCGCAGACTTTCACTCATTTTAATGATTGTGTCGAGATCATTGTTCATCTCACATTTCACATCCACACGCACAGTGGGCTGTAGGTCACCGTTGGGCTTTTGATCCGAGTCATTGCTGTCGCAGACAACAAATGCGTCGTCATCTTCATCGATCGGTTCTGTTTTGATCTCTTTCTTAATTTGAATCGTTGAGCATTCAGCCATGTTGGAGGAGAGGAAAATCTTTTTAGATACAAAAGAAAGTGAAACACCTATTTGATTCTCAGGCAAAGGAGTACGATTACTGAAACAGGAAAATAAAGCCGAATTTTAATATTCATCCTAGGATACATTGGGCTAAATCTATGGTGAGACGAAAGAAGAACAGGAGGTGAAACCAAATGTGAACCTTTACAAAACGAGGTGGATAACGATGGCTTGACTCGGACACCACCTGTCTAGTTTGCAACAATGAAGACTTCTCATATTATTTTATTATTTAATTAGAGAACTAATCAAAACAATTTTTTTAGAGACATTCATGATTTTAAATATTCAATTTAAGTTTCCAGCAATGAAATCGTCTCAATTGTGCAACTGTTTCCTAATCAGATTTGCTCTCTTTTTCGTTTAGTTTTTATAGTGCACTTTTCTTGCAATTTTTAGGAAGGTAAGTCGTCAGACTGTAAGTCCATGCACTTTAAGGTGAAGGGCTCGATGTCGAGTAAATTAAATAATTAATTGATAAAATGCTCTTCTTTACTTCCTGAGCAGAACGAGCTTTTCGATCAAACATCCGACAGGCCAATTCCAAGAAAAGCAGAGTTTACAGATGAATATAATGGTACTATTGCACAAGCCATCTTATAGAGACACGGCATTGCCATTGAGTGAGATGTGCGAGGCTTTTTGTTCTTCAGCAGTTGGCACATCCATCTGGACATCCGAGTTGGAGAACAGCAAGCGAGGAAAGAAGAGCCACTCAGCGGGCTGATTTTTAAAATTGATAGACAAAGTGATAGACATAGAAGACATAGGGAACATGGAGCGACCCAATTGGCTGATATGGGTGGTTGTTACAGACCAAGGGGGAAAATGATGGACTAACTACAGAATCTCTCATGGGTTGCCGTTAGTTAGGCTATTACCAACCTCCCTTGTTCATTGGAACCACCTGCTTCCACCAATAGGATCCCTCCTGCTCCTCATGTCTTCTTTATCTATCGCTTTGTCTATCAATTTCAATGATCAGCCCCCAGGAACCAACATTTCTTTCGGAAAGTGTGTTAAAAAATACTGACAAATAAATTCACTTGTCAGCCTCTTTTTCTCCTACAATCTGCACATATAACTTCGGTTTTGAGGCTCTTCATGCTGACAGGTTGTTTATAACAGAAATACTTACTTGATGAAATTTTGAAAGTGCCAAAACTCTAGGTTTTGTGTGCAGGGCCATTAGATGATACATATCGACGGCGTAAGACCGCAATCACATAACTCGGTTTGCAATGTCGCAGACTTACTGTCATACTTTATTTTTTAAACGGAAAACTACTTAACGGCAATTCCTTAAAACTGCCTTAAAACTTCGCTGTGCAAAGAAAATCCTGCAAAAACATCAAGGAATGATTTCAATTTGTTCTCCTTTAAAAAATAACGCAGAGGCAGAGATTTTCAGACACCGCAAACAAGATATGTGATTGCGGGCTTTCGCCGTCGATATGCAGAATAGAGAGAACTGATGAAAATTTCTCTTAAAAATGGAAGCAATACAAAAAATTTACTTCTGGGTGCTTGAGGGGTAAGAAATGAGTTAGTTCTTGAAAAACCAGTACTATTATTGTGGAAAGTTCAAATCTGATAGGTGGCTGGGCCAATGCCTATTTCAGCTGACAATGCGACTTCATCGCCAGCCATGTCTAGGGTCTGGAAGATGAAAAGTTACTGCATGAGAACGGTATACTTATAAGAATGATGCTAATGAGACGTCAGAGAGCACATTTAGCTGAGTTCATGAAGGACACGCTTTCAAAATTGCTTAAAACTAAAGGTAAATAAATAGTTTCTCGTACATACCCTAAATCCTAAATGTGAGCTGTTACAGTAATTCAATTCAGCTAAACGGTGAGGAGAGAACTTTTGGATGGCGCTTTTAAAAGTTAGATGGAGAAATTTGATTAAAACACAGTTAGATAGCGGTACTCATTGTAAGTTATTTGATACAGGACAGGAACTTTCCTAACGTTTCTAAATATGTTTTTTCGATAACCTCAAAACCACTCTCAACTTTCTAACCTAAAAGTGCATCTAGCATCATTAATGCGATGTTGTCTCATTGCTATAAGTGTATCGAATATTTATTAAAAACAAACTTGTAAAACAATATAATTTTATTTGGCAATAGTGCCCTTTGATGTGTAAGAACTTCTCATTATCCTATATATGAGGTTGTCAGATGTACATTTTCTTTTTTTTTGTAGTCATTTCGAGTTGCAATTTTAAACTGGCAACCTCACAATCCAAACAAAAGAGCGAGAGTGACAGTCAGCCAGCGTCGCGTTTGTAAACATTGTCAATAAGTTGAATCAGTTCTTCGAAAAGACTCGAAATTTCCGTACTTCGGGCCATTTCGGGTGATCGGGTCATTAATCAGTAATCACTTTGGTCTTCATGATATTCCGCTGTGCAATTCCGAGTCGACAAATTCTCAAAAGTGTCACCATCGGAATCCCCCAGCGACGTAAGTTTCTGTACACCCCAAGCTCAAACCTCCAACATCTCTAGCTCACTGTCGAGTCTCTTTTACTCCCAAGCGTTTTGCCTTACCTACTTCTAAAGTTGTCTTATTTGTGTAGCTCGTCGTTTCCTAACCATCATGATGAATGGCAAGGAGTCAAAATGCTTTGTCTTCATCGATCTTGAGACGCATGATCTCTACAGACCCAGAATTACGGAAATCTGCATGATAGCTGTCCTACGAGAGCACATCGCAGATGCCCACCTGAAGCAAGAATTTTCTGCTCCACGAGTGTTAAACAAGCTCTCAATCTGTATGGCTCCAGAAGCGTCAATTCATCCAACAGCTGCAGATATAACAGGTAACCAAAAGACAAGTATATTCAAGCTTTCGTTTGCGTTTGCTTATTTCGTTGTCCCTCTAACGTGAGGGCGTATCTCAATTTCTACATGAGCCCTGCTCTCCACACAACTCAATGCTTTCAAGGACTCACTCGGACATAGAGATACGCCCTTACGTCAGGGGAGCGACGATTTGTCAATTGATTAATGTCTAGTCTTGTGCCGAGGATGTCGTTTTAATAATCAGGCTGCTGGTTGACTCTGGAGTCAAGTAAATAGGCAGTTTGCCTGTTCCTTTATCTATACTACCTCTATGTGGGCTGATTTCACACTGACTCTCATTTAGCTCATTCTCCTGTTTAGAATTGGGGAAAGGAAAGATCCAACAAAAGTCGCATCAACCTGAATGCAGCAATCATCAGTCGACCCATATTAAGAAGGAAGGATAAGGAATCCTATGTATTGCTTGCTTATTATCTGTGCAGGGTTGATAGAGTTTGTGTCAGATAACTTGTCCTTTCTCATTGTACGCGCTGCAGTGCATACAGCGGAAAAGGACAAGTCATCCAAAACGGGCTATGGTACCATGGTAGCGTTATCAACCGTTAGTCAGGATGGTCATCTTCAGATGCATACGGCTAAACTTGGAAACTCAGTGTAAAGTTTAATTGGAGTGTCTCAAAACTTCCACCTCTTTTTAATTCATTGTTTGGAAAGTCGCTATCTGATTGCGTTAAATTCTCTTACTTAATTTGTCCCACAAGTAGAGGAAAAAGTCACAGAAATTGTTATGAAACAACGCTAATTAATTTCTGAATTATAAGTAAAGTACGACTAGAGGCTAGAGGTGTCATCAAATAAGTTGACTTTGGTTTACTTTCGATTTTCAGGTGTTTTCACGTTACTGCTATCCACATGAAAACATCAAACTCTCGTATAAGGGAGAACACAAGCTTGGATAGGTGCTTTAATACTTTCAAACCTTGTGACATTTTAATTTTTAGCCACACAGAAATCACAACCACATAAATGTTGCAATTAATAACTGATAAGTAGTTTTTTACGTTACAATCATGAGACAAATGTTTTTAAGGTGGATCGTAGTAAACGATCCTTTGTGCGGAGGCGTAAATTCGTTTGTGTCTGCAAATCGAATTTAAACAAATGTCAACTTATCTGATGACTCCTCTATGGAATGTTGGAAAAGCAGGAGTGCAGAAAGTTCATTACTTTACGCTTTCACCAGCAAAATGCAAATTTTCCCTACGCACTATTACTTAGCGCAGTCGAAGTAAATTTGACGGAAAATAAGCACAATTGAAGTAAATCTGACTGAAAATCAGTGCTGCTACTGCCGGAGTGTACACCGTTCACCTGGAAATGCAGATCGCCAGTTCGGGAACACTCTGCACCCCTGTGGAAAAGGAGATGTACAGTGTTAAAGTTCAGCCATCGATAAATTGTTTATCGCCAAGGCTGCAAATGATTCGTTAAGTTAACCTTTTGGGAGTTGACCATAAGGTAGTCCTGATGAGATAGATGAGGTTGCAATTTAAAATCCATGCTGTAGCTTGGTCGCTAAGGTATGCATTCAGTCATGGAAGAGGCGCTCTATGGAGGTTAAGAAATGAACTTCAACTTCTGACCGTTCTTTGCAGAATGCAATGCACTTTGTAAACTTAAAATTTTTCGGCAACTCACGATTTTTTACCCAGCGCTCAAAAGATTAACCGGGTAAAATTCATGGTGGTTGAAAATGATAATAAAAGAACATTTGTAAGACTGTCATCTGGATGTATTAGTTCACCCTTGTAACCCTCAAAATAAGAGAGACGAAATCTGGGAATTATATGTTTTGAGTGGCAAAGCTATTTTGGGCTTTTATCAGTACTCAGACGCACATGGGTATTTCCAAGTCACGCACAAATTGAGGGATTAGCACAGGCAGTTTGAGGTTTGAACAACTCACTTCCAATCACTTCTAATTGAACTGTCCTTCTAGTTCTCGTAAATTTCCGCTAAGTGTTTTTCTAATTCCTCATTTTGTCAGGAATTTGATCAAAATCAAATCTAAATGTTGGGTTTATTTTCAGGACTTTCAAATGAGCTGTTACAAGAATACCCTGTCTTCAATGAGCAAACTGGAACGATGATTCAGACATTCATTGATTTGTTGCCGAAGCCTGTTTGCTTGGTTGCTCATAATGGGCATAAATTTGACTTCCCTGTCTTAAAGAATGCCCTGCTGAAAGTCAACAAGGTACAGTGATTTTGAGATTAACCTCTTGGAACCTCTTCATGAAGAGATCTTTATTTTTTGTTCTGTAGTTCAAAGTATTTCCTGATTCATTTAAAGCACCATACATTCTAGAGTAAATAAATATAATTTAACAGGTTTGTAGATGAATTTTTCCAGTTAAAACTTGATATTGGCTGGACTCATATCTTGATACATAATTTAAAGGGATAAAATGCGATGCTCGTTGGTTCAATTTATTTATACTGACGGTTATATCAGTGGAAATAAAAGAAAACTGTAAACGTTTGGAACTCTATAGTTTCTCTTCAGAGCTTTTTCTGCACACAAGAAAACTGTCTGTTGAAATCCTGATTATGTAGTTTGGACACAAAAAAAAAACTAAGGGAAGTTACATAAAGCCTTTGGTTGGTTACATCAGACATAGACGTTTCCCCTTCCTTTATTGGGCTAGATAAGTGACCGACACCTGGTCGGTTTTTAGGACCAATTAATGCACAACAAAGAGGAAGGTATCATCTTCCTTTGCAACGGACCAATCTCATTGCTTTATTTCACCCTATTCTCATCTTCTCCAATCGACCCACTGTTATTTGGACAGCATTCAGCATTGAACCAAGCCACAACACCTATTGCCAAAATTAAGGGGGCATTTTAATTTTTAATAAAAGAACGTTTGTGCAGATTCCTTTGAAAATTTTAAGGAATTTGCTTTGTAATATATGGAATATTCACTGAACTTTGCACAAAAATCCGCACAACCGTTTCCATGTAAAAAATTAAATTGCCCAATTAAATTTGGCAATAGCTGATGTGGCTTGGTTCCTTTCTACATAATGCGATCCATTTGGATTGAGTTTAACGGAAACGCACCAAGCCGCAATTGAAAAAAAATTGGTTAGGAGTAGTTTTGAATGCAACTAGTCGTAAATTTTCTCCTAATTTAAATTCAAAGTTGAGAAAAAATATTTGGAACATGGAAATAATTAATGAGCTTTGCACATAACATTGAGTCTTATTAAGGAATAAAATAATTTCCAACCTTTTTTCCTCGATTCAGACTTTATGTGTCCCCATTAAACTCTTGTCATCTCTACTTCAGAGATGTAGGTATAAAGTCTGTGGGAAGTCAGTCAGCAGCAGTCAGAGTACCAAGGATGAGAAATCATCTAACAGGAGTCAATGGTTTTTTTGGATGAAATTTTTGCCGAACATCAAGAGTTGAAAGCATTTTCAATCGAAATGATAATCATAGAAATCTAGCGATTGTTTCCCCTAAAAATTTGTTTTACATGCAAGTTGTAATTTTTTACGGAATCAATCATCTCACTGGTTATCTTGAACCCACCATTTCTCTCAATACAAGTGTTAAAATGGCATCAACGAATTATTAAATTTGCTAAATTTACATATTTAAAATCTTTAAGAGTCATAACTCACTCAAAAATTAAGCTATCAATTTGAACGTTTTTACAAAACTTCACCAAATTTGATCACCTTTCAAACACTTTATCACTGAAGGAGGGTTGCCTTGCAATAAAACTAGTTTCAGGCCTGCCCTTTAAGGGCTTCAAAAATTTTGAATATGGTAAAAAGTATCCCTTATTGATTGAAGAATTTACCCAAAATCTTAAATCTCCAAGTGCAACTGTTTTCAACTTCACATGGGGGTCGGAGGTGTAGAATTTCTAATCACCTGTATTTTGCCCAGAACAGCATAAGAGTGTAATCGTAGCACAGCTATTCCTGACCCTCCAAAGGCATTCTCTGAAAGGAGATTGGAATCATTACTTCTAGCCTTTTTATTATACCTATTGTAACTTAATAATATCAAGGTTCACTTTCACTAATTTCACTTTCTCTGTAGTAATTTCAATTTTATTTTTGCAGGATATGCCCGAGCATCTCAGGTGCTCCGACACTCTCCCTGGGTTTAGGAAAGTGTTCAAAGATTGGAAGATGAAAGCTGAACTCTCATTTGTCGAGACTCTCAGCCAAAACGGAGTCCCTTTGACAGACGCAAGTCCCCTCAAAACTCTCAACGGATCAACGGTTGGATGTGACAATTTATCTGATCAAAATGGAGCTGCCATCAAAGAAAGACAAGAAGCCAGAGTACCAAATGGTGTAACAGTGACAAATGCAGCAGTAGAGTCCAATGCTGCAGGAACTTCTAAAGTTCCAGAAACAACTCTTCTTGATTGGGGACATGACAGTGAGGATGAAGCTCTTGCACAGATGGACCTTGATGCTATTGTTGCAGAAGCAGAAGCACAGGAATTTCTCTCGCAAATTGCAACACCATCAGATTTGCGGGAGAATTGTTCCCAACTCTCGTGGAGTAAACCCGTGCGAGAAACACCAAAAAGACCTCGGGAAGAAGAAAAGAAGTCTCCTGAGATTATTTTCCTGGACCTGGATGAAACCGACTCAGAGAGTCAAGGAAACGCTAGTGGCGAGCCTGCAATCCTTACACCTGTCAAAGTGCGAAAGGACCTGTTCCCATTTACAGAACCCGCTTCGTATAGGCTGGAAGATGTGTACAAGAAATTAAGAGGCTCGACACCTGTGGGCCACCGAGCTGAGGCTGATGTCCTAAGTATGTTAGAGTGTGTTCTTGTCATTGGCCCAGAAATCTTGGAGTTCTTTGATAACAACAACATTTTATTTGCTGATATTCCAGTTCCTTTGAGATATAGATAGTCGTATGCATGGAAAGTGTGGCATCTGTCCAAAACTGTTGCAGCAAAATCCTTTTTTTCCCTGCATGTTTTGTTAAATTTTTTATTATAGAATCAATACCTTTCAAGTTAACTTCTATGTAACGCCATCCGTTATCATAATGGAAAAAATATTTTTAGGCTTTAAAATTAATGATAGTACTTTGCAGACTTAGTAATTATCAAACTGCTCCGAAAACACTATATTTTTTTTGGTAAATGGCTCCAGTAATGGCTATGAAATTTATCAAAGTTTGTGGAATACACTGTTGTATGCATACTGAGTAGAATCGATATAATTTTAAGGATTTTATGGAATGTAGAGTACTCCTTTTGAATCATATTTTTAATTTACAATGACCACGAGAAAGGTATGGCCCTTTAGGTGCGCAGATTAATGACGGGAAGTGGCTTATGTCTATCATTTCTATCAATTTGTCAAAAGATATCCATACAATTGCATCCCCTTCACAGACTTGTGTGCTTCAAGTGCTGTGTCTGAAAAATGTATCCTCTCACGAAATTCTTGGCTTTTATTTGTTACTTCAAGCAGAGGTTTTGAACAGGGTTACATATGGGAAGAAGTGAACCTCCTCTGAAAGAAGCGGAGCTCTGATGTTAGGACTCGGCACAAATTTTGAATGTGGATAATATAGAGAGCTAACATATTTAATAGTCTACTATGTGTGCAGAAGTTTTTTCCCTCTGCTTTTTCTGTCCTGCCTTTAATTTTTCGCAAAGTCCCAACATCAGTTAACTGCCAGTTGCGGCAATTTCGATTACTCACTATCAAAAGAGGGCACTTACAGTTCATTCCTTTTTATTGTACACGCCTTAGGGTTCTCAAAATGCAAATCATTTTCTCTTTCCTCGTTTAAATAATATTTTGCAAGCTCTTTATTTATTATTTTCTGAATGTATTTTTAATACACTACATTATTCAGTGTAGATTTTTGGACCCAGAAATTTGTGTTCTGATTTAATAATTGATCTATTCTGTTCCCCAGACTACTTTTTACAGGACCAAGTAGTCTGTGTCAATTTTAGAACCTTTGACTTCGGACATTTTTGTAAACTTTTTGTGCAAGTGTTATGATTTTTCTCAAATTATCAAATTTTCCAAAGCATGGAATTGGAAAGGTTTGATGTATGATGCATGTCAAAAGTATTAGTATTAGAAAAAAATGTTGGCAAGAAACAGCTGTCATTCAACACCAATACGATGGATGAAAATTTTAGTGTAAATTTTACAACCTCATTCGATTCTGCCTCTTCGGAAGCTTGAAAGCCTGGGCCCTGAGGAAGCTTTCAAATTTTCTTTTTACTCATTTTCTACCTGATCAAAGTTTTTTTAATCACTAAACTTAAATCATAATTTAATTTTGGGAGAACATTCATTCTGAAAAAGCTTTCATAAAAATTATCTCTTTACAATTTACAATTGATACAAAATTTCAAATTTTACAATTGATTAATTGTGTTCATGATATTATTTACCATTTTTCTATGCAATCCATGTGTCATTTATGTTGTTGCAAAACGTGTTCCATCTAGATTATCTATTCTTTTGTGTAATTTGACCAAAAGCAGATCGATGGTTGCAATATTTGCACTCAAAGATAAGAACAGCGGAGAAGCAACTTTGAAAAATGATAAATTAATGAAGAACAACAATCCTTGTTGCATTTTATGAGCTTTGACTGTCATTCAATAGTATTGGGCAAATAATATTAAGAGAAAGTTTTTTATGAAATGCTAGTCTTTCGGATACTTGCTGTAAAATTTAAAGTAAGCAATAGTAGAACAAAGCCATAAATAGATGTACAATGAAAGTTTGTTATGACTAAATCTCTCAGAAGATGGAGTTTTTGTTGATGCTTCTTCAAAAACCAAGTGAAAAAATACGTTTCAGACGAAATCGTGGGAATGTCGATCAAGGTTTAAGTCAAAACTTTCTACGGTGTACAAGCTTTCACTGTATTTTTGTATTTAATTCCTTTGTAATTCAAGACTGAGTGCAAATCATTGTCATCATGGAAAAGAAACTGTATGAGGCCTTCTGATTTTGGGAAAGAGTATTACGAAGAGAGTTGAATGAGAGAATGGAAAAGCATAAATCAAAATTAAAAACTCTCTGTGAAGGTTGTCTTCAATATTTACCCTTGTTCTCACTTCTTCTCACATCCTTTTCCATCGCTTTCTCAACAGAAATTGAGGAAGCAACGAAATATGCCTTTTGTTTTAAAATCGATATAATATTCCAAGAACTTAAAATTTTAGTTAAGGATAATGGATGTTACTCACAGCATCTTTGAATTTACCAATGAAAAAGAGTAAAAAAAAAGGAAGAAAACAGTAGGCAGCTGTAAACAAATTTTCCTCGTTAATTATTAATTATTAATGTGATGTAAATTTTAGTGAGTCTTTCAAAGAGGTGTGTCGCTGTACTCCCTCCTTAGCTGTAACTAGTTGTACCAATGTCTTTCAAACCAACTTAATCTCTTAAAATTTTATATTTCTGAGTTGTTCATTAGACTTGTCAGAGCGTGAAGCATTACATTTTTTGGTAATAAAAATTTCAAGTACGTAAAAAGTACTACCCAATTGAATATCTGATACAACGCACTTTTTTTAAGGCTGATGGTTCCAATTGGAATATATGCTGTGTTAAAAATCTTACGCTTACATTAGTCCTTATAATACATTTTACTTTAAAACAATACTCAAAGTTTGTCCGAATTTTATCATAAACTTCATTATCAGCATGAAGTACTCCTTTTTGAATATGTAGTTGTTTATTCGTTGAACTGATGTATATAAGTTAAACTTAGTTTTAGTACAAATTAAATTTATTGCGATCAATTTTTTTCAAAATTGAATGTTGTTAATTGTAATTTGTTGTAGATATAAGTGCAAGTTACCCTGCCATTAAACCGATCGGCCATTCATTTAAAACGGAGATTTTTCCCACTTTCATGCTGTTGAACTAAAACTTGGAGCTTGGCTGTCGACTCCAAAAAATTTAAAATTTACCTATAAGGTTGTGAAAAGGCACTTTCGAATTTAGTAGCTGGAACCTTATAAAAGTGAAAAAAATTTTTGCACGAATTCTTGCACGCATTTATTTGTAATTTCAAATTTTCTCAGAATAGTTGTTTCATCCAAATTGTTGTATACTGTAACATTTTATGTTTTCTATGCCATTAGTTTTACAGTCAACCGTTTTTGTAATAAATATTGTTTAGCATGGAATATTTTGATTTTTTTTACTTGATCCTTCATTTATTTTGTTCAAAAGAACTTTGAATGGGTCAGTTGCGCTGATCTGAGAATCGTGTTTTGATGATTGATTCTTGTAGATTGGACGAGAAATTAAGATCCTTCCAAACATCAACTTTCTCTACACTTAATATTAAACGAGACATCGCACTTTGAGGAGTTTGGTTTATGACGTCATTCACCGCGGTAGTGGTGCCATGGTTTCCTCCACCTTAGTTTCATTAAACAGTGGTAAGTACACGGATTGGCCCTGGCTCCTTGATGTGGAACACGGACAAAACCAAGGTGGAAGAAACCATGGTATGCACTACCGCGGTGGATGACGTCATAAACTGAGTTTTTCAAAGTGCGACATCTCGGTTAATATTGAACAAAGGAAGCTGCTGTTTGGACAGATCTTATTATTTTCGGCTAATCTACAAAAATCAAGCATCAAAACACGATTCTGCAACTAGTACAACTGACCCATTCCGACTCATGTTCAAGTAATGAAAGCCCTTTTCCTTTGAACAAAACCCTCTACTTCTATTTTTATCAGGAGTCATTTAGAACCCTCCAGATACTTAGGTAGCTTCACATTGAAACTAGACTCAGATCGACCCTCACTGAACCTTTAGGAGAAAAAGGGTTCCAGCTAGTGCCAGTTTTGCCGGTCCAAGGCGCCGTGGAAAGAACTTGGATTGATACGTTCTTTTCTCTCTTTACCATCACACTTAATGAAGCGGTACGACTTTTTTCTGTGCTTTCAGTGATCATTTTTCTGAGTTTGCACTCTTCCATTCAGGTATCTATCTCAAAACAGGTAAATTTTCAGAAACCCCTCCTCTACCATTTTAGCCTTTTTTTAGATGGATACTATCCTCCTTTCACATGAGGAAGTAGCAGGTTTTGCTTTAAGGGTGTTTGTCTGCACTTTCACATGAAGAATACGAAAGTAGTTTCAGGGGTATTGGTCGTTAAAAACATAAAATAGTTCTGTTTGTTTCATGCGTGAAAAGAATTATAACTTTTTTAGTGATGATGATGCATAAAACAAAAATGGAAAATGTTAAACATAAATTTACAAGGAACATTGTCCATGAATAATCTTTCAGCCACAGACAATAAATAATCAAAAACAAGTTGAATGTGAACAAGACTTTATTTCAGTTTTTTCCTTCTTCTTTTTTTTTTATAATAAAAAAGAAAGATCAAATGTTTACCAACAAATTTACCTCTTGTGTCCACATGTTTCAGTTTTGAGAGCTTTGAAAAATATCCTTACTAAGTATAAAATAAACATGTGACCAGGTATGCGAAAAGATGACTTAGAATGAAAGGCCAACATCACTCAGGTCAATTTATCAACTGTCCGAACCTAATAAAAATCAATGTCTAATAAACTCAAAAATATTGTATCAAAAAAGTCGATTTTTGGGAGCTCCTTCGGCAAAAGACAAAAAATTAACTCCTCAAAGCAGTGACTTTCACTTTCCCCATGCTTGGTCAAAAATATATTTATAAACTCGACGTTGCAACTTTAACTCTCGGGGTTTTTTAATATAGAATCAAAAACAATTTATTGATTGAGCCTCCAAGAAAACAGCGACTGAACAATTTTAAATGATTGAAGTGAAAGATGTTGATGGCTAAACTTGGCCTTTCGAGGCCTTTGAAAAAAGTGTCAAAATCAAGCAGGCACTTTACATAACCATTCAAACCACGTGCTAGAGTGTCATGAGGTCATTTTCTAATTATTTTTATTTTTTGATCAACAATTTTTGACACAGGTATGACTAACATCTGATGCTAAATTAGTTTGCATGCTGAACATCAACAATATAATTGTATTTCAAGTTTTCACAGTTGGATGATTAAAAAGTTAGTGATGGTGCACAATGCACACACAAAACAAAACGGGGAAAAATTTAACCAACTTTCAAAGGGAGATATGAGACGGTAAATTTCCTGTCCACCCTGCTCTAAGCTGTTTCCTCAGCTCAGCACAGATTTTTTCAAATCCTGGTCGAACTGATAAATTCATATTTTCCTCTGGATCAATACCATGATGGTAAAGTTCCACTGCTTCGACTGCACTCCAGTTGGCCTTGAAAGTTATTGGATTGAACTGAAGCCACTCTGTGTATCGGAAGACTTCTGTCCTTAAAGAGTATCCCATTATTTTGATCTGGTTGTTGTGAGGTTTGTCGCTGTTAGGTTTCATTGAGGGGTACAGACCTGGACGCGGGTATTGACTGAACACACCTGTTTTCCATGGGATCTTTGTCCTTTGATGAGAAGTGTACTGGTTTATCAGGGGCACCAAGCTAATTCCCTCTGAGCAAAGTTCAACCGTCCTAGAATCTACTGGGCACAGGGGCAGAGGTTTCAGGCCAACTAAATCAACAAGGGTTGGGAAAATATCGACCAGTTCAATGAGTTCATCTACATATGAGAAGGAATTCGTGTTGGGATTGCTTCCATCTGTCTTCCCGGGGATCTTTAGGATGAACGGTACACGGACAGCCCTCTCAAAGTTGCTGTACTTTGACCATTCTCCATGCTCGCCCAATGACCAACCTGTGAGAGATACTTCCAAGTTAATCTAAAAATCTTACTCTTTTAACTACAACTAAGGAATACAGGCAGAAAAAAAGTGATTAAGATTTGAGCCAAAAACAATTATTGAAATCAAAGAAAGCGCAGATTTTTTTTTTTTTCGAACAAAACTCGTTTTGATGAGCATAGAAATGTAACAAAGCAGGAGTAATGCAGCTGATTTCGACTTGGTTAAAAAATAATGCAAAAATAACTTCAATAAAACAGTCCAAAAAATAGCTGAATTCCTCTTTGCTGTTCCAATCTGCAGGCTGATTGTTATTGGGGCTGTTAGGCTAAATGTTAGACAAAGCTGTAGACAATGAAGACATATGGAGTATGGAGGGATCCCACTGGTTGAAATGGGGGGTTCTTATAGACTAAGGAAGAAAATGATGAAACGACTGTAGGTTCTTTTGTGGGTTGCCATTAGTTAGTCTATTACATACCTCCTTTGTCCATTGCAACCACCTACTTCCACCAATAGGATCCCTCCATATCACTTTTGTCTTCTTTGTCTATAGCTTTGTCTACCAATTTTAACAATACCCCCCCCCCCCCCTGCTGAAATGAACTTCACTCAGAGCCTTGCATGGTTTCTGTGCATTATTCATTTGTTGTTGGGTCCGCGAAAATGACTGCACATTTTTGTTTTTCAATAAATTAATTATGACTCTTTATACCTAATTTTCTTGCAACTAAAAAGAGAAAATTTTGCACTATTGATACACCTAAAACAAATTTCCCAATTTATAACACATTGTAAAATTGACACTAGAAGTAATTACATTCCTACAATTCTAAAGGAAATTTCTAACATGGAAAAGGGTAAATATGGGTGTAGGTAGAGCGGGTTATGAAATAATTACAAGTCTGAAAAGTTCCTTACAAAGTGTTTTCAAAAATTCAAAGATACCTATCCTTGGTTAAAAGTCAATAAATAATGTAGTCATAGTGTCAGATCTCTTTCTTTCAAGACAGAATTTAATTGAAATTTTTCCTCTTACAGGAGTTTGTGCAATGTTCCAAAAGAAAAAATGTTCATGTTGAATACGATCAAATGCTAAGGTTAATTTTGAATCAATTCTCTTTTCCCCCGAGCACTCATGTTAAGGTTACTCACCATGATCACTAGTTAGAAGAACAATTGTGTCTTTCTCAAGACCACTTGCAGACAAAGAGCTCAGTAAGTGTCCAATCAGGTCATCTATGTATGATACAGCGGCGAAATAACTCTGCCGTATAAGGCGTACCCATTTATCTGGAGAGAAATAGAATTATATAACAAATTAGAGAGAAATGAGAAATAAAAAAAATGAATGAAAGAATCATAAAACATGATTCAAACTTAATAGCCTGTTCATTTGTGGCTAGGCAACTTTTCATAATGAGGTTGAAACAACATTCGATTTTTAGGGCACATTTCAGATAATTTGTCCTTTTTCACACTACGCCTGGGATACGGAATTCCCTATTTGACGCATACAGTGAAACAGAACAAGTTATTTGAGACGAGCTATGGTTGGAACTAAAGAACAAATTGGATGATGATAAATTAAAACTAACAAGATAAACTTGAATAATAGGCACCGTGAATTCAGTAGCTCTACTTAAGATGTGAGAACCATCGATTAGAGTTTGAATTTAAGGAAGGGCCTGAGACGCCTTGAAGCAGGTTAGTTTTTAAATTTCATGGCGCTCTTAATTTCTTTTAGCAGTTTCTTTTTTCTTAATTCTTAATCTATAAAGAATTCAGCAGATATTAATTATAGAAGAATAACCTATTATTTCCTGAATAACACAATTGTTAAAACCCCTAAGCCTGCCAAAAACTGTTGAACTAACTATTATAATAAAAAATCTTGAAATAGAAAAATATAATATAAAAAGCACACTTTGTTGACTTGGTTTTGTTTTAATTACACTCTGTTTTTCATTTCAATGAGTTATTGTTAGGTAGTGTTCAAGACGTTAGCTGAAAAGTATGAGAATAAATTGATGCTTTTAGAAAAAAAAACATTGAAATGTTTTTGTTTGGCGATTTAAAATCTAATCCAGTTTTGATAAAGTCCAGAATATCAATGGCTGAAGTGAGAAAATGTGTATCCCTGATTTCTACTTTGTAATCTCTCCTCCCCTTTTCAAATTTTTAAAAGAAAACCAACCAATAATTTCCATTTAAATTTTCTATGAATTCCCTTCACTCATTCTAAAACTAATTACATGAAAAACATTTTGATTACCTAGTTCTTGAAGAAAATAACACATAATCAGAGATTTTACAGCATTGAAATCAGGTTACGAATTTTTTAACATTTGGGCATTGATATTATACTTATGCAATGAATTTTCCACTTAACTGTAGAAACTATCAAAAGTAATAAGATTTCAGTTGCTTTTAATTTGCTGGCTTTACGATAAGTACAATTATTGTAAGAACTGAACATGTTTTGCACCTAGACAAGGAACAACTTCTATGCATGTCAAGAATTCTCTCAAATAAGGGTCTTTTTATACTTACGAGTGTTTCTGCTTCGTTAGTGAGCCACCAAAAAGAGACAAAATTCCACATCAACATTCGGGTATTGTCAAATTACAATACCAACTCATTCAAGAGGAAAGTTACGAAAATTTTTCCTTGAGATTTTTAGATATTTTAGATTTAATTGTGAATAAGATTCTCTAAAAAATTGGAAGAAAATATTCAATACATTCCCTGAATATTAATACTTTATCAAAGAAAATGTGGCGGCATTTGAAGGCTCATTCAGCATTCTTCCTTCGCACCGCAAGTTAACCAGGAAACTCAATTCATTACTATGCAAGTTACACTTATACTTCAGAAATACTAATTTCACTTACTGTACCTTTCATTCGTCCGTAAGGGAATGAAACATTTAAGGCTTTGATATCATCTCTGTCTCGAACATCTGTCCATGGGTTCCATGCTACTGATGGTAAATCGATTGGCTTCTGTCTCAGGGCGGGGACTGACACATTGTCAAAGGGATGAAAACCTAAAAAATAAATGGAGAGAATGACATGATTCAAGGAAACATCCAATTTCTGAGTTATGGAGGTTTTCAATACTTACTTAGCAATAAAATTATTCATGGTAGATCACATTATGCTCTTAGCCATACTCAAAAAAGGTGTTCCCACTTCGGAACTGCCGAAAATAACACTGAAATATCTTTGCAAAAACGTCGCTGCAACTTAAATTTTGGCAGTAACGTTGAGACAACTTTTATGCGACCATATTTTGCTGAGCAGGTCACATGCTAAAGTTCTCTGCTAAGTTGACTATGGGATAAAGAAACTCAGTCAAGTCACAAGCCACAAAGTGGCATCATTAATTTACGCATTCACAAAAAACTGAATTGAATTGTGCAGAAATAAAAGAATTTGAAATGGACCACTAGACAAGGTACAAATTTAAGCAATCTGATACATGTTTCCTAACCAAAATTGCACGTAGAACACAATTCGCACAACGAAAATTACTGAAACCAATTCCTAACGAAGATATTAACGTTTTTATTTCACATTAGTTAGAAGGAATTTGAACTGCCCGCTCACAAGAAACTCAAAGCTCTACGTGAGTCGAATCGCGCACTACAACGGTTTCAGCAAGCTTCTCAATCGAGCAATGTTCATTTCCCACCATGTGTTGTTCAAACTATAAGCAATTTGCCACAGCTGAGCCAAAGCGTCAAGATTGAGGTTGCCAGATTTTTTTATCGCAGAGATGTTCATGATAACGTTTAGCGGGCGATGTGAATCACGTAGAGCATTGAGTTTTCATGAGCAGGTGGTTTGAATTCACGCACCAAGAATCATTAAATATCTTCGGAAGGAGTTGATTTCGGTAATTTCCGTTGTGCGCATCGTGTTTTACGTGGAATTTTGGTGAAAAAGCATGTATCGGAATGCTTAAATTCGTACCTTGTCTAGTGGTCCATTCCAAACCAAATTTGGTTGGAGGTTGAAGTTTAAAATTACAAGCAAATATTTTCTTACGCAAATATTCATGTGGATATTTCAATGGAATATGTGGTTTATGGAATCCGACAGCCAAGAAAAACCTCTTGGATTTGTCATGACTATGCAAGAAGGTCTTGGCCTCATTCAATAATTCCAAATCTGGCAAAGTACCACCAGGTTGCTTCGAAACTCTCACGGGACATACCAAATTCTTCCCGAGTTTGTTACCAGACCGTGAATGACACACTTTGGCATTTTTGTATTTTTCAGTTGGTGCATGATAGGGAGAGTCAGTCCAACTGTATGGCTGGTCGTCACTAAAGTTGCTGGAAACACCTAAAACCAAAGATAAACCCTCGTAAATTATTCCATTTTGAAAAGGCCAGAGGATTGATTGCAGCCAGAGACAAGAGACCCTCCACTGGCCTCTTGGCGACAGGTGGAAGCTTCTACTTTCGGGTTTTCAACAATTCCTTATGGACAATTATTACTAGGGAGCAACAGTCATCACCCTAGTTTCGGCTTTTGACTCACCTACATGGTCGATGATGAGTTTCGGACGACGTCATGAGCCAAACAAGTTTCCCAAACGTCGGCCATTTTCGGCTTGTTTATAAAACAAAACTGCCAACACGTTGTTGAACATCAACCATGTAGGTAAGTCAACAGTAGAATGCTGAAGTTCCGAAAGTAAAAGCTTCCACAATGGCCAAGATACTAGTGGAGGGTCTCTTGTCTCTAATTGCAGTTGCAGCTGATACCTACTAAATTCTGCAAAAACGAAAAAAAAGAAAAAAACTACAGGGTAAAAGAGGCAATTACTCTGGTTACAGAAAGTATAATGGAATATTGAAACTACCAAACTACGGATCTTGATTTTGCTGTTCGAGAATTTCAGCTCACATTCCCTTCTTCTGATGAATATTGGTCAACATTTTTGTACCAAATTTTCAGAGAATATTCTAAGAAGAATGACAAGAAATCAAATGAACTTTTGTGAAAAAAACAATGATCAGGCCTTCTTAAAATATGTGAAAGACAGGAGATTCACAACATCTTAAACCGAAATACGTGATTTGGTAATTTCGTCATCAATATGCTACTGTGCCATAGAGGGCTTTTACCAGTACAAATGAAGTTTGTAAATTCCAGAGGAATAGATTGACACTCTCGTCAATATTCATCACGACCTTTCATTGTAAATTTTGTACCAGCTTCTACTGAGAAGCCCTGATTTCAGTAAATTCTGTTTTGTCATGAAAAGTCACCGGACTATGAAAAATCATAACCAGATTACGAAAAAAGCACGGAACAGAAATCACATTGTTTTGATTAAAAAATAACTACTGACATTGACTACTAATGTGTATCCTATTCACCAACATGCAACGCATATTTGGAGAATTTTTTTCAGAGATGGAATTCAGGATGACAAAGACATATCTTTGTCAAAAATCTATTTTCACGGTAAAATAAGTTATTCCTTTTCTTAGTGCGTATCAGGAATGACAGACAATACCAAGGAGGATATTTGAAAATTATTATTTTTGAGTAAGAACATTACTTTTGTGGAGACAATATTATTGAAGAGACGGATGATGTAATGCCTGAGACAACAGAAAAACAGAAATAACTTTCAAAATTGTAATAAAGATAGTTCACTTAACATCAATGAGGATTAAACCCATGTATGGGTACCCATTGGATAACCCACGTACAATTTCATTAGGCTCACGATTTAATGAAAAAATTGGATTTCAAAATAGTTTCTCAAAAATGCACATCGAAAATTTGTAATGTCTGTGACGCTCTATTATTCAGTTCAGCTCTTTCTGTGGTTTACTTTTTCGTGTGAAACTCTGAGGAGAAAAAGGGGATCCTTCTTGCATGGGTTTACTAAAGGATTTTTTTACACTTTTTGCTCCGAATAATCAACCCTTCATGGCACTTTCAAGAGTCAAGAGTACTGGTTGTTAGGATTATCTCTTGATTACAAAAGTTTCTGAAATAGTTATTGAGCAGTTATAAAGCAAAAAGTAAGGTTAAAAAAGTAGAAAATAATAGTCTTTTATGTTCAACCAGATGCTGATCATTCAATGACAAAATTACATTGTGATTCTGACAATAAGAATAATGCTTTGCGAGAAAATGAAAGATTGAAGACTAGCTGAAGACAAAAACCTTTTCAAATCATGCATACCGACTTAGCAATGTACTTGGATCCTTGGCGTCACACCTGGGTGAAATATTTTTCCAATAGAGGCAGTGCAATAGTTATTTTCCTTGAAATACTGAGGAAGTGTTGTAAAATTGAAAACAAAGGATCTCCAATAATTGTAAAAATCGTACAAATGTAAAGTATCCGGTCGCCTGCTTGTTAAAAAAGAATTTCGACTTGGCGCACATAGAGCTTGCTGAAACATAGAAAGCAAATTGTAAGTCATAAGAAGGCGCTCAAGGAGATGTTGACTGTCATGATAAGGAAGGACGCCGCATAAATCTTTGTACTTAGCCAAAGTTCCGTTTATAAAACACAAATACTTAGGAAACCTTGCAAATATTTTCCGTCCAATTCTTCAGGGATTCTTCCTCTCAGTGAGTTCTAAGATAACTGAAAATTTCAAGAGGAAATATAAGTACATAATTTTTCTTAAAAATATATATTTTAAGGGAAAAAATTTGGCAATGTGCGACTGTCCAAACAGCACTCTTCCTTAGGGTGGCGGTTATGTACTCGGTGGCACAAATATAGGGCAGAAGTCTGATCTTGCAATACAAAGGGAATCAAACAAAACATTACTAGATAAAGCCATCAAGAAAACTTGGACTTTTTTAAAAAAACAATTCACCTTCAGTGAAATTTGGTGTAGCTTTACGTTGCAGAAAGCTACAGGACACATCCTACCAACATTACGAAGACCACAAATTGCAGCTTGAAGTCAACTTCAGTGGAACAAATACGGTAGGAGGTGGAACGATAAAATTAACAGAGGAGTGACCATGTCAAGCATACATCATGTTTGTTTTCCGTAAAAGTTCTTGATTCAGTTTGTAAGGAAATAATAAGGCAGAACCCGCACTATGGCCACTATTTCAGAGTCCTGATGGGAAGCAGTAAGGCCTGGCGCCTTCGAATTCCCTGAGAATAAATACGTTGGGATTCACTGAAAGACGCTCTGGATGAGATCACAATTGGGCAGCGTTTAACACAGAGGAACCAAGCCACATCAGCAGATTGCTAAATTTAACTGGGCAATTTGACTTTTGACGAGAGAATGTTTGTGCAGATTTCTTTGAAAATTTTGAGATTATTGCTTTGCACTATGGAGTAAATACACTGGAACTTGCTTGAAAATCCAAACAACCGTTTTCATGTAAAATTAAATTGCCCAGTTAAAATTGGCAATAACTGATATAGCTTGGTTCCTTTTCGTTTGACGCTGTCCAATTGTAACTGCTTTAACTAATTGTAGGTAAATGTTGACTACGTCTGTTAAACAGAACCAAGCGCCAAATTGAGTTCTTTTTAAGGATTTCAGAATCCCAAAAGCGCGTTCTGTCAAGCGAAACTAAGGGCCATGGAAAAGCATTGCGAGTGTAGGAAAGACTAGCATCACGTTCCACAATAACCACCAATCCAAGCCCCCCTCTTCCTTGCTCCCCCTATGGCGCTTAGTTCCGTTTGATATAAATACGTCCATAGGTAGGTATGTAAGCCACCTCATGAATTGTTATCAAATGGTTGGGGGATATATTGCTAGTTTCCAACAAGTTACGACCAAGCTTGTTGTGGAACATTTTATGCAGTGAATAAATTTTGGAAAAAAGGTGAACTCACCAAATCAAAACAGCTATATCTATTTCAAGATGTAATGAGAGTTAAGACTTACTTATTGATCATATATGTGGAGAGGAATGGCTATAATATACCTGGGCATACGCATGCTGAAAAATCAAGCTATCGTGACTAAAACTATCAATGTTAGGGGTGTAGGCATCTTCATCAAGGTAGCTACCCAACGCAGGACGGAGGTCGTCCACAACTATCATTAGAACATTCTTAGCACGGGAAAAGTACAGGATTGTGAGAAAAATTAAGAGAACCGCATGTACAAAACATAACTGACGCATGTTTGTTTGTTGACAGTCTTATCAGTTTGTTGTGATGTAGCATCGACCAACATATACAGGGGCGCGACCTAGTTCGCGCCCTAGGAAATTTCGGTGCGACGATTAGCAACCCGCATTGCAACAGGTACCATGCAGCATGTAGAATTAAAATTGAAAAATCATTCATAGCCGTCGAAACTTAGTCGTCCGTGCCTCCTTGAAGTTTAACTTTTCAACTCGTGATTCTCTTGCCATAACGGTATGAAAAAGCACGTGAGTTGCAGAGACAGAGGGTGTTCTCTTTCTCAGATTCATAACAGAAGAAAAGGCAGGAGGGATAATCCATTTTTTGATTGGTCGATCGCTTCTCCGCGTAAGACGGGAATGCGAGTACCCGCTCTGTTTCTCAGCTACGCTGGCTTGCTAAGGAAAAACGCCGTATAAGCCAGAGAGCTTCAGACGTTGCTAAGTTTCCTTCGATAAAAACCGAATACACTGGGAAAATTGTGAATATTTATTTCCAAAATTTTTGGACAATTTTATACGTAATTTAATCTATAATATCTGAAAATTTCAAAGAAAAATATGCATGAATGTTGTCAAAAATACATGTTTTATCTGGGGAAATTTGGCAACTCTCGAATTTTCATACGGCGTTCTTCCTTAGCACGGCGGTAAGTAGGTGGTATTGAAGTTACCCTAGATTTAGCAAAAATGAACCAGCATGATAAAAGTGTTGTAAAAATGTTGCTTCTCCATAAGCATCGACGAAATTTCCCAGAACTGCAATTTTTTTTGTTTCCCACCAAAAAATTGGCAATCTATAGGAAAATAACTGTGTAAGATTTAATACTGTATATATCGTCACCTTCCAGGCAAAGTATCACAAGCGCCATGCGACGTTTAAAAATTTTCGCCGCCATTTTATTTTTTTACATAGAAATTATTGGTTGAATCTGTTCGAAAATTGCACTGAATTTTTTTTTGTGCTGCCCATAAAATTCAGTGAAATTTTCGAACAGATTCAACCAATAATTTCTATGTAAAAAAATAAAATGGCGGCGAAAATTTTTAAACGTCGCATGGCCCTTGTGATACTTTGCCTGGAAGGTGACGATATGTTGAGTATTTTTAAAAGAAAAGAAGAAGTTGCACGACTTTGAAAACACTGTGGTCTCGCTGATCCATATGTAATTAAGACCTTCCTGCTGCCTGTTAACTCATTTTTTTTCAATTTTTTTAAATGAGGATGAGGCCAAGTTTATAGCATGACCTATATATAGAGTGCTCTGCTGAAAGAGAAGAAAAATTAAGATAGTTTAAAATAAATTACGTTGAGTAGTTTCCATATGAAAAAATATGGCAGGAAGTCTGCAACATCGCAAAAGGAGATACAAGGCTTTACACTTTGATCATCGATTGTTAATATCTCGTTCAAAAGTTGATCTCCGAACGTCTTGTTGTAGGTACCAAAGAATGGGGCATTATGCAATTCGAATGAATATTTGCAAACAAACCAGTGATTTTAAATCCCATTTATTTTTCTTCTTGCAATAGTAAAAGAGACAGAAATTGGAATGGCTGAAGAAAGAAGGTACAAGAAATCGAACAATTAGTGTTAGCTTTTGAAAATAAAGCTCATAGTTTAACGAAGAGGCTTGTGATCTGGAGTGCACGATTGAAAATTCATTTTATCTTTGTGCACTTTCATTGGTCTAATCTCAAAATGTGACAAATTAACAAATTAAAAGAGTAAATCGAACAATGAGAACAAGTAAAAAAATAAAAAAGATAGGCTACAAATAAATCTTTGAGGCACAATTCTGTGAATACAGTAAAGGCGAATTCCTCTCGAATTAAAGGGCAACTAGAAATTCTGTAACCATGTACGTTTCTGCGTGCTCTAAACAAGGTGGATATTTCTAATATATACAAAGTTAAATAATTTTACAAAGAAATAAATAACTTGAGTCAACTAAATTCTAGCATAAATTGGTTTCCAGAAAAGTAAACAGATGGGTGAAACATGATTAAATCGAATTCTGGCAGAGGGGTGTAAGTCCACAAAACCCTTCCCAGGAGAAGCCAAAAACAAACTTTCTCAGAAAGTAGGACGACTAAAGTTTTTGGAAGTATTGAAATAATTTTTGAAAAATTGACAATTTTGGACTTGCGCCCTTCGACCAGAACCGATTCAATTGTACAACAGCATTTGAGTAGGGGTACCTTTTTATACGGAATCTTTTGCAATACGTATCTCTATATTAAAGTGGATGGATATGTCAACATATATAAGCCGTCAAAAAGAGTCTCCTAATAATACAAAAATACGAGGACGGAACCATTTTCAGGAGGAGCTACAAAGGCCCAATTATCACAAAAAGAAAGATTATTCTTGAAATATCAAAGCTGCTTCCCAGCATCAACCACAAAATTGCACACTTTTCTTGAAAATCCTTTTTGGCTACACAATAAGTTAGTTAAAAGTCAAAATTTTTCTTGGTGTTTGAGAATTTTTAGATCTGGTTCCCAGAGTTAATCTAAACACTGTTGAAAACTTCCAGACAATTTCAAGGCAGAATTCTTGATTGGAAAGTTCTGAAAGTACCAAAAATAATTGAGAATTTCTAAAACTGAGATGTTGAAAGGACTGGAATCCATTCATATGTAATGAAAGTTCTTGTATAATTCTGACAAGTCAGTGGGTAAATATTTACCCGATGGCGAAGCAAAAAACTTTGAAACCCCTCAATCTCAAAACAAAATCAAGTACACACCTGCAGTACTCTAAATTGGACCGTGTTTAACAGAAAGGAACCAAGCCAAATCTGCTATTGTCAAATTTAACAGATCAATTTAATTTTTTATGAGAGAGCGTTTGTGCGGATACCTTTGAAAATTTTAAAAAATTTGCTTCGTAATATAGAGAAAATTCACTGGAATTTGCATGAAAACCTGTACAACCGTTTTCACATAGAAAATTAAATTGCCCAATTAAATTTGGCAATAGCTTTTGTGGCTTGGTTCCTTTCTGTCTAACGTGGTCCAATTATGGTTCCTTAGCGTCAGCAAAACTGAAAAGTGAAGGATTTAAAATTCTGCCAACAGCAGTGAAAAGTTAAATAGTTGAACTGAAAAAAAGAGTGGTTAAAAAGACTCAAACATCAACAGCGAAACTGCGAAAATGCATATCTTAGTTGTAGCTTTTCAAAATCTTCGCTCGTATTTCATTTCTTAAAAGAAAACAGAACCACCATCAAAGCCTGAAATTATCAACAAATATTCTTCACACAGATAATAAAAATCACTAAAATTCTCAAGAAAAGACGTCTAGTAGTTTTTCATGTGAAAGATAAAAAATGACAGGTAGTCTGCTACTCTGCAAACCAAAATGTGTATTTCTACAGTTTCACCATAGATATACAGAAAAGGAGAGAATTGAAAGCTGACACATGGTAATGTCTGTTAACACAGTCATGTTGTTTCAAATGGACGGAGAGAACCAAGGTTCCTTAAAACTAATTAAATGTATAACATCGAGATAAAATATACAAAAGTCAATTATAAGATCAACAAATGGTGATATAGTTACAAATAAATAAGAATGCTTCAGAAGACCCAAACTGAAGCTATCAGAGGGTAAGCCTTAAAAAAATATAGTCACACTAAATTTACTCATTTCGATTTCATTCTTGAAGTTACTTTTGTGTAAAAGAAAAGGGTAAAAAGTATTACACAACAGGGTGCTATGGTGTGCGAATACATGTTATGGTGTAATTATTTTTACTCTTTTCTTATATGTTTTAAGCACACGCAAAATGTAATTCAAATATTACTTTATTAACTTTATTTATATAACCAATGCCAGTCAAGGCACACTCTACAACAGATATAGACAAATGAAATTTTAGAAAGCCGTTGAAACGCGTAGATTTGACAGCATCCAATGATACGACTGCGACGCCATATTGAAAACTTATTTACTTTCTGTTCTGAGAGTGAGTCTCGTCAATTTCATGTTATTTTTTGTGTTTTTAGTTAAGTTTTTCGTTATTTTGAGTTTCATCAATTTTTAAATTCATCTGATAGCTTATTGAAGCTACCTCATTGTGAACTGCGCAGCAAAGACGGTACGACTTGCGACGTCACTTGATAGCCTACATTTTTAGCGCTGCCACTTCAGCACCCCATTTGTCCATATCTGTAGTAGAGTGTACCTTGAATACCAGTTAGCAACCGATAGTTGAGACACAACTGCAAAATTCTGAGAACATTAATTGGACAAGAATGTTTTTCAAAGAGCAAATTGAATTGCAATTTTGAAATCATGAATCGATAACTGGCTTTTCCTACTGATAACTGTGACAAAAGGAGTTCACACCTTTGCAAAAAAATTAAGTGATCAGCAAAAGAAATAGCAAAACTTTTACTCATGAGACATGACGTCCTAACTAAAGGTGATCCAAAAGTCCTGCAAAATCCTTGTAAATCTTTGAATTTTCGCCCTTTTACATGAAGGTCCCCCTAAAATTTTGCGGAGTTCTAAACGTAGTTTTTTTTACCTAGGATCACTCACAAATTTTCAAGTCTCCATTTTAATTTAGAACAAAAGTTAGAGAAGTGGTGCCTATGTGGAACTTTTAGGTCACCCCGTATTTACTTGTCAGAGCAGTAAGGTATAGCTGTAAGTTTGATTCATGGAAATAAGTCTGGAGTTGGCTGAGACATTAAATGATGAGGACATGGACAATTAAACATTTTTTTTGCTAAACACTTTGAAAGATTAAAGCTTCCTTGTTCCTGTTTGCACTCTCTGAGTAAAAATGTAAGAGAGAAGGTGAAAAGCATTGTATAGATTATAATCATATCAAAAATAAACAATAAATGAGATTTAGAAGATTGAACCATGTCTTAGTGTTTAAAAATAAAAATTCAGTGTTTAACAAAGAAACTTAAATCAGATCATGGACATTCCATTTGTTTCGCGAGCTTTGACTCATAAGCAGGTCGTTTCCTGGACTTGGACTGACGACTTATTGATAGTAATACTCGAAAATAGGGAATTAATACTGAAGACCACTTGATCAAAAAGCGGTAAATTTATCGTAATTGACTCACTGATGTCAACTACTAATTATTTCTTAATTTTCTGTATCCCATCTCAATGAGTTTCAGATTCATCAGAAAAAGGGTCTTAATCCCAAATACATAACTCTTAAAATTTACTTTGTATCTTTTCAATACCAACTTTGTTTCTAAGAAAGCCTCTCGCAGCCTTGATCTGATAGAAAAAATGTAAGTGCGGCAAGGCTCTGCCTTATCAGCGTATTAAAATAAAATATTGGATAAATGATTATAAAATACCCAGGCAGGGAACACTTATGGGGTTTGACAATAATTAAGAATACTCCAAAGGACTTTTAAACAAAATGACTCAAAACTGGTCCTGATCTGTTGCGCATTAATCATGCTCAGAGCAAAACAGCTTATTGAACGGGCTGCGTAGAGACGGTTGAATGAGGAGTGGTTGGTCGAGAACCAGCCAGCGAGTGTGCGGTAGATGCTGTGAGTGACTGCATTGTGCCCATCTAAAACAAATAAATAATTTATGAAAGTGTGGTCCTTCATTAGAAAGTTTACAAAATTCTTAAGTCACATTTTGGGATATTTCTATCATCCTCAAACTTAATGAGGCTTCATGAAAAGGCTCTTCTTGCCAAGAGCCAAAACTATTTTGACATACCATTCACCAATGAGAAAAACGTACTTAACAGTTGGAATTTTTTAGTCAATAAAAAAGATATTTTCGTTCGACTCAAGGTAAATTTCCTTGGTATTTTGAAGAGTCGAGGTTACATTATGATTTGAATAATATTCTAATAGTATCGGGTGTGTTCCGAATAAAATGATTGTGCAAATTGTGTCTGTCTTGATTTTAGACATGGACACCAGTTATGCCCTACAGCCGAGAGGAGCTGTGACATTTTTTGTGAAATTTGTGGTAAATCTGTTTTGCGTTTAGCAGCAGTGCTTAATCAAAGTGTAAGTTTCAAAGTGCATTTATTGACTCCTCCACTAAATGAGATACACGTCAATTTCAAACTTTGTCATACTAGAAAATTCAAAGTTCCTGACCGAGAGATTTAAACCTTACCTAATTCTCGCTGAATGGTATGTTAATATGGTACTACAAAAGCCCTTTTACAGGGTACAGCTTAGTTGAATCACTATATCCTGAAGAGTAAGTGGACCAAGCTTGGTTATGAATCAGAAGTTCTACAAAAGACACCATTGAAATATTCTCCGAATTGACACGCTCAAGAATGATGAGAGAGTGATAGCGATCCAACTTACCCTAAGATGCGCCAGATCCTCCAGCTTGGTGAGATCTGATAGCTCCAGGAAGAGCGAATACACAAGAAGCCAGCCGTAGCAGTTGATGACCGTAAACAAAAACCAGATCAAGGAAATCATAATATTGTAAGTGAAGATCAGGTCATTCACGATTGAAAAGAACAGCCAAGCCACGAGTCGAAACACAGTGAAAGCAGCGTAAACATAGAGCCATGGGATCATTTTCTTCTCATATTCCTGTAAACAATAAAATCATCATTAAGAAACCGAGTAAAATCAAATAAATTTTTATTAATTCAATTTTTTCGATAGTTTTGAGCTACCTATACATTTGATCTTCAATGGTAACCATCCACAGCAAAAGGAACCTTGGTCTTTAGACGTAAAGGGATTTTCTACTATGCTTGACTTTTCCGAAGGATAATTTATCATTGTATACACAAAGTTTTGTGTTATCGATAAAAAGTTAAGTAATTTAACCCTTCAAGAATATTTTCCAAAAATTTTGAATGAAAATGTCTTGAAATATCAGAAATTCTAGAACATTAAAATCAAAATATTTATTTTCACACATAGTTTCACCGATAAATTTTTGCATACATCCTGAAACAAGGAATTGTACAGACACTGGGGCACATCTCGAAGTTTCATTAAACACATACATCAGCAGAGCAATGGAAAGTGAAATCAAAGTCTGTAGGTGGAAAATTCCATTATCCATGCTTAATGAAATGTTGTCATTTTTACTATGCAGATATATATTCAGCAAGATACTCAAAACTAGTTTACATTAGGAGTTTGTATTTATCTAGAATGAAAAATAATAAGCCCAAGCTTGGTTAGATTTAAAGAATCATCTTCAATTTACTATTTCTAATAGGGAAGAAAGAGCAGTAAATTTATGATTTATAGACAAGATTAATGAAAATTCTTCTTTAGAAATAAATCTGGGTGCGAGGTAATTTGAGATTTCAAAACAGATAAATATTCAACATGGAACAAATAACATGCTTAAATGACTTTTCATTTGCATTGGCAAATGATAGTTTGACAGACTTTCATGCGTCTAGTCGTTTATAAGTAGTTTAACAATAGCATCAAATTGCAACTTTTAAATTAATTTAAAATTTTAGAAAATAAAGTATCTGGTAAACAGATTAAATTTTAAATTTAAATGCAAGTTTAGTGAACTTCAATTTTTTTTTTTATTTTTTTACTGTTTCAAATACCACACAAGCGGTAATCCTTGCGCTTCAAGTTAGAGCCCCTCCCCTCTCCGTCCCTACCATGTACCAGCCCAAGGCGACCGTTGTTTGACGATTTTTGACATTCAGCAATGTAAGATCCATAGAGTTGGAAAAAAACCAAAATCAAGAAGATTTGTTACCTTCCTTAACGCTATGATGAGTACAATACTGGTTACGAAGGCAACACATCCAAAGAGGAAGGAGAACAATGCGAAGAGAATGAGCAGCTTACGAACTGTAAACAAAAATTAAATATAATTTAGGTCCGCAGAAACAAAGATATGAAACTTAATACTAAAAAAATATGAAGACTTTCCCCTCAGAACTTTAAAGAAGTAGAACAGATTGCACATTTAACTGAAAAATCAGACATTATGACATAAAAAAGAATGCTCACTATAAGACAATGTGCCATGAAGCAAATGCACTACTTAGGTTGCGAAATACAGTCAGCGTTTTTGAAATTTTTGCACTAATGAATTCTGGTTTTTTCACCCAAATTTAAGTTTTAAAATATAGATATATTGATTGGTAGGTACCAGTTTCATACTTTCGAACTTTCAAGGGCAATATCCTCAAACCTACTTTTTTGTTCGTATAGATTGTTGAAGGAAAAAGTGCGAACCTACAGTTGCAACATTGCAAATTTCCACTCAAGTTTAGTTTTTTTAAAAAATATAACCAACAGTTTTTCTTAAAATTGTCTTCACTCATTCAAACTAATTCACAGGAAATTAAAAGAGGATATTTTGGTTTGTTCTCTCTCGAAAAAAAATAAAACGGAGTCAGAGATTTTGAAGCATTGCATCGTAGGTATGCATTTTTTGACTTCGGCTATTAATATAATTTTGTTCTAAAGAACCTCTCTGCAGTTACAGATATTACAAATTAGGAAAAAACATAAAAAATGCACTTACCCCATGCACTACCAACGTAGACGAATTCATAACTCAGAAGGTAGTAGCCATAGTGTGTTGAACCAGGAGTTGCTAGGTATAAACTGTAGATATCAAAAATTGCTGTGGCCAGAGTGAAAAAAGAGCAGAACTGGGAAGAGAGAATAAAAATATTTGAAAGCTCAAATCACATTAAGTGAAAGTATAACAAGGTAATTAAAAGCAGCTTCTTAACTAGATAAAATTCTAGACTAAACAAATGACATATTTGTATATTTGCTATTCAGTCAATGCTACTTGTGAACACTTATATCTTGTTGTAAATTGATTTCCACACTTCTTGGTGTATTGTGTGTTTTCTTCATGAAGTTTGGAAGATAATAGAAGTTGTAGTGTTTTAATTCACACCTTCCTTCCGCCATTTGGTGATAAAAATCCTAATCTCAATTAAACGAACTTTTACTGAGAGGGACCATATGAAAATGAATCAAATCAAGAGGAACGACAATGCACACAGTTTCTTTCAATAAAACACATTTTTACATTGGTCCTTTTAACATAAATACATCTGATGGCAATGAATGATACTGAATTTTGGGGCAATAACATTAATCAAGTCTAAATTGTTCTTTCTTGACTAAATGTACAGTCCACCGAAAAGCTAAGTATTCCTGTGAAAAATTCAGCATTCAAAAAGGAGAAGCTGAGTGAAGTTGCAATGGAATGATCTGCGTATTCATAAGACATTGAATATTTGAAATGAGGAGACAACTTACGACTGAAAATCCTGCCATGAGCATGGATCCCCGCTGAATGTCCAGAAAATAAGCGTCCTTCAAAATAGGTTGGCGATACCAGGGAACTTTCAAAGATTTGATAGAACGAGAGGCTCTTAAATTAGCGGACGATCGGGAGGTAACATGCGAGTATATGGAGGGTGTCCCCATACTGGGCGTTTTCCTTGGAGTATACATGCTGACGTCTAATTGGTTATACTGCACTTATCGCCTGAGAAAATGAGCAGAGCAAATTCATCAACACCAAGTACATTGGATAGCATTGAACAATTTTACAGAGGAAACGTTATTTACACTGCAAAGCCCTGTGGAATTCAAGAGTACAATTGGTAAGTATGGCAAGACTAAGAGGATATACAAAAATTTGTTAGATCCCTGTTATCCAGTTCATTAAGGTAAATCTACAGCAGTGCGTAGTAAGAAATTTTTCCGCGCAGGGAGGGCCTCCGCTGTGTCTTGATTTTTAGGTCTACGCTATTAGAGTCCGTGCAGCTCCACGTGAGTCCTTGAGCTCTTATGAGAGTTACAGGAATTTCTGTTTAAATTGAAGAGTCATAAGTTCTAGCCATAACATTCTTCTCCCCATTGACACTAAAAACGACGTGAAAAATAATTTCTGAGGCTCTGAAACTTGATCCCAGAAAAAAGTAGGGTTAAGCATGATGACCATGATGCAACCAAACGAGATTGATCGCTCTCAGCAGTTGCAGATATCTCTTTCCCACCTGTGAACTTCCCAGCTATCTCTCTCGCACTTACAGATATCCCATAAGAGAAACTGGGATCGAATCATAGCTTTTAATGTCAAACTTTCAAAGCTCGCATTTGTTTCTACGGATTTCAGACATATGCTACTAGAACTTAGGAGTCTTCGAGTTTAAAATATCTATTGTCATATTTAAGTAATCGCTGATTTAGGAGTCTGATTTTAGCAGCGCGACGTGGTGGATTTTTTCGGAACTACAGCTGAAGATTCATGATACTATAAGATCCATCCTTCGAAAGTGGTTCTCTAGCTGCAAAACAGAGCTAGGGAAAATCTCCAGGCATAACCAATGATCGACAACAAACGACAACGCTGTTTGAGGTTAGGAACAAATGTGGCGTACATTATTTGTTCCAAGACGGAGTTTTTGCTTGGTTCTTGGAAAAATTATACGAGTAATAGAGAAGATGAGGATAATGCAGAGCGATGAACTTATACTGATCAGCTAAGGATTTTAATATATTTGAGAATGCAACTAAGTGATAACCTACTGAGACTACACCCAGAATGTTGTTGCGAGAATGCTGATAGTGGAGGGTATACATCCTACATACAACTAGGCACAGGCGTAACATTTAAACTTTAAAGATGTCTATGTATGCTTTAAAGTAGAAGTAACATGCCGCTCTGGGGGATAAATAGGGCTAATAAATATTTTCCATGTAGTGGAGACAGAAGGAGAGGAACGATTGTCGCTCTCTTAGACGACTAGTTTTCAGCCTGATTGCTTACCACATTTGGTGAAACTAGTAGATTATTGAAAAAACTTACTGTGAAAGAGAAAATCGAGGCAGAAATCAAGTATTGAGAGGGTAAAAGAATCAAATTATAAACTTTTTAAAATATAAACACAGCGACACAACTGTCAGATACATCCACTCCCTTCTGATGCATTGTTGCATGGTTTGGCAATAAATCGTAATTTTGTATAACTTATTAAATGAAATTTATAAATGGCTCTATTAGATTCAGAAAATGTTTTAAACTTTAATTGATGCTGGAGGATCGAGAGAGAGACATATTACAAATTATTTGATGATGACAAAGTTAAAGTAACTGATAGCTAAAAATAATAATACTCGAAGATTTCATGCTACTCTTGGCATTAGGGCTTCATAGTCATACAGCGATAGTAGCGTCAAAAGCGTTGTGTGGAGATAAAACGAACTAGTCTGCATCCGCCCGCGAAATATACTTGTTTTCAAAAACACGGAGCACAAGCATGGACCAATAGAATAAATAAGGACTCCCAACTCCCTATGCTACCCTGTGTTAAAAACCGTTAACGCGCGCTCGCAGCGAACCTGGCAGAGGGTGCGGTGAACTAACGCCGCAGCGGTCCACGATCGTACCTCTATAGTATGTTATTCCATGCAATGTTCTTTGTTTATCTATGATTTATTTATTTGTGTAGATACTTTAATACATTTTACTTTCGCAAACTAATGAAATTGTATAGATACATACCTTCGGCAGAGGTCAATGCGAAAGACTTTGATTTGAAGTATCTTATCAAAACACGAGCAAAGATGATTCAGTCAACTTCTGACGCAGAATCAAAGAGACTTGCTAATAATCAAATTGAAGGTAATGCTTGAAGTCAAGTATCTTTGATTTTGTGACACTCAGTTGATTTTTATCAGTACAACACTATTTCTCACTAAAAAGATTTCACTTAACAGAGAGGCGCCTTCGGCTAAAAGTACAATCCTGATTCCTGCTGCACACTTCCTTTGGCTTTCTCAACAGCAGTTGCTGCTGAGTAAAACGGTTAGAAATAACACTTCACATTAATACCAGTTTATGTACACGAAGACTGACGAAGATTGAAATGAAAATGGGAAACTTTTCACACTAAACTCTTCAAAACTGCAGGGCGACCACGAGGATACGAGGATCTAGAAACTTCTATGAGCACTACTGAGTGATAAGCCTAAATCGGTGGAGCATGGAAATATAAACAGGAAGACCCAATCATCGGTTTAGTTCACTACACCCTCTGCCAGGAAGCGCTGATGTCAGCGCTAACCGGAGTTGGGGGTCCTTATTTATTCTCTTGGTCCATGGCACAAGGCCGGATTTAGGTGGTGGCCACATGGACCGCGGCCCATGGCGGCAACTTTAGGGGGCGGCAAATGTTGCAATTTTTCAAATGTAGGTATCCAAAAAAAAAAAAAGACGGATTCAGAAAAAAAAAATGAAAAACGAGAAAAGGCGACAAAATCTCTCATTTCCTTAGAGTTAAAGTATGGTAATTTTTAAGGTGATTCGTCAAGCTCAAAAGAAGTGGTCGAACTGGCATGCGATATATCGCATCTTTTGGGTAAAAAATCTCGGCTGATTTTGAATTTTCAGCAAGAAAATGGACGATAGCCCCTGCGCATGAGCCTAAGGAATCATTCGAAACCCAAAAATCGGCAAAACTCAGAGAAATGAAAGCAGGACAGTTTTGGAAAAAAACCTCGCATTCTTCAATTTCTGTATCGAATGTGAGGTTTTTTTCCAAACACTATTCTGCTTTCATTTCTCTGAATTTTGCCGATTTTTGGGTTTAAAATGATTCTTTAGACTCATGCGCAGGGGCTTTCGTCCTTTTTTTTGCTGAAAATTCAAAATCTGCTGAGATTTTTATCTAAAAGATAAAATCAAAAACCGACAAAAAATTTATCCAAAAACGGTTTGCAGAGGGCGAGTCTATGGTACGTGTACACGTAAAATTGCGAAAAATCAAAATCTTGACTGATCCTTTTTTCGAATACGCGATTTGAGATTTTCATAGTAAACGCAACTTTTCCACTGATTTTGATCCGATTTTTTTATTTATTTGTACATTGAATCGGTGTTGATCGGTTAACGTTCTCATTTTTCGTTCGATTCATGTCGATCATACATACCCTCTCGTTACACGCACACTTCCTTCCATACCCTTTTTTTTTTTAACCGAAAAATTCGTCTTGAGCTGCGTCTGCGGCAATTGTTGTTACGAATATGTTGTGCGTGCTGGTTTCAGGTTATTACTAACACGAATCTCTGAAGGCGTTTTATGTGCGAGAGCAATTCGCCTTCAGCTGCGTCTGCAGCAATTGTTGTTACGAATATGTTGTGCGTGCTGGTTTCAGGTCATTACATACTCGACTCTCTGAAGGCGTTTTATGTGGGCAAGTGGCGTACCCTGTTGGAGAACTGGCGAATTGCTCTCGCACACAAAACGCCTTCAAAGAGTCGAGTATGTAATTACCTGAAACCAGCACGCACCGCATACTCGCAACAACAATTGCCGCAGACGCAGCAGAAGGCGAATTTTTCGGTTTAAAAAAAGAGTATGATAGGAAGTGTGCGTGTAAAGAGAGGGCATGTATTCGATCGACTTGATTCGAACAAAAAATAAAAACGTGAACCGATCAACAACGATTCAATGTACAAATAAATAAAAAGTGGATCAAGATCAGTAGAAAAGTTCCATTTACTATGAAAATTTCAAAGCGCGTATTTCTAAAATAGCACTAGCCAAGATTTAGATTTTTCGCGATTTTAAGTGTGCACGTACCATGGACTCACCCCGAGCAAACCATTTTTGGGTACATTGTTGTCGCATTTTATTTTTATTTTTTGCTTCCAAACCACTGTGTCGGGACTCATGCGGAATTTGAGATACACCCTTACGCCATAGGAGCAACGAATTGGACCAAGTTCAGCAGGAACTTACCAGTTACCATGCCGCATTTTGAAAAGAAAAGAGTTTGAAGTAGTTTAATGCAATTAGTCTCCCATCGTGGCCTGGCTACAATTCAAAGTCGAGAAAACATTTTTAAGCCTAAAATCACGTTAAACTTCACATTTAACATTACCTAAGTTTTATGAATTAATGAAACTTCAAACCTGAAACCTGGTTCAAACTGAAAGCGACTTGATGTATCTCTATTAAACGTGGCCGATTTCGATAACCGCGGATATTCGACCATGCCCGAAACGTCAAGAAATTAACACTCGTTTTTTACTGTTTCTCGGTTCAGGAAGCTCCGGCGAGCCTCGGGACCACGCGGAATCGATTTTACGCCTCCAAGTACCTACACGGGATTTGATACTAATCTCGGATTATTTTCTTTCATCGGAATGAATCGGGAAAAATCGACTGGGGTTTCATGGACTAAAAGATCTTGATGCAAAAGTAGCTTCTTTCGTCCCCCCTCTGGAACTTCTTCAGACTTTGTCTATTGATTACTCATACTTGAGGGCTTCTTTCCCCAAATTTCCAGACCTCTAAAAAATTCTGAGGGGGCATACACGGGAACGGGCAGCAAAACCTGTAAACCTCGATACCTCTCGAACGAAGGAAGAAATCATGGTTCGGGTTGGACGAAATATCGTCGAAAATTGCATACATTATGATTTCAAAGGTCAAGATCCCGAAATCACATTTCTAAGTTGACAAATCGTCACCTTCCAGGTAAAGTATCACAAGCGCCATGCGACGTTTAAAAATTTCCGCCGCCATTTTATTTTTTTACAGAGAAATTGTTCAACGAAGCTGTCCGAAAATTTCACTGAATTTTCTTTGTGCTGCCGATAAAATTTAGTGAAATTTCCAAACAGATTCAACCAACAAATTCTCAGTAAAGAAATAAAATGGCGGCGGAAATTTTTAAACGTCGCATGGCGCTTGTGATACTTTGCCTGGAAGGTGACGAAATGTGCTTTTTTCCAATTCCTCCTAGAGCTCCTTTCACGGGGGACGAGCTCAATTTTAGTCCGATCGGAGAACTTTCGATTTCGGCCCGAAAATTTTGGTCCATGTAACCCCTGTCAATTTTTCTCGATTTCCGATGAAAGAAAAAAAATCCGAGATAGGTATTGAATACTATGTACATCGAGGCGTAGAATCGATCCCGCGTTGTCCCGAGGCGGGCGGTGCCCGATTCCCTCCCGAGATTTTTTCCCGAGATTTCCTCCCGAGATTACCTCCCGAGATTTCCTCCCGGATCTGATTCCCTCTCGCTGCCCAAGTCCCTTTCCGAATCCCTCCCGCTGATGGTGACCTTTGATAAAATGAAGCGGCAACGCCGCATCAATCATTCAACTTACCATTTCCATAGAGGTGCGCTGTTTCCCGTGAGTGTTTCAGGAAAATTAGTGTAGATTCACAAAATTATGATGATTTGATGAAGAAAGTGGGCTAGGTTGATAGAAGAAACAAAATTTGAGAACCTTCTCCCCCTTCTAACCCTCTTCATGACTGCCGGATGTACACAGAAAAACTAAAAAGGGTGTATGGAGCCCGATGCTTCAAAGAAGAAAACATGCTTAGAAAAAATGCTGAAACGGGTGTATAGAGCCCGATGCGTCAAAGGCGGTTTTTTCTGCTCACATTTGAGGGGGGAAAATGGCTCCTTCACCGATGTAATTAACAAGTAAGTAATGGACCACTAGACAAGGTACGAATTTCAGCATTCTGATACATGTTTTTCAACCAAAATTTCACGTAGAACACGATACGCACAACGAAAATTACCAAAATCAACTCCTGACGAAGATATTTAATGATTCTTGATGCGTGAATTCAAACCACCCGCTCATGAAAACTCAATGCTCTACGTGATTCACATCGCGCACTAAATGTTTATCATGACAGTCTCTGCGATGTAAAAATCTTCAACTTCAATCTTGACACTTTGGCTCAGCTATAGCAAATTACCAATAGTTTGAACAACACATGGTGGAAAATGAACATTGCTCGATTGAGAAGCTTGCTGAAACCGTTGTAGTGCGCGATTTGACTCACGTAGAGCTTTGAGTTTCTTGTGAGCGGGCAGTTCAAATTCCTCGTAATCAGTGCGAAATAAAAACTTTCATATCTTCGTTAGAAGTTGATTTCGGTAATTTTCGTTGCGCGAATCGTGCTCTACGTACAATTCTGGTTAAGAAACATATATCAGATTGCTTAAATTCGTACCTTGTCTAGTGGTCCATTGCAAAGTTCATTAACTTTTGGGCAATCGAAATCAACGAATAAAAAAAAGTTGACAAACGCATCGCCGCAATGGTATTTTCAGCGCAATGGTATCATCATCAAAGCACATCTGCTCGCACTGGTGAGGAGACAAGATTAATGCGGCGGTGCCGCTTCATTTTATTAAAGGTCATTAGCGGGAGGGAATCGGATCCGGGAGGGAATCTCGGGAGGGAATCGGGCGCCGCCCCCCGAGGGTCGCCGGAGCTTCCTCACCCGAGAAACTGTCAAAAACCGGTGTTTCTTGCCTTTTCAAGCATGCTCGATTATCCGCGATTATCCGCGATTATCCACGATTATCCGCATATATCCACAATTATCCGCGAATATCCACGATTATCCGCGAATATCCACGATTATCCGCGAATATCCACGATTATTCGCGAATATCCACGATTATCCGCGAATATCCACGATTATCCGCGAATATCCACGATTATCCACGAATATCCACGATTATTCGCGAATATCCACGATTATCCGCGAATATCCACGATTATTCACGAATATCCACGATTATTCACGAATATCCACGATTATATCAAGAGGGGTCGACTCGAGGAACATTTGGACCATTCTCGCATCATTCGTTACTTCCTGACATCCGACACGCACCTACCTGGCACTCTCTCATGCGGACCTGTGGCCTGAGACTGCCTCACTCACCTCGACTGTTTATTTAGTGGAGCGTCCAGTGTATGCTTTGCATTCATATATGACTTACGTTGAGAAAATTTTTCAATCAGCTATTTTATTCTCGGTTCAAAATAAAATCTTCTTGACGGCATACTCAAGAATGTGTCTGCCAAAATCGAGTCTTTTTTTCTCCAATGAAATTAAAAAATAATGCTAAACGTTATTAAAGACGGATGCCTAGGATTTCGAGAGTTTTTTTTGGAGTAGCGCTCTCTTTTTGTGCGGTAGTATCTTGATTTATTTTGAGAGGAAAGCTCGTACTCTTGAAGGATGCCTGTCAGACTTGATGCGTTAGAGCGCCTTCAATTTCATATGATACTGTGCAACACCTCTGTTGCGAAATAATTGCTTGAGGCGCCGTGCGGCTGTCCGCAGTGCGGCGGGCAACCAGGCGCATAGGCGCCTACAAACCTAACAGGGATACTTCACGCATTGCGTAAGGCGTGAAGTATCCGTGTTAGGTTTTTAGGCGCTGAATGACCCACTAAGTGGAATTTTCTGGTCAGAAAAGCTCCACAAGCCCGGTAAATCGCGCGCGGGTCTCGGGACCACGCGCAATCGATTCGGCGCCTAGGATCTCCTACTACAACTTAGCCTACAACTAAGGATTCAAAGGGGGAAATTAGGGAAATCACGTTGGGCACATCAAACAAGTCCGAAATCCTCACCTTAGCGCCCAATCTGCGCGGTTTGTAACCCGCTTTTTCAAGTTTTCCGCGTTTCCGGGCAGTTTTTCTGAGTTTCCGACGACTAGGTTTGCACAGGCAGAGGAGTGAGAAAGAACTACCCAAATAAACAAACGATTGACTATCTTTTTCCTTTGTATGATTTCATTTGTATTCAAGCGATCGTTTCCTTCTCCATTCTTTACTTTGCAAAAACGAAAGTGTTGAATCAGTTGAACTCTTCCACAAGGAGAGTTTATAACAGTTTTCAAGATTGTTTGTTCATATAGGTTACAGGTCTCTCTTCGGGCAAACCTGACTGTCAGCCATCAAGAAAAACTGTCCGCATAGGAAATGTTTTTGGCGGGATGAATATAACTCACAATTATTATTTCAAGGCGTTTTTATAACTCGTTCAGTAACTAAAAAGCAGGATAAGCCTGAATGAGACTATGCAGATGTATGCTGATGGCGCGCTCTTCCAACACCACGTGTTGGATTTACCAGCTTGTTTATCGTTTCTCGGCTGAGGAAGCTGCTGAGAGTTTCGGGCCTTCGTGCAATCGATTCTACGCCTCGAACTACGTAGAATTTTTCCGAATTTTTTTACATTAATATGTATTAAAATATTATAAGCTCCTGGGGGTTGGGCTCCTTGGTTGGCATGTGGGGCAGCCCCTGGGGGTTGGACGTCTTGGATGCCAGGGGGGACGGTGACAAGGGTTGGGCTCCTTGGATGTCAGGTGGGGCACCCCTGAGGGGTTGGGCTTCTTGGATGCACGGGAATGCAGCCCCCAGGGGTTGGGCTGTTTGGATGTCAGGTGAGGCAGTCCCCGGGGGTTTTGCTTAAAAAAAGAACACGTATCACATTGCTTAAATTCGTACCCGGTTGCCTGGGCCAATGATTTTCCTTCAATTAGGAGGTTATGCAGACTGAATGTCGTGACGCACGAAAAGTGGTATTAGAGTTACGCATTAAAGATTACACAGTGGGTTGAAGGCGCTGTTCTGTATTCTATCTGAGTGGCCCTGTTCGATGATGTTGTCGGATAACCAGGCTAATTTTCACGGATGAAACAAAATGTTTCGGCTGGACGCTCAGCCTCCTTCAGTTGGATAAAATACCTAGGCACCTAGTAAAAAGAAAAAGGGTAAAAATCTAAAATGGTACCTGGCTACACCTTTCAAGGCGAGAATGTTGTTATGAAAGAAACATTTTATGGTGGTTCTTAAGTCTTCTTGCCTTGGTCATCGTATTATCATGCAAAACCGAGAGAGTCGCCGTTTACAAATTCGCAACTTACTCAAACGCGGTTGTGAACTCAATAAGTTTCGCACGGATATGATGAGCTCTCAATCAAAATTGAAGAGAAGATACTTTGTCCACTGTCCATTCGAAAGGCGTAGAGCAGCGTGGATGGATGGAGCATGAATGTTCTCGGGGTTTCTACGTGCATTATAACGTATCGACGTTGAAACTATCAGACCACATATCTCGGTTTGCGACATCACAGACTTCCTGTCATTCCGTATTGTTTCAATGAAAACTATTCAACGTCAATTCTGGAAAACTTCCGGGATTTTTCGTCTTTATGCGGGGAAAATTCTATGAAAACTTGAAGAATGACGCTGATTGGTTCTCCGTCAAAAAAATTAAATGGGAGCGGAGAAGTCAGTATATAGATGGCGTATTTTAGTTGTAGAATCGATTTTTAACGTTAACGATTCGATAAATCGATTGCTTACCTATATCAAATTTTTGCGATTTTCTAGGAAAAGCAATGATATATTGGTATTGAAATTGGTTATTCTCCATCCGAGAACAACCAAATATTGGGTTGGAACACATTTCCGGTCGGGTCGATTTCCAGTTATGAGTCAAGTTTTCGATTGGGGCACATTTCCGGTAAAGTAGAAATTAAGATTTTCGATTTCCGGTCAAGTGAAATTTCGGATGGATAACAAATCCCGTTGATTGTGGTTTCCGGTCGGTCAGATTTCCGGACGAGTAAATTTTTCAGTCGAGTCAAATTTTCGACGGTTTGGAACCCCACTGGTTGGAAAGAGTTTCCAGTGGGGTATTTTCCGGTCACGTCATATACGGATGGATTACGGTTCCAGCGAATTGGAATTTTGGGATGGGTCAGATTTCAGGTTGGATCGAATATCCAGTCGGGTCAAGTTTTCGCTTGAAGCACGTCAAAATCGAAAGTTCGCCGATACGGCCAAAACCAAGCAAGCTCGCTGGGAATCGACCCGCTGAGTGCAATTTTCCAGTCGGAAAAGCTCCAAGAGTCCCTCGCTTCGAGCTATCCGCTGAAAACGCCCCAGAGAAACGGTCCAAAAGAGATAAAAAAACTCGTTTTTTACCATTTCGCGGCTCAGGAAGCCTCGCCGAGAGTCGGGACTGTGCGAAATCGATTCTACGCCTCCAAGTACGTAGGATGCGACTGATAACTCGCAATTTTTTCCTCCGTCCAAAATCGAAGAAAATCGACAGGGGTTACATGGATTCAATGTTTGGGGTCAAAATCGAAAGTTCGCCGATCCGGCCGAATCCAAGCAAGCTCGCTTTGAATTAACCCACTAATGCGATTTTCCAGTCGGAAAAGCGCCGTGAGTCCCTCGCTTTACGCTATCCGCTGAAAACGCCCCGGAGAATCGGCCAAAAAGTTATCAGAAACACTCATTTTTGATCAGTTTTTGACCCTTTCTCGGCTCAACGAGCCTCGCCGAGAGTCGGGCTCGGGACCTTGCGGAATCGATTCTATACCTCCGATTACGTAGGATGCGACTGATAACTCGCAATTTTTTCCTCCGTCCAAAATCGATAAACTCAACAGGGGTACATGGACTACATGATTACGGTCAAAATTGAATGTTCGCCGATACGGCTTAAACCAAGCAAGCTCGCCGGGAATTGACCGGCTGAGTGCGATTATCCAGTCGGAAAAGCTCCGCGAGTCCCTCGCTTCGAGCTATCCCCTGAAAAGTCTCCAGAGAAAGAGTCAAAAATTGGTCTGATAAGCTCGTGTTTGACCATTTTTTACTGTTTCTCGGCTCGGGAAGTCTCGCCGAGAGTCGGGCCGTGCAGAATCGATTCTACGCCTCCAAATAATTAGGGTGCGACTGAAATCTCGATTTTTTTTTCTCAGTCCAACATCGAGAAAAATCGACAGGCGTTACATGGACTAAATTTTTAGCGTCAAAATCGAAAGTTCGCCGATCGAGCCGAAAGCAAGCTTGGCCGCTTGGAAATGACCCCCTGAGTGCGATTTTTCAGTCAGAAAAGCTCCACAAGTCCCTCGCTTCGAGCTATCCGCTGAAAACGCTCCAGAGGAAGAGTCAAAAATTGGTCTGAAAAGCTCGTGTTTGACCAGTTTTTGACTGTTTCTTGGCTCAGGAAGTCTCCCCGAGAGTTGGGACCGTGCGGAATCGATTAAACGCCTCCAAATACGTATAGGATGCGATTGAAATCTCGAATTCTTTTTCTCAGTCCAAAATCGAGGAAAATCGACAGGCGTTGCATGAACTAAATTTTTAGCGTCAAAATCGAAAGTTCGCCGATCGAGCCGAAAGCAAGTTAGGCCGCTTGGAAATGACCTGCTGAGTGCGATTTTCCAGTCGGAAAAGCACCGCCAGTCCCTCCCTTCGAGCTATCCGCTGAAAACGCATCAGAGAAAGATTCAAAAATTGGTCTGAAAAGCTCGTGTTTGACTGTTTCTCGGCTCAGGAAGTCTCGCCGAGAGTCGAGACCGTGCGGAATCGATTCTACGCCTCCAAATACGTAGGATGCGACTGAAATCTCGAATTTTTTTTCTCAGTCCAAAATCGAGGAAAATCGACAGGCGTTGCATGAACTAAATTTTTAGCGTCAAAATCGAAAGTTCGCGGATCGGGCCGAAACTAGGGAAGCTCGCTTGGAATTGACCCGCTGAGTGCGATTTTCCAGTCGGAAAAGCTCCACGAGTACCTCGCTTAGAGCTATCCGCTTAAGACGCTCTAGAGAACGAGTCAAAAAGTGGTCTGAAAAGCTCGTTTTTGACTGTTTGTCGGCTCAGGAAGTCTCGCCGAGATTCGGAAGTGTGCGGAATCGATTCTACGCCTCCAACTACGTAGGATCCGACTGTAATATCGAAATTTTTTTCTCAGTCCAAAATCGAGAAAAATTGACATGGGTTCCATGGGCTAAATTTTTCGGGTCAAAATCGAAAGTTCGCCCATCGGGCCAAAACCAAGTAAGCTCGCTTGGAAGTGACCCGCTGAGTGGGATTTTCTAGTCGGTTCCAGAGGGGGGACGGAAAAAGCTATTTTTGCATCAAGCTCTTTTAGTCCTTGAAACCCCAGTCGATTTTTCCCGATTCATTCCGATGAAAGAAAATAATCCGAGATTAGTATCAAATCCCATGTAGGTAATTGGAGGCGTAGAATCAATTCCGCGCGGTCCCGAGGCTCGCCGGAGCTTCCTGAACCGAGAAACAGTAAAAAACGAGTGTTAATTTCTTGACGTTTCGGGCATGGTCGAATATCCGCGGTTATCCGCGATTGTCAAGTCTGATCGACTCGTGAAGCATTTTGGACCAGAAAATTCGGACTCCTCTACTCTATTTATGGGGGACGAGCTTCATTTCAGCCCGATCTGAGAACTTTACATTTTGACCCGAAAAGTAAAACCTGCATGGTTACCCGACAAACACAAAATTTCAACAACGAAGCTGCTGAGAGTAAGGTAAGTCTCTAAAGTATAGGAAATCTAAGTAGTCCTTGAACAATGAACTTTTTTACAGGTTTGTAGAATCTTTTGGGAGTTTGCAGTGCTTCCGCAGGGTCGGATTTATACCCACTTGCCGCTCGTCATTCAATCGTTTTGAAATATCAATACAAACCATCAAGTGAACAAGCCGGAGTAGGAGGGGTGCATAAGACGTGTTTATTCGTGTTGGGCACATTTTTTTGCGAAAGCCCTGTCAACACTAGCCAAAGTTCACGGAACATAGCGCGAAAGTTAAGTTCCGTAAACCTACGTCTGTGTGGTCCAGGCCCTCCATTTATAAGAAATGAACGAACAAATTATGAAAGAATAAATATGAATGTGGTTTAATAATTTAAATTTCCGCCACCGCGCTAACCGCACTGTTTTTGACGAAATGCATTAAGTATTCATGCAGTCTTGTAGGCACTATGAGTCTCACGCCAACCGCTGCTGACCGCACTGCGTTTGACGCAATGCGTGAAGTATTCGGGGAGTCTTGTGGGCGCTAAATCTGTTTCATGCTGACTGGCGCGGCGCGCGAAGGGCTTCTCCTTTTCAACTCAAATCCTCGTCATCATTGCTCTTTGCGCCGCGCCGCTCCAGGCCAAACTGCGTGTTTGGTTTCTCTCTCAACTATACCAATGAAAGGCGCTGTCTCTTGTATCGCTGAAAGACGAACAAATTCAACGCAACAAATTCATTACTATACTTTAACTCTCAGGAAATGAGAGATTTTGTCGCCTTTTCTCGTTTTTAATTTTATTTTTCTGAATCCGTTTTTTTTAATACCTAAATTTGAAAATTTGCAAAATTTGCCGCCCCCTAAAATTGCCGCCATGGGCCGCGGCCCATGTGACCACCCCCTAGGTCCAGCCTTGGATTAGGGGCTGGGGAGGAACATTTTGACGATGAACTCCTAAGCCACGTACATCGTTTGCGGTATTCAAAAATCCGCTCCCATTTTACTTTTTGGCGGAGAGCAAAGCAATTTCATTCCTTGGATTTTCCACACAGTTTTCTTCACGCAAACGAAAAATCCCGGGGTTTTAAAAAATTGACGTTGAACGGTTTTCATGATAAAATAATGTATGACAGGAAGTCTGCAACGTTGCAAACTGAGATACGTGGCCTGGTAGTTTCACCGTCCATTTGGGTTCATTACTACGATGATCGATTTTATTGTCAACCTGCGATATCTATGAGAGTTGAACAAATTTTCACTTTGTGTGCATCGTTTTTCCATCTTTTTAATCCATGAAATCGAAAAAAAAAAAATTTACCATCCAATTTTCGTTGTTACAGAGAGGTTACTTGTTGGCAGCCCATGTTTTGCCGTTACGCATAAAATCGGCCACGTTTAATAAAGATACATCTAGTCGCTTTCAGTTTGAACCAGGTTTCAGGTTTGAAGTTTCATTTATCCATAAATCTCAGGTAATGTTAAATGTGAAGTTTAACGTGCTTTCAGGCCTAAAAATGTTTTCTCGACTTTGAATTTTAGCCAGGATACGATGCAAGACTAATTATGTATTAAACACTTCAAACTCTTCTCTTTTCAAAATGCGGCATGGTAACTGGTAAGTTCCTGCTGAACTTGGTCCAATTCATTGCTCCTATGGCGTAAGGGTGTATCTCAAATTCCGCATGAGTCCCGGCACAGTGGTTTTGAAGCAAAAAATAAAAATAAAATGCGACAAAAATGTACCCAAAAATGGTTTGCTCGGGGTGAGTCCATGGTTACGTGCACACTTAAAATCGCGAAAAAATCAAAATCTTGGCTAGTGCTATTTTCGAAATACGCGCTTTGAAAGTTTCATAGTAAATGCAACTTTTCTACTGATCTTGATCCGATTTTTTATTTATTTGTACGTTGAATCGGTGTTGATCGGTTAACGTTTTTATTTTTTGTTCGAATCAAGTCGATCGAATACATGCCCTCTCGTTACACGCACACTTCCTTTCATACTCTTTTTTTTAACCGAAAAATTCGCCTTCTGCTGCGTCTGCGGCAATTGTTGTTACGAGTATGCGGTGCGTGCTGGTTTCAGGTAATTACATACTCGACTCTTTGAAGGCGTTTTGTGTGCGAGCGCAATTCGCCAGTTCTCCAACAGGGCACGCCACTTGCCCACATAAAACGCCTTCAGAGAGTCGAGTATGTAATGACCTGAAACCAGCACGCACAACATATTCGTAACAACAATTGCTGCAGACGCAGCTGAAGGCGAATTGCTCTCGCACATAAAACACCTTCAGAGAGTCGAGTAATGACCCGAAACCAGCACGCACAACATATTCGTAAAAACAATTGCCGCAGACGCAGCTGAAGACGAATTTTTCGGTTAAAAAAAAGGGTATGAAAGGAGGTGTGCGTGTAACGAGAGGGTATGTATGATCGACTTGAATCGAACGAAAAATGAGAACGTTAACCGATCAACACCGATTCAATGTACAAATAAATAAAAAAATCGGATCAAAATCAGTGGAAAAGTTGCGTTTACTATGAAAATCTCAAATCGCGTACCTATTCGAAAAAAGGATCAGTCAAGATTTTGATTTTTCGCAATTTTACGTGTGTACACGCAGGGCCGGATTTAGCTTTTTGCCGCCCCTGGGCAAGCTACATTTTGCCGCCCCTGGGTCTGCAATATTTCGCCACTATATTGTCAACAGTATCCCCTCCTCCCCCTCCCCCTCTCCGCACTCCCAACTTCCCACGCCATCTCATCTGCCCCCCCCCCCCCCTCGTGCGCCGCCTGGGCGCGTGCGCGTAGCTTCTTCAAAATGCGCCGCGAATATATAAAATGGAATGTATGGATGAGACAAAAATAAAATGTGGAGACAAAGTTGAAGCTAGTGTAGCTCAATGTATTAGTTGCAATGTATTTTCGGAAGATCAGGTTAAAAAGTTTTTCTCTGGGTTTTCAGTTTAACAAAGCTGTCAACCGGAGCATCAACGTCCAAATTGATTATCAAGTCAGCCTCGATGTTTAAAATTGCCGTATTGTTTAGTATCACTCCAACGAACGATCATCCTAGCGCTCAAGGCCGGACCTAAGAGGCGGCAGCTTTACCGCTCTCGTCAAGCGTCAACTCTCTTCCTTCATACATTTTGCAGCTCATCTTTTCACTTCGCTCCGTCTCTGTCTCCATTTTTTCCTTTTTTCTCGCTTTAACTTTCAATTAATCCAGTGCCAAAATTTGCCGCCCCTCAAAATTTGCCGCTATGGGCAAGTGCCCCAGTGCCCTATAGGTAAATCCGGCCCTGTGTACACGTACCATAGACTCGCCCCCTGCAAACCATTTTTGGATACATTTTTGTCGGTTTTTTTTTTATCTTTTAGATAAAAAAGCTCGGCAGATTTTGAATTTTCAGCAAAAAAAGGACGATAGCCCCTGCGCATGTGTCTAAAGAATCATTCTAAACCCAAAAATCGGCAAAATTCAGAGAAATGAAAGCAGGATAGAGTTTGGAAAAAAACCTCACATTCGATACAGAAATCGGTCAAGGGTCAATTCCAAGCGAGCTCACTTGGTTCCGACCCTATCGGCGAAATTTCCATTTTGACCCGAAAAATTTAGTCCATGTTATCCGTGACGATTTTTCTCGATTTGGGACGGAGAAAAATATTCGAGATTTCAGTCGCATCCTACGTTGCTGGAAACGTAGAATCGATTCCGCACGGTCCCGACTCTTGAGGCTTCCTGAGCCGAGAAACAGTAAAAAACTGGTCAAAAACGAGCTTTTCTGACCACTTTTTGACTCTTCTCTGGAGCGTTTTCAGCGGCTAGCGCCGCACACTGTGGTATTTGACCGAAAAACCTGGCCAAAACCTCAATTTTAAATTTTTTTTTTTTGGAAAACCAATGTGATATTCGAAATCTACACTGTTTTTTACCCCAGTAGCCATGTATGTGCCATTTTTCGAGTGGCTCAATTTCCCGCGAAGAGACCACGAAGTTACCTATTTCTCAGCGTTTTTGATGTGTTTTAACGCGCTACTCGTCGATCAGTTTACTTCAACTGTGCGACCATAGGAGGGAAGTTCGGCGATATGCAACACATTCTTAAGGGTATATTCTACACAACTAACCACAGTATTTTCGAAATTTCCTTTTTTAGTGATTTTCACAGGAGGTTGAAAAGTGATGTAAAAGTAAACGTTTTTTTCGAATTTCACAGTCCGATTAAAAATTTCTCTCAACTATTCTCAAGCGGTTTCAGGCGGAATGTTATAGTCCGAAGTGGGTATTTTCAGGATTCAGGGTCGACAGACTGAGGAAAACTGAGGAATTTGAAATTTTTGACTTCAAACATGGACTTTTGAGCGATTTTCACAAACATGAATGGGAAAAATTATGTCGATACTAACGACTGAAATTGTATTTTTCCAATACCTCTGACCCATTTAGTACGAAATTGGGTGATATTTGGTCACAAAACCTGTTTCTCTGGCCCCTACGCCCCCGAAAGAGGGATGAAAAAAATAATTTGAAAGCGGAAGGGAGGGTCATTTTAAAGTCTTGCAAAAGAGTTTAATCCGTTATTTAACGATCTCTTCGTGCATTATCCTTGAGTATAGACATATTCATGCCATGTTTTACTTTGACAGACAAATTTGAGGCCATCCGGCCGTGGGGTGGGGCTTCGAAAGTGGCCCTCTGGCACCATGAAATTACGCTGAGAGGCACATTTTGAAGCCTCGTAAAAGTAATTTTACGGTTTTTCCTCAGGCAGCAGATTGTAAAGGGACATCATTAGAACTAAATCTTCCATTATTATCAACCTAAATTTTAAGAAAAAATACAATTGGCCCTCGATAAGTGAGATATGTGGTTTTGTCACGAATTTCGCAGTGACTTACGCTGTTTTATATTAAAAAAGGCAACTTCAAAGTTAATGGAGTGCCCTCACTTCGAGATGTAGATCATGGGTTAGGAAGGAACCCATCAAAATGAATCCTTTTCATAGGTGCTTTCTGTCCTCACAATGGTTCTTATTTTGATAAAACTGATTTTCATCCCATAAGTTATCCTCAAATCATCATATGGAGGTCCCGGCACTTTCATACTAGCACTAATTTTGATTCAATACAGTCAAAAATCTAATATCTAGAGTGATTCATATTAATTTTTTTGAGAAATGTACATTTACTCCTCAATGTGAGAGATCGGCTGTTTCGTCAAAAATTTTGAAAGGACTTACGCTGTTTCATAAAAAAACCATTAATGAGGTCATAGAGAGTCCTTATTGCGAAAATTGGACCACAGGTGAAGGAGAAACTCGTCTAAATGCACCGCTTTAGTCAGATACTTTGCGTCCTTTTAAAGGCTTTTTGGAGGGCTTCTTCCATCCTCTTTAAACTCTCCGCAAATTGTCATATGATGTGTTAGGTGGATAAATTGTGCATATTATCACTTAAAAAGAAGTACTGATTGTAAAATATTTTTAAAACTCGGCGATATCTGGTGATAAATAGTTTTGGCCAGCTTTTCAGGTTCAATACCACAGTGTGCGCCGGTCAGCCGCCTGCGCTCTCTTCATTTAAAAAGGACGTAGATACCAAAAACAATCTTAATATTATTTCAAATAAATAATATTCCTCGGCATTTTCCCAATATGCAACTCGATTTAAACACCCAAAATTATGAACTTCTTGGTCAACATCATTGTACAAGGCCACTCATAATGGATACAGAAGAGCGCCTTCAAATTAATCCGTAAACTTAATGTAAAATTCTGATACCACTATTCGCGCGTCACGGCAGTCATTTTGCATACCCGGCCATTTGAAGGCGTCCGTTGACTTCAGGCAAACTAGTCAAAAACGAGTGTTTCTGGCTACTTTTTGAGTTTTTCTCTGATCGTCTTCCGCAGATAGCTCGAAGCGAGGGACTCGCGGAGCTTTTCCGACTGAAAAATCCCACACAGCGGGTCAATTCCAAGCGAGCTTACTTTGTTTCGACCCGATCGGCGAACTATCTATTTTGACGCTAAAAATTTAGTCCAAGTAATCCTAGTCGATTTTCCTCGATTTGGGACTGAGAAAAAAATTTCGAGATTTCACGCATCCTACGTAGTTGAAGGCGAAGAATCGATTCCGCACGGTCCCGACACTCGGCGAGGCTTCCTGAGTCGAGAAACAGTCAAAAGCTGGTCAAAAAGGAGCTTTTCTGACCACTTTTTGCCTGTTTCTCTGGAGCGTTTTCAGCGGATAGCTCGAAGCGAGGGACTCGCGGAGCTTTTCCGACTCGAAAATCGAACTCAGCGGGTCAATTCCAAGCGAGCTCAGATCCAAAGGAGTCAACGTCACGAGATAATTGATAGGCTTGGAGGACAAGGCGCACAAGGCGCACAAGTGCAGTTTCTGCTATTTCGAGAAATACGTGTTTGAAGTTTCGAAATTATACATGGATCCTTATGGCGGAATAAAAGTTCAAACTGACATTTTGATGCTTAAAAATTGGAGTTTGGGAGCGAATTTTTCACAGAATATGCATCAAAACTAGTTTTACTTGAAATTAAAACTATCTCAATTTTTTTAAAAACTGCCTGTATGCGCCTTGTTATCTCTGAAATATTTATCAGTGTATAAGTCGCAGGGAGTCAGCAATCGCCGGGAATTTGCAAGCTCCGTACGTGCAATTCGTCAAATTGTAATTACGATAACATCGATATAGTAAAGATTTCTTTACGCCTTCAAATCTAGCAATACTCTCCGCTTTGCCAAGGAGTTAGTTTAGTTGCTTAACCGAACCTAACACAGATTATTGATGGCAATTCACGAACTCGCGAGTGTGGTAGCTGGCACCCATAGAGAAAAAAACTGTCTGCATTCCTCTTTATATTATTGTCGGCAGAAGGGATTAACCTTCTACCCTTCTTATTAATAATTCTTGAGGATGGCAATAATAAGATGTTTTTTCAAACTCCATCAGCAGTTTCAATAATTTCTCGAACTGTTAGAAGATACGGCAGAAATGCCGAGATTCGCGTTTTTGGTATACTAAGAATCGACCCTTCATCAGTAGATTCGCATTTTTGCACTTAGTGTTTTAAACTTGTTGGTGGATTTGGATCATTTAAAGACGAAAAAAAGGGTTTCACACTTAAATTTCCTTATCAGATAAGATTTAGTTGGTCATCGATGCTCCATTAATCCATGCTTTACGCTTTCCTAATGGACCAGTGGACAAAGTACTTTTACTTCAATTATGATTATTCACAGTTAATCAAAGAAAACTCATTATATCCGTGCGAAACTATTTAAATTCACGACCGCTTTTGAGTGAGTTGCGATCTTGTAAACGGCGGCATAGGGTTTTGAATGAAACGTTCATAACACTAAATACAGATAAATTCAAAAATTTTTGAGGGTTTTTGACCGTAACTGAAGATATCGACGGTGAAACTACCAAACCACGTATCTCGTTTGCGGTGTTTAAAAATCTACGCTCACATTTTATTTTTTAAAAGGAAAACAAATCAACAGCATTCCTTGAAATTTTCACGGAATTTTCTCCGCACAAAGAGGAAAAATCACAGAAATTTTCAAGACTGGATGTTAAGTAGTTTTTCATTTAAAAAATAAAGTATGACAGGAAGTCTGCGACGTCGCAAACCGAGATACGTGGTTTGGTAGTTTCACCGTCGATTTGCTGTTACTGCCTCTAAAGTTGAAGATACGCCAAAACGGACGAAATTTTTGCCCATAGAAACACAACTCGTCAATTCCAAGCAGGAATGCTTTTTTAAATCTTTCAAAAAATCACATTTTTAACTTACGCCCTTTCGGTCCAATTTACTTGCAGAAGATGGAATTTTTCGGCAAAATTCAACATAACCATTTCGATTCGTATTCAGAAGGAGCATCGATTGTCATATGTCCGAACTCGATCGGACAACATTTCCCCAAAACGCTCCACCCTACCGCCCCCCTGCTACCTAAGAAACCAAAGCCGGGGGCCGCCCATCTTGCAACTAAGGAGCCAAAGTCAGGGGTTGCCCACCTGGCAACTTAGTGCTCGTAGAAAACGCGAATCTCGGCATTTCTGCTGTATTTTCTGACAGTTCAAGAAATTATCCAAAATTCTGATGGAGTCTGAAAAAGCATCTTATCTTGCTATCCTCAAGAATTATTACCCTGCTACTGACAATAAAGAGGAATTCAGACAGTTTTTTTACTCTCCTGGAAAATCATGTTTTCCGAGCTAGGCACTTCTGCACTTTCACCTTTGAAATATGTTTCATAGGCTACTTATGCCTTTAAAATGCACGATATGGCAAAATGGACAAAATTTTCGCCCATGGCTCCTTAATTTAAAATTTCTACCTCAGAATAACACCTTAAAAATGTATAAAAGGAAAAATGTGTGCTTCTTATATGCGGTGATGAAGGATTTTTATGATGTAGAATGAGAAAAAATTATGAGGTCAAGAACACAAAATGTTTATTTTATAGTGAAAATTTTGTAAAATATTAAGTTACATACTGAGGTGAGAAGATAGATACTATGAATTTAGGAATAAACAAAGTGAAATGATATAAGTAACAAAAGATAATTCCTACCGAATTCTGCTTCCTTTACAAAATGAGAAAAATATTATAAGTAGTTTGTACAAATGTCATTATTAGTCATTGGACAAACGGTAGAATGGTAACAAACTAAAGATGAAAGCAGCGCTTATAGTACAAATTAAGAAATGTAGAAAAAGATTGAAAAATAAATACTTAGGTACGTAAAAAGTGCAGATTCAATATGAGTTAAATTTTTTAGCACAAATATTTACACGCAAGGGAAAAGACCATTTAGGAGGAGGCTGGATGTGAAATCCAAAATGGAGACTCATAGGAAAGAGTTACAGACATTTGAACCAAAACAAAAAAAAGTGACTTACATTAGTTGTAATACTAATTCTGAGAAGTGATATCTTCTAGCAGTATTCATAGTTTTTGGTCCTCAAAGCTCACCAGTCGATGTAAAAGTAAAGCTATAATAAGAGAGAACTTTACGCAAAAATGTTCTGTAAATGAATACATATTTTGTGAGTAATCAAGTTTTGGCAGTAAAAATTTTGAGCAGGTGTGGAGGAAGATTTTTCTGGACCAAAGGCTCGTCAATATCCGACACAGAGAAAAAGTACAAAGTGACCGTTTTGCGAGATGGGATTAAGTTTATCGGGAACATTTGGCAGTGATCTCCTTGTTTCTCAACTAACAGCAAATTTTCATTTGACTCTGAAGAAGAATTTCTGTCCCTTATTAATAAATGAATCGACACCTATTTAAAAAAGAATTTGGTTATCATTAGCATAACCATGTATTTGTGAGAGAGAACCCTTGATTCGCTCTGCTGCAACAGAATTATTACAGGTAAAAATAAGCAATTTAAAGAAAGCAAAAATAAAAGGGACAAAAAGTTATTGGATAAAACTGCTGCTCTGTTGTACTTCTGGAGATGAAGAATTCGAAATTGCCATCCTCAGGAATCAAAAATTTTTGGTTAAATTTAGACAAGGGAACATATAAAAGTACAAAAATGTAGGGGCTAACACTATGCGACTACAAAGAACACAGATCAGACACTTAGTAGTACAAAATACGAGGATTATCTTGACATGAAACATTTTCTCAGGCTATGTCAGGTGATCGGGACTTTAATGAGAATACAAATATCGTACAAAAATAGCAGAAAAAATTTGATGAAAAAAAAATCACATAGAAGTTAGAAACATATCCAAGTTACAAAAACCTGAAAATTTTGCACCAAAACTGCTCTTACTCCTTTTTTTGTGTGGTTTTACATATTGGCGTAGGATGACTCCTTTTATAGAGGAAGCACCTGAAAAAACGCTAATTTTTTACACAATTACGACGAATTACATATTTTTTTAATCAAGGACTTCCATAGTACAAGTGAAAGATTTTGGAGGGTGATTTGATTTTGGATCTTCAGGCAGATACGAGTATTTGGAAAAAAGAAGGAAAATATATTTTAACAAAATTCCGTATCAACTAGAAGAATATTCATCAATGTTTTTGAACTTATACATCAACCAGAAATTTCAGTCTGAGACAAAGCCATTGTAGTAAAACTTGAAAACCTTTTTTTGAGAGTTGGTGCGAGGTCCACTCATAAATAAAAATCCTTCATAAGGTCCTGAGTTGAAAATTTTATAAATAGTGCGATCAAAGCTCAAAGAAGAAGATAGCAAGAGAATTTCCTCATTCTTCCCATTACTTCATAAATATACAAAGAAGGGAAAACACAGCAGCATTAAAAAAGTTGATTAGATCCGATTTTTTACTAAGACACTAGTATAAAACTTCCCTGAATTTCAGCAATTAAAAATCCTGATATTTTCCTGATTTCTGGTGAATTAAATAATTATTTAAACTTCCACTGAGGGGACTTGAAGAGAAAGCTTCTGATATTTTCTATATCAATGACAAGTGTGCGAAACAGCGTATCTCTGTTTACAACGTTGGAGACTTCCTGTCATAGTTTATTTCTCTTTGGAAAACTTGACAACGTAATTTCTTGAAAACTTCCCTGATGTTTTTTGGGTGTTAGCAGAAGATACTTTAGAAATTTTAAGCTATAAAATAGGCTCGTTTCTCCTTAAGAAAGAAAAGAAAAAAAGTAGGAGTGGACATTTTGAGACACCGCAATAAAGGTACATGGTTTCGCACTTTGCCCATTGAAATAGATCTAGTTTTTGTCTCTTAATTTTGCATTTTTCCTTATACTGTCCACCAGTAGAGGTAAAAGAGGAATTCTACAGATAAGTAATCACACTAGACTAGATATACAGATCTTGTTAAGGAAATGAAAAAAATTGGAAAAGTTTGCTGCTAATTTCTTACAAAAATTAACTGCATTTCCTTCCTTCACATGTAATTTACAAAATGGTCCAGGAATCATACACATTCTGTCCCAAAACAACTGGCATTTGGTTTGATTTAAGAAACTAAGCTAGCTTTAGAGATATGGTTTGAAGAGGGTTGTAATCCGTACAATTAACTATAAAAAATGACCTTTTTCCGTCTGTTTAGTCAAAAATTTACAAAGAGGCAGCAATTTGACAGAAATGTAAAAATTAAATTTCCTCATTTCATATCTTCTAAACTGAAAAAATATAAAATCATAATCCTGAAACTAGGCCAACTACCAGTTTTCTCGGCACAGTCTATGTACATGATTACAATTCTTTTAACTAATTACAGTTATTTCATGGAGATTAAAACAAAAGAGGTCCAGTATTCCTTGAAACAATTTATAATTCAGTGCTCATTTCATCTATGATCCGGCCATTATTGTTGACCTCAGAATTCTGCAACGACGTCTTAGATTCATTGTTCCCCTGGAAAAACAGGAAGAGATGGGTTAAAGCAACTTGCATAAAAATTATGAGGCAAAAAACTGAAAGAAAAAAAGAAAAAACTGGAAATGAAAATTAAATAGACAAGGGGAAGTAATAATGAAAAATAAAAAAAGTAGAAGCTAGATTAAGATTTCGTTTGTCATGAATCGACAACTGGAATATCCTCACCAATGAACCTCTCTCTATTGATGATAAATTGTAAACTTAGCCGACACCAAAATCCTTGACTTTTTATGCAGGGTCCTTTGTGACATCAACTCAGTCAATTGGACAGTAATTTCATAAAAAATTTAAGAATAGAATTTCCAATTTTTTTTATGGAAAATATAATATGAATTCGCTGATAGTGCCGACCCTTCTGATTAGGTGCATTATAAAATTGGTTCATTAGAATTCCTAAGAGAATTGTGTTATAGAATAGTGATTTTTCAGCAATTTTGACCATGCATGAAAGATGACGTTGTAATGGCAAAATACTAAGATGAGAACTCACTGTGTGTGTATGCGTGCTTAAAAAGCATAACAGATTAAAAATGTTACGGTTAAAAACTCAACCTCCTCTAAATCTGTTAGCTAAACGTATGTTAAAAACAATCAGTCTTTGTACAGGAGTGTTAAGCGTATGTTAGCACCAAGATTCTTCGTTATTCTGTGTTAAAAAATAATAAAAAAGCAAAATTATTAGAGGGTAAAAAAATAAAAAAAACAGGGAAAAGAATGCAGCGTGTATGAAAAGCTAAAAGAAAAACTGGAGTGAAGTGAAATATGAACTAAAATATTGTAAAACAATTGTAAATAAGGCAAAGAAAAAGGTCCTTTAAAAATAATTATCGGCAGGGAAAAAATGAAATTGACAAAAAGCCAAAACTAAGAATGAGACATTTAGGATGAAAATTTTGGAGAATTTGGTCACAGGCTTAAAAGTCAACTTAAATTGGTTATATGTCGAAAGTACCTACCCGTCTACATACTGGATCACAGTATCAGTGTAAAAATATGTGTAAAGACTTTTCTCATGAGGCATTGTTCCTCTTCAAGAATCTGTGTGTCTCCACACAGAGTGGTCATGAAAATAGCAGTGGCGTGGCGTGCTTTGCAATATATCGATTGATCTGCCATTTAAACCTATGGACAAGGATCGATAGACAGAGTGTCGCAGCGAACACCTTACTAATTGATTCTTTACCTTAGCTTCAAATGAGGAAATATAGATAATCGATCATTCACGTCTCGCCACTGGAAAATAGATTTTTCTTTGGCTTTGCCTCTTTTAAATTTAAGAACTGCAGAAGCTATTCAGCATCCTGAACTACAATTTTTTTCCGAATATAAGTTGACTATTACGTGTTTTAACTCAAAAGAACACAGGAATTTTTGAATCTGTTCCCATGAAATTGTTCAATGGTGACTGGCTAACTTCTGCAACTGTTTCTTTCCAAATTTTAGAATTTACTTAAAAATCTTAAAACCATTTAACTCATGAGAATGGTAGCAAAACTTTGACCTGTCTCTTCATTTCTACACAGAAATCTGGCGTATTGTTCTAGTTAATTGCAGATGTTACGGGCACTTTAAAGCTCATGCATGAAGCAAATGAGAGGAAATAAATTTCGGTGCAATTGGCTGGTAAAGCATTTAAAACATCTACTTGTGCTGAAATGTGTTTTAGTAGGCTACTCTTTTAACATACTATTTTTGTCACTTAATACATGAGAAATGTTTAAATTTGCACTAACAAGAACCTGAAATAAAATAGAATTAATCTGAAAATATCCCACTCACATTTTCATTCTCGTTTTCATAAGCTTGCGCTGACAGGTACAGCGGTCCACGATCACCAGCCTTGTTACTATTGCGTTGCCACCCGTTAGGATGCATCGGTAGTGAGCTGTTCGGCGAGATGTTTTTGCCTTTCATGCTCGTGCTTGGACTGCGCTGATCCCACCTCTTCAACGATCCATTCGGACTGGATCGAGAGAGGAGATCTTCAAGTGATCCATTGGTGAGCTTTGTATTTAGGTTTGAATCTGCTTCGCTCCACTGGTTATCTAAAGCGTAGCTCCAGCCATTCACAGCATCCGGTTTTGGTGCCCAACCATTGGCGTTCACGAAGTCTGGTTTTGAAAATTCCTTTCTTTCAGGACCTGGAAAATACAGATTAAAGTGAAATAAATATACGACATCAGATACTTGGATTAATTTTATAATGATTAGTTCTAATTTGACTTCATTTTTGGTTCCATTTCCAGAAAACTTAGCCGTAAATTATGTTGTAAAACATATGGCATGAAGAGGAACTCTTGGAATAAATCTTTCTGCGGGCTGAATGTTGAAATTGATTGACAAAGCTATGGACAGAGAAGACATAGGGCAAATGATCCGATCCTACTGGTGGAAGCAGGTGGTTGGAATGGACAAAGGAGGTAGGTAATAGACTAACTAACAGCAACTCAAAAGAGCACCTATAGTTAGTCCATCATTTTCTCCCTTAGTCTATGAGAAATACCCGTTTTGACAAATGGGATCGCCCCATACTCCCTATGTCTTCTTTGTCTATCAATTTCAATAATCAGTCCGCTGATTAAGTGATGAACAAAAGACAATGGGGTCTGTGTGAAAGCCAAATTTCTACTATAAATACATTTTTACAAAATAATGTCACTCAAAAATGCTGTTGGATGATACTATCCAAGGAGTTTTTTTAGAGGCGATATTTTTCTGGATAGTCGAAAATAATACTGTTGACAGTATGATATGGCATTGGCACTAATTTCACTTATTTGGCTCCAATACTGAAATAAGATTTTGATCTCTAACTAAACAAAAATTATGGCATTGCAGTTCCCGATGAAATAGGGGATTTTTTGCATAAAAACCACAGGCTTCAAATTAGGCACGACGAGATTATTTCAGATTCTGTAGTTCAAGATAACTATTGAGAACGCAGAAAATAAAAATTCTTCATGATTCTCTGAGAAACAAAATTTTCTCGGCAAAATAATGAAAAAAAAATAGCAAGGTGAAAATCAAATTCCAATTTGAACCTGAGTTTGTGTGGTTTGAGAGGTTTGGATAGTTCCAACTGTTAGCATTTGTCGAATCACTTTCCGCTCCGAACATCTTGGCAGTGGGTTGGTTTGGGCTTGGATAGTTCCAATTGAGCAGATCAGCGGAGAAAGAGTTGGTAACATACTGTTTACTTTCAGGACTTGGCACAGGAGGAGGGTGGTTTACGTTCCCTGAGCTATTGAGTCTCTGAGCTAATGCAGGACTTCGATTAACATTTCTTGGCTCCTGCCTTTCGCGCAGCTCTGGCTTTTCTCGAAGTTTGCCCCGCATGCTATTGTTAGAGTTGGGCCACGCGATACTGCCATTGGGTGTGATTGTATGACTGCCCAACACACCCGTTTCCACAGCACAGCCCCGTGTGAATCGGCCCGAATGGTTCGAAAGCGAACTGGGGAGGCCTTCTTTTTGTTTGTTGAGGCCTGAGTTTATGGAGGAGGACCGCTGCATGGAGGTATCGCTGGGTCGTTGGACATTGCGAAGGCCATGTTCCAGAATGTTTTGATTTGCGCTCATAGGTTCACCGAGCTGTTGGTTATTGTACAAGTTGCTTGGGTAATAGCCGTTCGACATAGACTTGGCACCAGGTTGGTAAAAGCCTTCCATGATGGATGGCCAGGGCAGTCCAACGGTGCCTCGTACTTCAGGACTTGACCAAATCTTCTGTTGGTTCCTGGAAAAGAGGGCAACGTGAGCAATGTTACATTAGAGAAGTTAAAACTTAAATGAACTAAACAATTTTGGATGGATGAAAGAACAAATTAGAAATTTGAAAAATTTTGAGTAGTACTAAAAAGACTATTAAAAAAATCTCTGGAGAATGTCTTAAGTTCCTCTATATCTCGATAAGTTGATGAGCGACAAATATTTTAGACAAGCATAAATAAAAATAGGGCACCAAACAAAGTATGAAATACAGCACTCCATTCCATGTTTTCTCTTTAATAAGTTCATAGAAAGTGATCTACACAATCAAAAGTTTGGAAATCAAATCTTAAAAAAAGACATTAGTAATAACAAAGGGGAAAAATACAAATTACGTTATTTAATATCACACTAAAGAGTTGATTCTTGAACTTTCCACTGCAAGAATTGTTTCCTGCGTAAAATTTTGAAGATTAATCATGTAACATGATGCTTTAATTTAGGGGTGTTCAAATAAATCCTTTGTCACTAAAGTATCAGTACTGCTTGTTTAATGAGGCCGCTCTTGCTCGAAACAGGCGGCTTTATCGGGAACAGACGAGTTCTGAGTTGAAGCATTGGTGCCTAATAAATTTAAGACTGTCTGTTGATTGATCTGTAAAACTAATGCGTAGGAAAACAGCTCATTTTTGCTGGCTCCAAAAACTCTCAATAGATATTCACAAGTCTTTTCATAATTACTACTCATTGATGGAAGTTTTTTGATAGCTTACCGCAAAATTATGGGACACCCCTACTTTCATTCATACTTTGCCTAGCAGCCCATTGTAACAGTGCAAATTTTATCAACATCTATAGAGCATTTAGCTGAAGTACACCTCTTCAAACATAGAGAATGTGCTACTTTATAAAGTGATTTAGATAAAATTTTGGAATGATTTTAAATAAATAAAGATAGAAATTTTCTCCCCTATTTTAATGAAACACTTTGCTGCATGTATTAGCACTTTCGACTTTTTCATAAATATCAGATAACTTGGGGAACTTACGGCAGAGGCAAGCCAATTGAATTGTAAGGAGAACTTTGAGGTGAATGGTCCGATCGTTTTGGGGTCGAGTTCCTGATACAAAAAAAAGGTAAGGTATTTTAAATAACACTGAAAATAATAAAAAAATTACGGGAGAGTGTTCAGATTGAATTTGGGGCGTTATCCTGGGAGTCAAATATTAATTTATGTTCTCAATAAAGCAAATAGCACAGCCTGTATTTAAAACAAAGAACTTTCACTGCAAGCTATTATCTTTATAATTACCAATATAAATCGACTGGTAACATATACTTCTGCTCTTACTAAATGAACTAAAAAGCTTTTATTTCCTGTTTTTCTCAGACGAATTTGAGCCTGAATTTTTTTACTCCTTTCCTCCTCCTACCATCGTATTAAGAAAACAAAATTCAATTTTTAGAATAGATTGAGCATTTGTAGGTTCCTGAAAAAGCTAAGGTTCTCTTACTCCTTGGGAATACAGTAAAAGTGGTGATAGTACGTAGGCTATCCAAAGAAAACTGAGACAGGCGCTGTAACTTTTGAACTAAGACAGCTAGAGAGCTGATTTTAGTTGCATTGGAAAGAACAATTAATCATCTACAAATTGACACCAAATTTACTTAATTTGCTTAAAATGGTAAAGTTCCATTTGATGAATCGTAGTAAGATTAGCTCTTCTTTTAGTAATTTTGACGACTATCAATAAATGCGTAGTTCGAATGGGAAGATCACCTTATTATTATAATAGTTATTGCATTAAATACTATACAACTTAATATTATTAACACTGATATTCTTATAAAATTAAATGACAGGCAATTTTTACATAGTTCATTTTGTATTTAATCGAATAATTTCATTCTAGTTTACTTCTAAATCCTTTTTTATGATATTTTGAACTAATTGAATCTATTAATTTAATATAAATGTAATCCACTTCAGTTATCAGCCTTGTTTCCGTAATTTCCCCTTGTTTCTCATTTGATGGATCATCAGAACAAAATTTAACAAGAGCATCTGTCACTCTGGACTTGAAAATAAAATTTCAAGGTCATAGCATAAGAGGAGCTTACCACGCTGAATGGTCAAGGAGATCAACACTGTTTTGACTGCCATGCAAAAATGGGGTTCGGCCCAAGAGAGTTCCTGGGTTTCCATACAATGCAGAGCACGGTGGCCGCGATGGCTGGCTCCTTGCTGGTATCCTGTTGAAAATAAAAAGGTTCTATTAGTTCAGTTAAAATCACAGAAATGAAAACATATGTTTGGTAAAGTATGCTATTCATTTATTACCTGAGCTGCAAATACAATACCGGTTCATCGCAGTTTTTAAATCAAGAGATTAAAAATTTGTTATTATAGGCTCTTCAATAATACTCGTGTTCAAATCTGAGTTTTTTTTCTAAAATAAACAATGCGATTTCTATTCAAACTTTTCTTGAAAACGATTAAACGTAGATATGACACCACAGTTTTGGAAACAACACATTTGAAAAAAATTCCGAAAATTAGTGCACTGCTCATGTGTTTTTGGTTCCCATACTTAAAAAGTTTTAATTTAATCGAATAAAATCTCCTGGCTCAGAACGCAAAAGATCATGTTGTAAATAAATTGTTACTCCGTAGTATTTGCAGAGGGCAACTTTCGAAGGGATGTATGTACTTAAATCAAAATTGTGCTGCGCTCATTAGAATTGAATCAGTGAGAACGAAAACACACCAACTCTGTAACTCGGAAATGCTTAATTTTCATTGAAGACAGTCAATTTTCACAAAGATCATCAAAGCTAGCACATCTGTTCTAGCTTGGACCTTTAGAGAGTCCTTCAGTACTTGTCCTTCGAAACCAAAAATCTTTTTCTTAGACTAACTTCTTCACCCACTGTGCAGTTTTGTGTGTGTCTTGATTATTTTCATTTTTTCTAGTTTGTGTGTTTTCGTTCTCACTGATTCAATTATTCTGAACAGACAAATTGTTTAAGCATCTGTAGACCTGCCGTGGATTTTGCAGCTTGTTGGGATTTGGTACTGGACTGCCTTGAAAACTAATGAGCCTGTTAGAGATTTTTTTTCTTACCGCTGATAAATTTTTTTTAACACATAAAAAAACTTAGATTCTATTCTTACCACAGAAAAAGACACACAATTCATGCTTTCACAAGCCATGCTTCTATACTGATGTCTAATAAAAATATATAAAAACCAAACACAACTACAGAGGATTTTTACTTGAAACATGAACCAACATGAAAAGTAAAATTCGAAACAAGGTGAGGAATTTTTTCTGACATGAACAGTCTTTTCAGCGAGGAAATTCCAAAGGATACGAGAGAGCATGCACTTTTTTAAGCACTACATTCACAATGAGGATTTTTTCCCCGAAAAAAAGATCATTTATAAATGAAGATTAATCTAATCTAATAGGGACTTCTCATCATTCTTGGAGGTTTGCAAGGCTCTCAGAAATTATTCGCTATCAAAATGGACGCATATGGCATATTTTAATCTGATAGTCTTGATCACAAAATAAAAAATCAATAATTATTTCACGATAATGGCAAAAGAAACTGACGTGGTCGTAAACTGCAGAGTTGGTGAAGTCTTTAAAGAGCGTATGGAAAAAATTTTACTTACACGATCGATGGATTGAGCTCATATCTCACTGGAGCGATAATGTTGGGTTAAGTCAGCTGTACCGGGTCAATTCACAGTCAAAACACATATAAGTATGGATGGTCGTTTCTGGGTGGTTGGCAATGAACTTTGATACGATAATTTATTTTCAGACTGTCTAGAATTATTTTGAAAAAAACTGGAGGACTTGATAAAGCGATGCCTAATCAAATGGTTTCATTGAGATTTGTTTGAAATTAAAAAGTCAGCGCATGAATCTTGATGGATGATTAGAAAAGGTGACTCACGAAAGATAGGTAATTTTTGCTACATAAAAAATGTATTCATCCAAAAATCTGATGTGAGAGATACTGACGTTTTGTGGAATATAACTCTGTTTGATGAAGAAAATAACACCTAACACTTCGAGGAAGAAATTTAATTCTATCAAAGGAGCTGAAAAATATTTCCAGAATATCAAACATCCACTCCTCTCTTGACGATTACGAGAATGTCACACCTATGCATATTTGCAATTTTCAATTTGGCTACAGACGATTTACATGTGTCTAAGTATAAGGATAGCAATCAACCTGTTGATATACGAACATAAGATGTGGGCATAATTGGAAAACTTAAAAAGCTCCTGCTAAAACCGAAAACACCCGTCGATTAAGAATTGAATTCCTGAGGACATCACAAAAAGATATGATAGTGTTTAGAATTTCCCTAAAAATAACAAAAGAACCCAATCCTGAAATTATCACCAAAATGGGAAAAAGTGAATATCCTGGGAAAATTTTCAAGAATTTTTGATGAATTTCAAGATTAGAGAGTGAGTAAGGGATTTACACAGTGCTGTAGGTTCCTTAAATGGGTGTTAACTAGATTTACAGAGAGAATTTTGGTGATGATTTTATCCTCCGAAGAATTTTGTCAATACCAGTGGTGCTGAGGATTGGATCAGTGAGCAAGAGGCATGTATTTCGATGATAAAAAATGAGTTTGTAGAATTAGAAGATGATTTGAGGGTTGTGTTTAGGATGAAAAGTAAAGAATATCTCTTCAAAAATACTCTGAAGTAACACAAAACTACAAAAAGTAGAGTAATTTTGTACAGTTGCGCTCGTGTAAGATATTTCATTCAGTCACGCATTAGACATCATGTAAGTTTGATGAGCCTGGGACATTATTCTGCTGCGTGAAAATTTACCGCAGTTTTAGTTGAGTAAAATCTACAGAATTTCAAGATTTACAACCAACACTTTTCATCTTAAAACTGATGCTCAAAGAAACAAACAGAAATATGGTTATTCAGAGTAATGAGGTACATATCTATGGAGTGAAAAATTTTCAATTGATTGGTTATTTGAATTCCACTTTACAATAAACGAAAAAAGTCAAAATATTGTAGGTGTACTGCCGGTGCGTACTAAATTTACTAAATTATGGGGAAAGGTTGGAAACTCCTGTAAATTTTCAATTTTTAATGCCTGACATTTACATAACGATTGTTACATCGACTCATTCACTGACCCATCCAAATACGAATAGCTGTGCTGCAGTGCTTAAGCAGGAAAACCGCCAAGTGCATTGACATAACCACCTAACTGAGTGGAAATCTTTAGGTATCAGTAGTGAAGTTTAAAATATTCCTGCGCCACCAGATGTTGTTTGAAAGTCAAAAGTTTTTGCCTTCTTTTAAAGTATGTACATTTTTACAGTGTTGAAGTGCCTAGCAGTTACTGGTTCAAGTATAATTTAAAACAGTACATAAAGTTCAAATATGTATCAAGTCAAAGTCTTTCAAAAGAATCTGTGTATTCTGATTTTAGGTGCTCTTTCCTGCAGGAGAAAAACTATCCTATGCAGTTAGTTGTACGTCGGTGAAGTTAGTGATGAGCTGGTCGTGTCAGTTTCAAGCAGAAAATTCTTTCGAATAATGTGCAGATAGCAATGCTGTAGCTGTGAAATAAGGTGTTTTTCTGAGATCATTCCAAACCACCCTTTCAATGTCTTTTTTAAACAATTTTGGATCAGTAATTCTTGATGAGCCAGCCAATGAGGCAAATACTAGACTTAAAAGTGCATCACTTTCAGATAAGTGGACCAACTTTTCAGATCAGATGAGGTGGACCTCACATTTCAGGAAAAAAACTTCAATTTGGCTGACTCGACAATTTTTTTTACGACTAGCAATGATATCTTAAATAATTCATGCTTCATGCCCTCTAAGACATAATACGCATGTTGTAAGGAGACAATGCAATTTCAAAGGAAAAATTTGTGATTGCCATGCGAGCCTGAGTGATGCGAGTGCACAGAATAATGGAAACTTAATGAAGAGTTGGTGAAAAGTAATACATATTGAGATAAAGAATTTCATAAGAAAAGACGAAGGACTAAAATGCAAAAAATAAGAACGATGAAAAAAAGTTCACAGCCATTCTTTTTGGAAACCATGGAAATTATCTCCAATCCTTAAGAAAACAGCGAGTAAATTCATGCATTTTAAAGTTTTAGTTCATGCTTAAGAAGATAACCAACCAGCACTGATGCATTTCAGTAACATCAATTTTAAATAGACTGGAAATTGCCCTTTGGAAATTAGTCACATATTTTCAACATAATTTTTAAATAAAATGCACAAGAGCCCTGGAGAATCTGGGACCAGTTTCTTGTAATCCAGGAGAAACTTCAAAGAAAAATGAGAATAGCCATTTCCTTTTTAGTGATTAAAATAAACATTCCCTAAACCTGCAGACTTTAGGCAGACTGATTAGAAAAAACTAACTGCAACAGTGGCCTCTCATTTCTTCATGAGATATTTCAATTATAATTTAAATAAATTGGTTGGAATTTTAGAAGACATGGTTCAAAGAAATAATGAGAACTAAAGCACCTTTCTGACTAATCTACTAAAAAAACGTCTCAAATGACAGACAATGATGAGAGTTTTTTCAGCCTTTTTTGACCTAATGATGACAAAAATCCCAGAAATAAGGCTTCAGTCAACTTCTTCATGTTTCGTGGTCAAGAGCAAAGAAGGATTGGAACCGCTGAATGGAACTCTTGTTACCGCCCTTTGATTCAGATCGTTTTCATAATATGCTAGTGTTACTGAATTGGTGTGCAAGATTCATTAATTACTATCCAGATTCATTAATTACTATCCAGATTCATCCATTATTTTTACCTTCATAAACCTATTCATTAAAGAATGGTGTCGCATAAATGATTGGACTCCAAGATGTGTAAAACTTCAAAATTTGATTATCAGAGAGCAATTAAGTTTTTCTGGAGACAAGATAAGCTGAAAATTATTTTTCTCACTTTATTTTCTATCTAACAGCCTGATTACTGTTTTTGAAACATAGTTCTTTTTTCTCCTCTTTTTTCTTTTTTAACATTATCTCTGAAAATCTTACGTACGCGGAGACACAGAGAGACTTGTATCTTATTCTGAGGCAATATAAAAAAAACCACTATTCATCATATGACAGTTTAATTGGGTAAGTCACTAAAACATAAAAAGCCGAGATTTGAAAAGAGTTTTTGGCACGAAAAATTTATTTTGTATACTCTTTACACTGCATGCCAAAAATTAGAATCTTAAAGCTAAAATAATTCATTAAAAATAGAAGCATGAAACAGTTGGTGTGCTTTAGTCAAATCCACTCTGAAGAAAAACATTTTAACAATAATAAATATTATCTTGAGTATGAGTGATGTAATAATACTTCTTCTGAAAAACACCCAACTTTTTGTGTCTTTTGAGACACAGAAGGAAGTCAGGGGTTCAACGGAATTCTTCTTTGTGTCATTTTTAAAACTCACAGCAAAGATTTCCACTGTGTGTACATACAAAAAAAACAAAACTGAACCCTGGAAGTGCTATTGACCTAAGAAATAGAGTGCCAAACATGAGAGAATCATAACATCTCTTCTGAAATATTGGAATACATTCATACCTATCTTATAGGTATTACATTAAAATTATTGCACAAAATCTTCCTTCTTCTTCCTTGTCTCTTTCTTCTCTTTTATTTTTATTTATTTTCTTTTTTATGAATGCAAAAGTAAATCTTTTTCTATTATGTTCAACACTCAAACATGCAAGAAAAAAAAAAATAGTTGTAAAAAAGCACGCGAGACAGTTACACACATGATATTTATTGGCGTGATCTTTATCTATTGAACGAATAGAAGAAAAATGAAACTAGAAATTAACTGCATGAACGTAACTTTAAAGTGTGAATCACGCTAGGCTTACTAACTCGGCATGCTCTTCGGTGTAATCAATTCCTGACAAAAATGAACAGTAGTATTGGAAAAGCCAATTCTAAGTGTCATTTGGTTTTACAAAGTTTAGCCACAAAAAGTTTACCGCCGATGGGAAAAGAAACCTGAGTCCAAAGAGACTAAAAATAAAGATATTGATACTTCAGTATAGAAGAATGTTCTACAGACATTTTAGTGAGGAAAATGCAGAACCATACTAAAATAAATAGTAATACTTTGAAATTTGCAATTAAAAAAAAACCGTTTCAGAAAAAAACTACACATTTAAAATTCTAATTTGCAATGTTCCAATGTGCAAGGCACAAAATCACTGGACTACACTCGTAATGCAACTTCACCTTTTTTTTAAGGACAAAAACACACAAAGTCACTTGCAACTTTCTGTGTTAGGACACTAGCTAGATCTCTTTGTGGAAATCTCAAAATCAAGATTTCTGATCCAACTCAGACAAACGTCACTCTCCTGCAAATTTCACTTCCTTGGATTGAGGTTCCTTTCCATATGGACGGTTAAAAATGAAAAATGAGTAACACAAATCGGATACAAAGCCACGAGAAAGGTCTAGAACATCATTTGCAGAAAGCAAAAACTACAAACACACAGAATAATTCTACTCAGTACGTCAAACACAGGACACAGCAAGGCGGAAGAGGAGAGACTTAAGTTTTAAGAAACCTTAGATGAAAAATCCACAAGACTGGGTGGTAACTTCATCGTACCTGGGCAGCTGGGAGTTAGACTTGCTGTTGTTTTTGTTGAGATCAGACAGGACAGGACTTTCACTGTACGGAGGCGGTGGACTGTCACTATTACTCGGAGGCCCGTCTTTAAGTGAATTGTTGCTGAAAAACCCCAGAGAAGGTCAAGTAAATTATGAAGAAAAAGAAGAATAAAAAACAAGCAGGGAAGCTCTAATACGTTTGTATTAGCGAAACGCTCAGCTGTTTTCTATGCAGGAGCATTTGTAAGTTCCTCGAAGAAGATAAGCAAAATTGAGTGAAAGAACTCGCTTTACCAAAATTTCAACTATCAATTTTGAAAAAAGGACACTACCGTTAAAGAAATAAATTATAGACGATTATCGTCCTTGGCTCTTTGATACCAAAAGCATTAAATAAAGGTATAACAGAGAAATTTATTCTAAATGTGGGAGGCCCCTATCTGCCATCTTGTTAGTGAGTCGTTGCGCCATTTGAACACATTACCACTGGTGTACTAAGATTCTACAGGTCTTCAGGTCGAAATCAGAAAGCACTCCCTATTGGCTGAGTGCTTAAAAGCAGGACTGCTTAATGAAACAAATCTGAAAGACTAAAAGGCACTAACCATGGTATGAAATGACGTAATCAATTACATATTGATGGCTCAAGTCGAAAAATGCGTATCTCAGATTGCGACATTGTGAGTCTTTGATTATGTTACATCTTTTTAAGGAAAAGGCAGTTTCTATTGAACTTTCCTAAGAATTTTTGTCACTCATTCGAAGAAATTACGTAAAATTGCAAGGAAAAATTTTGATTGAATTCTCTTGAAGAAAATACAAATAAAATCGGAGATTTTTGACTGCTGTCATTGAGATATGCATTTTTCGCAATTGGCAATTGATATTTCCTTTCAAAAATTGCATGTACAGAATTATTAATACAGCAAAAAGTTTGGAAAAATCAGAACGATCACTTTTCCAAGTTTAATATTTGTGACTGATGTGATCATTCTAGTAGATGCTATATTACAGCTCTCTAAAACCAAATTAGTTTCCTTAATTGGTTTTTAAAGAGTTAAATATTCCCTTTTTAAAGTTTAATTTGATGCTTAGTCTCCGATTTAGGATATTTTTTGACCTTACCTTTTTGTCCTCCGTGGAGCTAATTTCCGTTTATTTGAGGGTGACAAACGCACTCGCAGTGCGGATTTGGCAGTATTCGTCTCGACCACTTTGTATGGAATTTCCTTAAGCTGCGACTCACTCATTCCTTCAGTCTCAACCAATGAGAATTCCAGATGCTGCTTAAGTTCGTCCGGCAATCGAGAAGATTTATCTGATGATGGTGAGCGGGATCTGAAGTAAAATTCAAAAAATTAAAATAACTGATTCTCTTGTGAAAGATAAAATGTAAATTAACAGGACTCGGATATTTTTCACGATCAAAACTGCTTTTCAAAACAAGTATCAGGGACTTTCGAGGATTTTACAAAGAGTTCGAATTCATGAATTTATTCAAATGCTTCATAAAATGTACAAAACATTTTTTAAGGCTTTGAAAAATGCCTTCAAAATTGAATTTTCGTTATTTCCTGATACCCGTGTGAAAAAAGAGAATAGACGATTTACAAACAATGCAGTCTCCACGGCAAAAAAACAAAAAAAACCGATCTTCCAAACGATCAGAAATAAAAATACCAAATTAAGTCAAATTCAAAGACCTCGTGATGCATCTTTTCACTCTACCGACTTAAAGCATGACAATATTTTCACCTGAGTTTGATGGGTTTAACTGGAAGTGTCCAGGAGAAGAAGAAAAAAAAGTTGTGACCGTTTGTAGCAGCTTAAAACTAGTAGACCCCTGTGGAGAATGAATGTGCCATTGGTCTCCCCTCACAAAAGTTTTCTACTTATCCTAATGCTGAGAGCATGGAGCAATAAAAGTGACAGAGGTCATCTCAAAAAGTAGTTAAGAAAGCAAGCAACAATTTGAGTAGTATCCAAAAATTTAAGAATTTCAAAAACTGGAAGATTTGTGATTAAATTCAAGTATAATCAAGGATATTTCAAGACGTCACAAACCCTTTTCTTAATGAAAAAGACTGTAAGCTTCTGATTTTTTTAATTCTTTTTTAAAACCAAGTTAGCTCTAGAACTCACCGATGCTTGCGATGTTTTCTCCTGTGATGATGATGGTACGATCTCTCACTCTCCGTTTCCATGCCGCTATTGTGATGTCCTGAAGAACGTGGACGACTGACGCTCGCTGTTGCTAGGCTCTCAGAACCCTCACCACGTCTCCTTTGGACCTCTTTCCACTGACTTTCGGACTCAACCAACTGGTAATTACTGTGTTTTGAGGATTCTCTATCACTGTGCGATGTTTTTCTACTGCGATGTCTTGGTCTACGATGACTATGATGAGATTTACCTGAAAAAGAATTGAGTAGTGATGCAGTGCTTGATGCAACTTGACATGTAAATAGGTTGATTTTGACAAGCTAAATCGAGGTGAAATAAAACACTAAAACCCAAAAAGTATTTATGTATTTCATAGAGAACATAGTCAACATCATCAGCAGTTACGATAAAGAAAATGAACGTCTTCTGATCACAAAATTAACAAAAAGTTCCACAATTTTGAGCGATTTCTTTGGATCAATTCTCTTAGCATCAAGATGCAATAATATCAATAACTGGATAACACCTGATCTACTATCGATATGAACAAAAAAGTGAGGATTTCAGAATTCTGCTTATTGCATCAGATGATACATATTAGTTCCTGATTATGACACTTTAATGAATGCTTACCTGAGCACCTTGACAATTCGCTTTCACAGTCAGAGCCTCTCCTACTTCTATGCCTGCGCCTGAAAAGAATGAAAATTTCAATTAAGAATAAAAAAATCGAAGTGAAAAATGGACCTGTAGTGCGGCAAAACAGTGATATTTAGTGTATGAGTTAAATTCATGGTTTCTGAAAAATTAAGACTAAGAATTTCCCTGACACGTTTCGGCAAAATTTATTGACCATTGAAGATACCGACAGTGAAACCGCCACTGTTGTGGTGTTTAAAAATCTTAACTCCTATTTTATTTTTTTGAAGGAGAACAGATCGGTATCATTTCTTGAAAGTTTAACAGAGTTTTCTTCACACAGTGAAGAAGGAACAAAGAAGTTTTCAGTTGATGTTGAGTGGTTATCCATTTTAAAAAATAAAATGTTACAAGAAGTCTACAATGCCGCAAACCGAGATACATGGTCTGGTAGTTTCATTATCAATGTGCCACATGGTTAAAAAGACATAATTTGAAACAATTTTCAGGCGAAATTCGTTGTTTAAAACGTCAAACCCATTCTGGCAAGCAAATAAGGTGACATAATAATTTTTCACTGTCACTTTCGTCATTTTCCTGACTTTTTGAAATCTCTTGACAGATACCTGTTTTTCCGATATTCCCTGACTGGCAACCCTGGCTAACTCCTTGCATTAACATTACTACTTCGAAGGATAATTAATAAATTTTTCCATGATCATTTGTGATGATTTGTCAAGCAGCCTATTTGTATTCACTTCTTCACATAGTGCCTACATCTAGTTCAACAGAACAGGAAAAAAAATGAATAAATCAAAAGAAGTCCTAGACGGGGAGTACCTTCGACAAGAATGAGAATCATTTGAACTATGGCTTTCTACACTAGATGAGCGGCGGTGATGATGGCGTCTGTGTGGACCGGCTGAGCGGACTGAGCGTGGTGATGAACCAGAGAACAAACCGGCACGCACACTTTGAGGACTTCCTCGAGGGCCCCATGGAGCACTGCGTGTGCTGCGCGGTGAGTCGCTTCTTCGCACACTGAAATTAGGGCAACACAAAATTTGAGAGATTTTTAATTTTATAAAAACGCTTAAAATCTGGCTGAAAAAGGTACATGATAAAGTTCTTCATTTAATGAAATGTGGACAAACTTTGATTCAAAGTGCCTTCAAGAAATAGTTCATCCATCAATCAAAGCTAATGATATCCATCAATCAATAACAAAGATTGCTTTGGAATACAAGATGTTATCAAACTCTGATAGACCTAACTTTATGGGATGAATTCATTGAGATCTGATTACAATGGGATGTAATCTGATTACAATGCCATAATATTCATACAATAATACTCACGAATAAACTGGTTGAGGAATGGATACGGTTTTGACTTCAGCTGGTGGTACGTTTTCCTTAGGAGTAGGGGGAGGAGGGTCCTCTGCTTTAGATGCTGAAAATAAGGAAAAATAAGTGATTATTAATCTATTTTGTGTGCAAGATGCATCAAAGAAAGAAGAATGGCACAGCTTTAGTTTAACAACAAAATGAAACCATTTTCTCCTATTAGAACTTCTCCAATTGGAGATAGCTGCGAATTGCTCACAATTAAATAATTAATTGTAAATAGTAAGAATTTTTTATCTTATGTGACTAACTGGGAAGAATTTCTTCATGCCAAACATGACATTATTGAGTAGGTGTTTCGATGAAGTTCGGAACATTACTAGATGTTTTTCGGATTGAGAGTAATTTTTGCCAGAAATCTTAGCATCTTAGCTGCTAGATCAAATATTGTTCAAAAGATGCTGAGGAACAAACGGTTTCAGTTCTGACCTCATTTATTTTTTATTCCCAAAAATGACCTCTTAACAGAGATAACAAATATATCTGAAAAAAATATGTTCTGTTTAATTGAGGATTTCTCGGTTGAATTGCAGGACCCTTCTGATATGAAAGTAAAGCTAGTTCAGTGGAGATTTATGACTTTAGACATTGAGTTTCTATCTTTCAAAACATTTTCGTACACCACTCTGAGAAAACTGCGTTAGACAAGCGCTCACAAATAATTTTCAAAGTGATATGGAGTAGGTTGAGAATGAAAGATTGAATCCAAGGGATAAAAAAAATTATACACAGATTAGAAGTGACTTACGATCTAACGCCCCTTCAACAATCCGTCTTTGATAACGGCGACTAGGAGTTCGAACAAAATTTGGAGGGTTTCGGAGACTGAGCTGAAGGCTGCGACCAGACAATTTTTCTGTTCTGCTACTGTGAATAAGTGGAAAGATTGATGTACATGAATTAAAATGAAAAACCTTCCATAAAATTAAAAATTCTAAAACTTGCAGAGGTTTTCAAGAATTGATCAAAGTTTGAAACAAAAAAATTTGAAGCTTCTTAGAAATTTTGAATTTCCGAGGTTTAACAATCAATTTAAAATTCAAATTGTTTCTACTGGTCTGGGACCTTTGGAACTTGATTGTCATTCGTGATGAACAAATTTAGCAACAATTAAAATTAACAAATGATTTTAAAACATGTTAGTCTGGTAGAAATTCATTAAGAAAAAAGGACCTACGTATCAAAAAAACAGATCCAAGATTCCCTGATCAATAGCTGTATTTAATTGAAGCTGCATAAAAACATTCATCACCAGATCCACAAATAAAGAAGATACAGCTGCACACTTGCAAAAAATGTTGCTCAACACTGATGAATTTTTATTTTAGCTCTGCTGTTACTGCTGAATTTGTTATTTCAGTTCGTGCGATCATTTTAGATTTAACTTTATAGTAATTCCTGCTCTATCATTAAAAATACCATGGAATTATAATTCTTGACTGTTTCGATTCATAAATAATTAGATGATAATGTCAGAGAAAGTATTTTTTACCTAAATCTAGAGGTAAGGATATCTGGAGGATTTGGTAAAACTTGAACTAGTCTGAAGAAAGAATGATGTTCAGCACTACATTTGTACAAATGCTTGCAGGCTGCCCTGGAAGGAGTCTCAAATCCGTAGGTGTTTTCTTCATTCTAGGAAAAAAAACCCACAAAAGACATAATTACAAACTTTCCACCAATTTTGTAACAAAGTAGTTGGCATTTTACATTTACTTGATTCAGCAAATAACATATGAGGTGGATTTTAGCAATGCAGTTCACCCTTGAAAAGTAGAAGGTCTCTAACAAAGTTAGAGCAAAAGCGGCTCAAGCTGACACTTAGAAAAGCGAAACTAGTAAAATTGAAATGTTCACAACTGAATAAGGAATGATTGGAAAGTATTAAGACAGAAGGGACTTTATGTGTAGGTAGTTGCCGTTTCAATATTTCAGGCATTTTTCTGAAAAGGTGTCTAATTTAAGGGTCATTCTGGATGGAATGCATATTTTCCTGAATTTCGGGCTCAAAGTAGAAAAGAGACAAACTCTTCAAATGATGAATTCAGAAAGGTTTAAAAAAGTATATCTTACACTCTGAAGCGTGAACTTCACTCTTCATTTGAAACTTAATTTTTCCTTAATCTAAGGAGACCCACAAAAATTAAAATCCAAGGTTTCCAGAGAGACAAATCTGATATGGTAATACGTAATCAATCATTTTTTTGAAAACATACATAACCCATTTTGCTAGGGTTTTACTGGAATTATTACAAAGTAAAAAAAAACCACAAGTTTGAGGATCTTTTAAAAACTTACATTTTTATCACAAACACGGAGCATGAAGTATTTTCCCTTTGAGTAAATTTTTGATATCCTCGTCCTGAAAGAGAAAATAGTGAAAATCAAGAACAAACAAATTCCAGTACAACAAATTGAGTTCTTATGAAGCTTAAATCTCTTTGTCCATCGTAGCTCACATGCACAGCGACCTGGCCCCTTAATCTTGTCAGGTTGAAAAACTTGGTGGAGTCAGTCAGGCTCAAACTGCTATTGTATATACTTGAATTAAATTTTTGTTTGATACTTGGTCACTTTCTTTGACTTAAATTTCACCCTGATAGAGCAAAATTAAAATGATTTAGGCAAGAGGCTGGTTAGTCCAAAGATTCAACTTACAGCATCCTCAGCTGCACTTTGCAATCTGCGGATGGCTTGCACACGCTAGCATTGGCTAGATATACCACTCACCAATAATTGGATTAATTTCCATGAACTAAATAATTTTTCAACTTTCTTGACATTTTAGACTCGATTGTCCGACATTGGCATGACTTTTGAAGGCAACAATTTTGAGGTAGATAGATTTTTTTCGATTAGCGTTGAAAAATTATGTTTTTTAAGAAGAAGAAATGAATGGACGTATTTATACTGAAAGGAATTATATGAAAATCAATTAAATCAAAATGAACTACGTACACAGGGTCTGCAAGTAACATAGTTCCTTTTGATTTTCTTTATTAGCACATATATAATTCCTTCATGCAGAGATGCGTCCGAATGATAATACAGGGTAATATAGGAACTGCAGTAAAAAGTCCTATTTTGATATGTACTCCATTGGCTAATTTGAATGCACAGAGTACAAAGTAGACTGTACAAACTAGTGCATCATTTGTAGATGATACAAAAACTACTTACCAGTAATAATTTGCGACTTTGTTCTTATTCCTGAGCACAATAACACCTGTCGGAGTGAGTCCTAAAAAATACTCTACATTGTCATCGCCCTGGATAAAGCAGAGAAAAGAAGAAAAAAGTTAGATGAGTTGTATTTTCGAACATCTTCTTAAAATACCTCTTAATTGGCAGAAAGTAGATACTGATGAATTTCTACTGATGTGATGGAATATCTAAAACATTTTTTAAGTAACACAATCCTGTAACTTGCTAACTTGCGATTATGTCGTTCCTTGACAACTAGTCCTTAAGCAGCAGAGAAACTCAATAATAAAAGAACACCGAGTATCCTCTTAAGTTTTGGCAATTAGGCATTGTTGGCAAACTTTCAGCTTTATTAAATTCGGAACTGCATTTAACCATAATCTTGAGACCAGAATGTCAACAGTGTAAGTCAGCAATCACATGACTTGGTTTGCGACGTCGCAAACTTCTTGTCATACCTACTTCATTTTTTAAACAGGAAGTTACTGAACAGCAATTCTTTAAAACTGCTGTGATTTTTCTTCTTTGTGCAAAGGAAATTCTGCAAAAACTTCAAAGAGTGACGTCAATTTGCTCTCCTTTAAAAATAACATGGAGACAGAGATTTTCAGACACCGCGAACGAGATATGTGATTGTGGACTTACGCTGTCGATATGGAGCTTCAAACTCTAAAAATATCAGGATACTTATACATCATCTAAAGCTTTGGATTCCCGGGTTGCTCTCAATTTTATATTCTATGGATTTGTGTAGCAAATAGGTACTGCAAGACTTTAAAGCCTACCTGGGAGCCAGAGTATTCGGAAACTTATGAATTCAGGGTTGAAATCTTCACACATCATATTCTGACCTCGTAAGTTTATTCCTAATTAATTTAGATACATTAGATTCAGTGGATGATGAATTGTTTATAACCATGCATGTTTTTGCCGTGCGTGCATGAGATATAAATACTAGGTAGAGCTGAGGCATGATCATATTGGGAAGAATTAGAATCCATGAACGATGATGGCCAACTTTGGCTCATTTAATCTTAACACTCTACTGTTTTTCAGATGTTTGCAAAAGACCGTAATGAAGATACGACAACTTCAAAATCCTTGCTAAGCAAAAATCTGAATGTAACACAAAATTTTAAATCAATATGTAAAGAAATTCACGTCGTAAAGGTCAAAAAGGGCGGAAAGATTCACACAGTTTGCTAACTTTGTTTACAAAATTAACCATGTGTGTACCCGCCACTCCGCCATATTGGATTGCGATTTATGAATGAACTTTTCAAAACAGAGCGGACCAATGAGAGGCCAAGAACTTGTCATCGTCAGGTCATTGAACTCATCATAGTACTAGCGTAGTATTTTGTAGTAAGTGTTGCCAGATCGAATGAGCAAATGACGGTAAAAGCTCTCTCGGCAGTGAAACATGAAAATATACCCGAGATTTTGACAGGAATTATGCAATATCTCTTCTTACGCTCTCTAGTACTACAGAAACGAACTAAACCCGACGGAACTTAATTCTTTTTACAGTCAAAATTTGGGGATTTTTTACTCTTCTCGACGAAAATTGCTCAGCTAAATATTTAACTTCCGTAAACTGCGTTCTTTTCCTCGCTAGCGGTTATATTTGGATAAAACAATCTTCATGGAAAAAAGTCTACCCCCTCTCTTTTTTTTGGGGGGGGGGGGGGGACTTTACTTTGGGAAAACTTCAATCGTCGGTGAGGAAATTGCGCCATGGCGGTGCAGTTCCAGGACAAGAATTATGACTTTTGTAGGTCATTCCAAGAAAAAATCTGACCCGTTCAAAATTAAAGTCAAGAAAATTAAATAGAACTAGCTGCTTCAGCTCGCTACGCTCGCTTGCGCCGCTAGCCGGGGGCTTTGCTTCCTAGACCCAATCGCTGTGGCGAGAGGCAAATTTTGCAAAATTGTTTTGTCGTTATCAAATCGAGGTAAATTTTGAAACATCGGTCGCGCAAATCGAAAAACCAAGGGATGCTGGCACATCCACAAGTCAAGAAACTTCGTTTGAAACAAACCCGAGGAAAATCGGTTCAGTAGTTTCCGAGATCGAAAGAGAACAAAAAAAGCCTCATGATATTAAATATATAGATTGTCAAATTTGGCCATGTGGACCACATTTTGCAATGAGGAGCTATTATTTCTAGCTCATTTAAGAAACAACATATCGACAGTGAAACTACCAAACCACGTATCTTGGTTTGCGACGTCGCAGACTTCCTGTCATACTTTATTTTTTAAATGAAAAGCTACTTAACGTCCAGTCTTGAAAATTTCCGTGATTTTTCCTCTTCGCGCGGAGAAAATTCTGAGAAAATTTCAAGGAATGATGTTGATTTGGTCTACTTCCAAAAAATAAAATGTGAGCGTAGATTTTTAAACACCGCAAACGAGATACGTGGTTTGGTAGTTTCACCGTCAATATATGCCATTGGTTTCCCTATGCAGGAGGGTGCTTTCAAGGAAGCGCCAGAGATAGTGGTTCCTTACGGCAAAATCCATGTATCACCCTAAACACTCATGGAGACATTGAATGGCCTTCCCGATGAGACGATGTAAAACGTAGTTCGTGAGGTAAGCGGTTTTTCCTTTCCGTGTAAAGTTTGAATGGACCACTAGACAAGGTACGAATTTAAGCAATCTGATACATGTTGCTTAACCAGAATTTCACGTAGAGCACGATTCGCACAACGAAAATTACTTAAACCAACTCCTAACAAAGATATTAACGTTTTCATTTCACATTGGTTATGAGGAATTTGAACTGCCCGCTCACAAGAAACTCAAGGCTCTACGTGAGTCAAATCGCGCACTACAACGGTTTCTGCAAGCCTCTCAATCGAGCAACGTTCATTTCCCACCATGTGTTGTTCAAACTATTAGCAATTTGCTACAGCTGAGCCAAAGCGTCAAGATTGAGGTTGCCAGAATTTTATATCGCAGAGACTGTCATGATAACGTTTAGCACGCGATGTGAATCACGTTGAGCATTGAGTTTTCATGAGCGGATGGTTTGAATTTACGCATCAAGAATTATAAAATATCTTCGTAAGGAGTTAATTCCGGTAATTTTCGTTGTGCGTATCGTGTTTTACGTGAAATTTTGGCTAAGAAACATGTATTAGAATGCTGAAATTCGTACCTTGTCTAGTGGTCCATTTTTGAACACGTAAAGTTTACACGTCGATCCACCCGTGCCCTTCTTTCCACATCTTCTTCTTGAATGATGTAAAATGAAACACACTGTTTTAAAAATAAAACATCTTGAGTTTTTATTTGGCGAGGAAAATAAGGTATGACTCACCAAGACGGGATGAAGATCTACCCCGTACATTTCTAACCACTTGACTTTATCCAGGTAATTGAGTTCTGCCTCGCATGGTAACTGGCCTCTGAAATAGTCAAACGCATACAATTTATAAAGGGGGTGCAATTTTATATAAACCGATCCGATCTGAGGACAATTCTACAAACTTGACTAGAACAGCGGGCCGATTATTGAAATTGATAGACAAAGCTATAGACATAGACGACAAAAGAGATTTGGAGGGATCCTATTGGTGGAAGCAGGTGGTGGCAATGGCCATAGGAGGTAGGTAATCGACTAACTAACGGCAACCCACTAAAGACCCGATAGTTAGTCCATCATTTTCTTGCTTAGTCTATAAGAACGAACCATGTCACCAATAAGATCGCTCCATACTCCCTATGTCTTCTCTGTCTATAGCTTTGTCCATCAATTTCAATAATCGCCCCGCAGATAAGAAAAATGAATTCACTCAAAGGTTTCTGATTTAAATTTCATATTTCGCTTTCTTGCACATTCATCATGTCTTCCAAAAATAAAATTGTGAATTCATGCGATCGAAAAGTCAGCGTCGCAAAAGCTTAAATACTGGTGGACTTTAGGAAGGTCAAAAAACTCAGGATCAAAAGAAAGCAATTTTTCTTTCGAAATTATCAGGTTTAGTCCCAGCGCGGTCCTAAGCTGTTATCAAACATCGGCGCAAAAATTTGATTCCGCCAAAAAAAAAAAAATGTTTGGGTTCTCCGAAAATTGGGAAATACACTTCGCGCTTTTTCGATTCTGCACGTTTCGTTTTGAATAAACAGGTGATTCGTCTTGAATCCTTGGCGTAGTCGAACTGGCGCGCGATAAAGAGCGTCAATTTAGTTAAGAATCACGTAAGATTTTCGAACTGATGGATGCGATACATCGCACGCCAGTTCGACCACGCAGAGAACCCGAGACAAATCACTTCAAGCCGTGAGATTACTTAATCAGCGGATCCACCAAATTGGCAACATTGTTTTTCTCCAATTAAATTAATGGAAATGTATCGATTCGGGGGGGGGGGCAGGTGCTCCGACCAGCGGGGCGATTATTGAAACTGATAGACAAAGCGATAGACAAAGATGACATAGGGGGTATAAAGCAATTCTATTGGTTGAAATGGGTGATTCTCATCGACTAAGGGGGAAAATTATAGACTAACTGTCGGGTTTCTCGTGGGTTGCCGTTACTTAGTCGATTACCTACCTCCTTTGTCCATTGCAACAACCCGTTTCCACCAATAGGATCCCTCCAAATCCTTTTTGTCCTCTTTGTCTATTGCTATGTCTATCAATTTCAATAATCAGCCCGCTGACTCGATAACTTAACATGGGTTTAAATGGAGGAAACCCGGTGTTGCCAAATTGCTGGATCCGTTTCTGGATTACTTACACCAACTCCTTGTGGATTTGAGCGATCTTAGTTTCCAATTCGGCCGTTTGGTTCGCCACGAACCGGAATTCGGACACGTAGCCAGGGGAGTGACGTCTGGGGTCATAGTCGCCAAGTTCCGCTGAAACAAATTAATGAAAAAGAAACAATAAGCCTCGTTTGATTGAAACACAGCGCTGAAATTCCTAGAGTACCTGTATAGGGAGAGTACCGACCGATCTGAAACTCCGAAAGTCCATCAGGCCTTCACCGATGCCTCCGCGAATAAAGTTAGGGCCCAAAAGGGCAGCCAACCTATGAATTTCAATTATCCAGAGCGATTTACTGATACTATTGTTACGAACCGTCCTTTATTAAGCACGTGTTTGACTCAGTTTTTGCATAAATTTACTCAATTTCGCGGAAGAACGCTCATTTCTGTACATTCTTGGCCATCTTGATTAGAATTGGAATCTGCAGACTGGCAGTGAAATTTTGTGCGTTAGAAGTTGGTTAGAAGGGTGGCTGCACTTTTGGGCCCTAAGCCCTCCATGAACCGATCTGTCGGTACTCTCCCTATACAGGTACTCTAGAAATTCCTAACGTTATAATATGTCGCACGCAGTTAGCAATCGCTGGCAAATGGCAATCTATTTGTGGGTGGTTTCAAGATAGCTGGAATAATTTGTCGCCGTAACAGACAACACATTTTTCGGTCATATTTCTGGTAGAAATGATAATCACTCGAATTTTTTCGCATGAATCTTCAAAGGGTTGCGTATTAGAACGCTTTCTAATGATTTATTGCTCTACTTCTCAATTAATATTGTGTAAATTCCGAAAATGTGCTGTCTGTTACGTGGTAAAAAGTCAGCGCAACTGACAGCACATTTTCGGCCATTTTTATATTAAAATTGAAAAGTAGAGCGATAAATCATTGAAAAGAGTTATAACACGTAACCCTGTGTAGATTAATTCAAAAAAATTCGAAGAGTTATCATCAATACTAAAAATGTGACCGAAAAAAGTGTTGTCTGTTACGGCGACAAAACTATTCCGGTTATCGTAAAACCATTCTTGTGTTGAATAAATAAAAATGTAAAAATTCAAAAGTGGAGAGTTAATATAGGAAGTAGGAACAAGGTAATTATTATTATGATTAAAATTGAAAAAGAAGTTTTTGCTTCTTCTTGAATGCATGGTACTAGCTAGCTCACTCGCTAGTGCGTGTAGTGGTATTAATGACCTTAGTTGGGGGGCTTGAAAGACAAGTGGGATAAGTGCGCCTTTTTGAAAAAAATTGAGATGTTAATTATTTCAACAAGACTAGTCTTGCAATATAATCTGTGAAAAATTCAACACTAAAATCCAATTTTGAAGTATCAAAAATCGAGTTTGAAATTTCTTTCCGCCATAAGGCTCCGTGTAATTTTGAAACTTAAAACACGTGCATCTTGAAATAGCACACTTGTCCCGCATGTCCTCCAAGCCTCTCGGTTGAGTTTGGTTTGTATAGGCGACTAAACTAACCGCCTGGCAAAGCAAAAAGTATCACTCGAGTTTGAAGGCGCACCAAGTCGAGGTCGTGCTTTTGAAGTCCTTTACCAATAAAACGTTCTACGTCGATAGGAATAAATACAATGTCGAAATAACATTAATAACGCTTGCAAACTGCTGGCGAATGCTGATTATCTGCGACATAAAAGCCACTTACACAACGCTAAAAACATCGAAAATTAGAATTTGAGAAAGAGGAAAAAAAATTATGATAAGTCTTAGTACAAGCCTGAGTGCGGGGACTCCCCAATATTCTTTCATCCTGTGACCGAAATTGGGAATCCGAGTCACACTTTCGTGCTTTTTGTTGTGGTAAGTGCGCAAAAAACTAAATTTTGAGTTTTTGACGACCATGGCTCTTGTTTCTGCAGGCGCACAGTGGATCCAGTCAATTAGAGAGGTCGGACATGAAATTGTTTGCTAAATCTGCGAATTTCGATGTTTATTTCGTCACATATTAAATTTTAAGGAAAGCTCCCGGAAGAAAATTTCACGAGGAAACCAATGGAGCCATTTATAAAATCTCTAAGTTTTGATTTAACGAAGTTATAAGCGTTTAAACTTTCCGAATTTCATCCGACGTCTCCTATTGACTCGATCGTCTGTGGGTCGGTCCGACACGATTGTTTCTCCGTCAAATATTTTGTGCGAATACCTGACATACAAATACTAACTACAGCGTGATGTGACTTCCGAGGATTTTTTAAACAAAAAATCCTAAAACGCAAAAATATTCAGTTGATCGATCGAGTATCGAAGCGTTGTAGGAAATGCCCACTTGATCGGGAACGAATTTAAAATCGAAATTACAGAAAAGGGATCTAAAAAACGCACTCGTATCATGCTTTATAGAAAATAGCTGGTAGCATTTCACCGAAGCCTCGGTTTTCAAACGAAATCAGTTCCAATAAACACTCGAAGAGATGAAAGGGGACGAGGGTTTCGGAGGGTGTAGTGCAGGGTGCTGCGAAAGGGATCGAGGGCTAATGAAGCAGTTATGCACACTGATTGAATCTAAAGGCTAGCGGCTGTTAATAAATTGAATTCGGCCACTTGACAACAGCGTTGCCGTCTGTTGCTCGAACATTTTCCCGTTAGGCGTGATGCAACGTGCATGTAAATCAAGTGAAAGTTGGCAAATATGTTTTTCGAGTTGATGCCTGACCCTAGAGAAGTTATTAAGAGCGTACTCACGTCGGGGATTTTTGACCTGCAGTTTCGTAAAAACACGATTTATCTCCTTGGTTAAATGTTAAATTAATTCGGAAGCCTGGGAACGCTATTTGGACTGCATTTTGCAATTAGGAACTATAAATTCTGGCCCGGTTTAAAAACAACATATCGACGGTGAAACTACCAAACCACGTATCTCGGTTTGCGACGTCGCAGACTTCCTGTCATACTTTATTTTTTAAATGAAAAACTACTTAACGTCCAGTCTTGAAAATTTCTGTGATTTTTCCTCTTCGTGCGGAGAAAATTCTGTGAAAATTTCAAGGAATGATATTGATTTGGTCTACTTCAAAAAAATAAAATGCGAGCGTAGATTTTTAAACACCGCAAACGAGATACGTGGTTGGTAGTTTCACCGTCGATATGAGGACATATATGTAACAATGGCGGTCGCTGACATCCGTCATTCTTAGGGCAAACGCTTTTTTCGAAATCTAGAGCCTCCAAGAATGCCTGTGCAAAGTTTCAGACTTCGAGCACAATTTTTCGGCGAGATATGAACTGAAAAACATCTCGAATTATACGTATCGGGACCGTCTCGCCAGAATTATTGAATTTTTAACTGATTTTAGAATTTGTTCCTAGTTTTTGTTGTAAAAGTTACAAACGGTTTAGTTTCTTGTTCAATTTTGTTAAATGAATCAGCATTGACTTACTTTTGGTTCATTTCAAGCGTTTCACCGGCCTTACCCTTCCTGAAAACTTTGTTTCATGCATAAAAAAAGTGTTTGCAGTAAAAACAGCGGATGTCACATTTTTTTTCAAATCGCTGTTACCCCTTCAATTTTTCACTTACACCCTAGTAGCAGAACCATAGAAGGAAAAGATAAATATTATGTACGAAAGTTAATTTTTTTTATATAATGTATGCATATAAAAGTGTTGAAAGTGAACATTTTTATGTAACCATTATATAAAAAAATGTTATAATTTTCCTGAGTTTTTCGCGAACATATTAAAAATTCTTCTAATTCCCAAAAATCTCACGAAAATGATGACCTATTTTTTTATATAATGGTTACATAAAAATGTTCACTTTTAACACTTTCGTATGCATGCGTTATATAAAAAAATAAAAAATGTGTGTATAAAAAAAAATTACCGTATCTAGCTTTTACCATTTTTCATGTATTACGGTCAGGTCTGAACTTTGATTTTTTTTTATATAAGCGTTACACCTTTTTTATATAAAACGATCATTTAGATAACAGATATGTTTTTTTTATACTTTTTTTAGAAAAACAAAAATTTGTTCTGCTACTAGGGCATACATCGTAAAACGTGTGTTTTTTACCGGAAGAGTTGCTCTTCATGAAAATCTTTATTAGAATCCCCTCGGTTCTACGGGCGGAAAAGTGCAAAGCTTTAAAAACTTCAAACGCGATTTTCTCGCAATGTGAAAACTCGACATCCGCTACTGTTACAGATAAGTCCTTATATGTGCCATTAGTTTCCCTATGCACATAAGTGTTTTTTCAGATGAGCCAGAATTTATAGTTCCAAATTGCAAAATGCAGTCCACTTGAATTACAGCCTTTGATGGCATCCAATTTCTAAACGTCATGTCTGAAAAAAAGATAGGTGCTTCACTCTACGAAGAAATATTCCCTTCAGGAATAGCTTTCAGACACTTTAAATGTTAAGATTTTATCGAATTTAAGAATCGAGACAAAATTCAACCAGGCATCGATTACATTACGATTTTCGTAGACCAGCCTCGAAATGTCAATCATGGTTATATCTGTTGCGATCCGTCTAAAAAAAATGAAAAATAAGTTACAGAATACATTGATCTCTGCGTGGTTGGTTCCTGTCGAAGGCTCCTTAGATTCCTTTCCGAGTAACTCCAACCCCATTTCATAGTTTTCTCTTGGTCTTTTATTCAATCATACAATACCAAAACGGCAACCACGGAAAATAGAGGCCACTTAATCCGGCAATAAATCTCATTGCAGGCCGGATCTTATAATTTCCGAAGTATCCTCCCTCTTCAAGACTTCTTCCTGCGTCCCGCCAGACGCGGGGCTAATTTTGAATAATTTCACCCTCCGGCGTCGCCGGTTGCATCCTCCCCGATGAAGGGGCACTCGGGTGCATGCCGGTTGCATCGGCAGCGAATGAAGGGGCGCCATACAGGCTAATTGGATTGATAGAAATTCGCGCGTCCTTGGTTTTCTACCCGCCCCTCGACCGCGTGGTCTCTTCGGGAGGAAGTTGGATAGAGAAAAAGAGCAAACGGAGGGTGGAGATCAGTGGCGTGGCGTGAATGATCGATTATCGATATCTCGCCATTTGAAGCTATGGTAAAGAATCAATCACTAAGGTGTTCGCTGCGAACACCCTAATAATCGATCTTTTTTCATAGGTTTGAGTGGCGTATCGATCGATATATCGCAAAGCCCGCCACGCCACTGGTGGAGATTTGCCAGAACTGCTAAGCCGCGGCCTGATTTATTCTTAATCTAGTTACATGTTTTACGCGCGGGGGAGCTCGGGGATGGGCGAGGGATAAGTGCCGGGAGGGAGGGGTAGAGGGGTGTGGGTGAAGGCGGGGGAAGCAGTTAAGTCCTTGATATGAGTCTTCATCGCACGAGTGGGCTCAGGTCCTGAGTTGGTTCGTGGAGATGAAATTGAATTTATAGTATTTCACGGAGGCCGTCTGCCGTATAAAATGAGGTACAGGGTCTGTTTGGGAACAGTTCACAGTAACACTGGAAAAAAACACATTGGATCTAGAGTCCAGACTCTTGAAAACATTAACAAGAAAAAAGACTCTTGATTCAATCAGATTTACGCTTAAATCAAAAGGAAATCCGCTCAAATTAAGAGGCTTGGTTCTTCATTCAAGCTTAAATCTGATTGAATCAAGAGTATTTTTTCTTGTCGATGTTTTTAAGAGCCTGGACTCTAGATCCAATGTGTTTTTTTCTAGCGAATGGGAAAAAAGCGGAAATTACCAGTAAACAGTTAAATATGTCCGTGTTTCTGATACGCGGGCAAAAATTTCTGTGCACTGAAAAAAAAGATTGGTAGAATTTACCATTCCTTCACGCTGTGTTTCACACAGCGTCAATTCAGAGTCAATTCTGCCAGAAGAAAGGTAAATGTTACTATATACTGGTACAGGTAACTATCCTTCGGCAGAATCGACTTGAAGATTGGTATAATTTACTATTCCTTCACGCTGTGTGAAATACAGCGTGAAGGAATGGTAAATTCTACCTTTTTTTTTTTTCAGTGTGTTTAGGGTACGTTTGGTTACTTTGGATGGGCCTGTTGTAAAATTCAGGCATAGCAAAAAAAAGTTGTCTCTGAAAGAATATAGCTCAAAAATCACAAAGAGCGCATCTGGAAAGTCTAGTATACGCTCCAAACTACACAATCTGCGTAAAAAATATGCATTCCTAAGGCTTCCCGCTTCTTTAACGATACCACACCACAGGTGAAAATTTTGTAGGAGGAGTTGTTCCATCCAATTCTTGCGCACTAGGATGCTACACAATATTCAACATGGCTAACGCTTTCGCGCAAAAACCGCGAGGAAGCACCATAGTCTTTATCAACGCAAGGAAAAGGGGAATATCAACACGCCGGTTGATAAAATCCCATTGTGTCACGCGTGTTTTAGCGGGTTGGCGTCGGCCATGTTGAATGTTGCGTAGCATCCTTGTGCGCAAGGGTTGGATGGAACGACTCCTTTTACAAAATGTTCACCAGGGCCGTAAGATCGTTTTTGAAGCGGAAAGCTTAAAAAACGCACATTCCTTACGCAAATTGTGAAGTTCAGAGTATATTTTAGACTTTTTTGATGAGCTCATCGTGATTATTGCGCCATCTTGTATAGGAACAATTCATCTTTTTCAGGGCGTCTAGTTTTTTTTTTCATTTTGGGAAATCCTGATTTTTCCTGATTTTTGACTGCTAAATCCTGATTTCAATTTTCTTCCAAATCGTGATCAAATCCTGATTTTTTGCGGAGAAAAATTAAATTTTCTGCGCAAGCGTATGCGGAAGCATAACAAAATCCGATCGGACAGCCGACTTTTCTCAAATCCTGATTTTACGACCGATTTGTTCTCAAATCCTGATGAAATCGGGATTAAATCCTGATTAACCTCAAATCCTGATAGAATCGGGAAAATCGAGAAAATCCTGATCGACACCCTGTTTTTGAGACACCCTGTTTTTGCTTTAGCTGAAGTTGGCAAAAGGCCCATTCAAAAATCGATTCATATGCGATAGCAAAAATTCGCCTTCACTGATCCATCCCGATATAGCTCGATTTACTGACGTTAGCAAGTCAATTTAAGCCTGGTAGGAGTGCCTTCCAGACTCACGATTTCTTTGATGGGTCAAATGTCACGCTTAATAAGTTATTCCATCCTATGGAAGTTACTTTAAAGGACGCAGCCAAGGCGGAGGGCGGGAACGGCTGTCGACTAAATGAACGCATCGCGCTCGTGTACACTGTTGCTGATTTTTGCGCGAATTCCAATATTTCACACGACTTCCGAAGAAGCTCCCTGGAAGACCCATGGCAATGCGTCCGGTATCTCGAGATTCTCGCATCGCGACGACAGCGCGCGACACGGGCAAAATTAGAACTGAAATTTCAGCCCGGCGGCGGGAATTCAGCGGTTTGCGCAGCCTGGGATTCCTCCTTTGATCTTTTTTAATTTGTTTTCCTTGCGACCCTCCCCCCTCCGTCCCTTCCCGTTACGCCCTTCGGTAGGTTTAATAACCTGGGTCCGTGAAAATAGAGACAAGCGCATCATAACTGCGGAGCTGTCAGGTGGGACTAGATTTAAGCTCACTGAAAAACAAAGTTCGGTAAATTATGGAACCACGATTTTGTTCGGTACACACAACCGAATTATTCGGTCTGTTCAACCGAATTGTTCGATTTGTGCGACCGAACCATAGTAAATTATTACAGTTCGGTTCGGCTGAGCAGACCGAATAATTCGGTCGTGTGTACCGAACAAAATCGTGGTTCCATATTTACCGAACTTTTTTTTCAGTGCTGACTTCGGCCAGAGCCGAATTTAGTCGTTTCTTTCACATCATCAAGTGCAACGTCCATCGATGAGGCCGAACCGCAGTACCGGCCAATCAAAAGCGCAGAGCCGAACTTAAGGGCAGTCGAGACTCGTCTCAAGTATATTTAAGTAAGGTGCAACGACCAAAAAAATTCTGCCGCAGAGATAAAAAAGCCAGGAGCAGAGAGTCTCTGGTATCGCGCAAAGCAAGAACAGTTAAAAAATTCCCGAGTTTCTGACTAAGGCCAGTGGCGTGGCGTGAATTGCGATATATCGATTGGTATGCCATTTAAACCTATGGTAAAGAATCGATTATTAAGGTGTTCGCTGCGAACACCTCTGCGCTTCTGATTGGCTGGTACTGCGGTTCGGCCTCATCGATGGACGTTGCACCTTGATGTGAAAGAACCGACTAAATTCGGCTCTGGCCGAAGTCAGCACTGAAAAAAAAGTTCGGTAAATATGGAACCACGATTTTGTTCGGTACACACGACCGAATTATTCGGTCTGCTCAGCCGAACCGATTCCGATCAAAATAGACAATTTGATGGCTGTTACTCACCACGCAACGTTCTTCTTTGATCAAAATTGATTCAATCATGTGGGGTTGCAAAATGAAATTCCCTGACACATTCTTGTGAAATTCCCTGATAACTGAGGATACACCAGATGCAAAAAGACATGATTTGAAATAGTTTTCAGGCAACATCTGTTGATCGAACGTCAAACCTATTTGAGAGAGGAAATAAAGGTGACTAGACAATATTTCCCTGACATTTTCCTCATTTTCGGTGACATTTTCGTTATTTTCCCTGACATTTCCAGGTTTTCTTTGACTTTTAAAAATTCCTGGTTTTCCCGGTATTCCCTGATTGTGGCAACCCTGACTTTATGATCAGAATAAAGTATCCTCATTAATCATTCCTTGCCGCGGGAAAAATTTCAGCCGAGTTATCATTTGAAAATAAAGCAAAGTAACGATTTTAGGACTGATGACTCCTAATCCTTAGATGGGAATTAATTCTGGGATTTGATCGTCTATAGATCATGCATCGAGTTAATAATCCTATTGGAGGAGGCGGGTAGTAGACTGACGAACAAAAACCCACCAATGACCCTAAAGGTAGTCCATCATTTTCCCCTTTACTCTATAACTAACCACCCGTTTCAACCAATAACTCTGCTCCATTTACCCTTATCTATTGCATTGTCCATCAATCTTTATGATCAGCCTGCTGTCTCTGAAAACTGTATGTGATTATGAACATACGTCGTTTTACCGAAGAAAGCGTCTTGATTGTAGCTTCATCGATGGTCTCTGCGTGGCATTGCAAACGTAGTCACGAGAAGAAAAGGGGCGAAAAGATAACCATTTTAACTCCCATGTCCTTGAAATTGTATCATATACGTTTGAAGGCGTATCACGGAACCTTCCTGGACATTGCGGTCCCAGCATCTTGAATGACTTCGAGGAATGTTGCCAGTAGACCTGTTTCAAAAAGCAGTAAGGGGCAAAGAGATAACTATTTTAACTTCCCAGTCGTTTAAATTGTATCATATACTCGTACTTTTGAAGGCGCATCGCGGAACCTTCCTGGACATTGCGGTCCCAGCATCTTGAATGATCTTCGAGGAATGTTGCCAGTCGACCTATTTCAAAAAGGAGTAAGGGGCGAGGAGATAACTATTTTAACTTCCCAGTCGTTTAAATTGTATCATGCGATTTTGAAGGCGCATCGTCCTACTTGACATTGCATCGTGGTCGTGGCGACTTCAATGATCCATAAATAAACCAAACACCCGTTTTAACCGATGAAATGAAATATCTTTAGGGTACCATTGTATTCTTTGTCTATAGCTTTGTCTTTCAATTTTAATAATAAGCCGGCTGCTGACCTAATGTATTTACATTTTCCTTGCACGGACGTTTCAAAGCGCTGCGAGGCTTGTGGAAAGGCAGGTCCACTCAAAAGACATGCTAAAAGGAACTATGCACATGGGACTCGCGTGCAAATTAGTCTCTTTTACCATAAATATTTTCTAATAATGGCTGGGTGCGTTGAAAAAAGGTCGACAAGAAAGAAGCACAAGGGCCGATGGTGTGGCGAAGAGGTAGATGAAAAGGCAATGCCGTGCTATGGATAAACGTCGTATGAACATTCGAAGGTTGCAAAATTTCATCCGACATAATACTCATTTTTAAACAAAATTAGGAATATTTACGTTCGAAATTTTCAGGCACACTTCATCGAATTGTGACTGAACCTCCGTGAAAAATTCAAAGGAAATTACACAGCGATTCTTCAGGACAAGATGTTAGTATCGATAGAAATTTGGCAACGTATGGAGACTCATACGCCGTTTCCCCTCGGAACGACAATTCAGCAGTACCGCGGGATACGCATGGCTGGGTGGCTCGAGGTTGAAGATACTGATACTGCCCTGTTACGGAAGAACGCAGTGTGAGCTTTCAGACGTTGTCAAGTGTCCTTCGATAAAATACGAATTTTCAGAGTTTACTGTGGATATTCTTCCTCCAGATTTTTAGGAACTTTTAAATTCAATCGGATCTAAATAATTTGAAAATTTCAAGAGAAAATATTCATAACTCTCCTGAACAAAAATCATTTCACCTGAAGAGATTTATCAACTCTGAAATGTTCATACGGTGTTTATCCTTAGCAAGACAGTATAATTATCCACCCGAGAGAACTTGCAGGACCTCTGCGGCTCTCTGTCCCAACATCAAAGCGTTAGAGGGGACGAGGGGGCTGAGGGAGGGGGGGGCAGGGGACGAGGGGCACCAGATCTCACACCCGTGAAAGCCTGCTCGCCCTCATCAGAGGGTGTTGCCACGTAAACCGCATTCGACGAAGAAAATGACGAAGTAAAGAAAAGGCGATACAAGCGTACGTTTTTCGACGATACAACTTCGTGCTTCCCGGTAGGTTCATTGCCTATGCGGCAAAATTGAAGGCGCAAAGTCAGAGGACCTACCTACCAATAGATTCAAACAAACCAAAGGATGGAGCGATGTAATCGTACGTTTTTCGACGATACAACTATTTGTGATTCCCGGCAGGTTTGTTGCCTATGCGGCAAAATTGAAGGCGCAAAATCAGAGGACCTAACTACCAACAGATTCATGCAGCGGTAGTTGGTGCACAATCAAAGGATGGAGCGATACGGTCGTATGTTTTTCGAAGATACGACTATTCGTGCTCTCCGGTAGGTTTGTTGCCTGAGCGGAAAAATTGAAGGCGTTGTTTTGTGTGTTAGGATAAGGGTTTAGGAAACGAAGGGACGCAAAGCACTAAAATGGAGATGTTGCATGTGTGAGGAATTTGCGATTTGACCGTTGATTCTTATGTAAAAGTTCGCGAGAAACACGATGGTGCCACTGGTTTCCTCTGAATTCAACTCCCAAGCTCAAAAAAAGCTCTCAAGTTGAGGCCAAAATGGAGGGGATATCCCACGCTATCCTGGGAGTCCACCTCTACATCAAGACAAACTCTCCATGCAAAGATAGGGAGCAAATACATTAGCAGTGATGCCGTGTTTTCAGTTTTAGAGTCCCGAAATAAAGTGGCAGCCCTGTCAATGTATTTGCTCCCTATCTTCGCATGGAGAGTTTGTCTTGATGTAGAGGTGGACTCTCAGGATAGCGTGGGATATCCCCTCCATTTTGGCTTCGACTCGAGAGCTTTTTTTGAAAATTCCTCACACATGAAACATTTCCATTGCCATTCAAGGAAATCTAAATTCTATTTTCTCGGTTGGACCAGAAAACATTCTCTGTGTTGCATATAAATCCCTGTTCAAGAATGCAGCTCTTATACAACTACTTTTGAAGACGAATTTGCGTGAAGGTTAACGAGGAAATTCGGGGGATGGTCTCGAAATCTTCCTGTGTTAAAACTACGAGGGATAGTACAAATCTCAAGTTTGACCTTGCGTTTGAATGTTCGGTGCGTCACTCGGGGGTGCACGCTCTGGCCGCTACGAGACTAAACCCTCTAAGAACACTCCGCGCCCTCAAACGGCTTCTTCTCGGATCATATCGTCGTTCCTCTGATGTAAGGGCGTATCTCTCTTTCCTCATGAGCCCCGGAAAGAATGGAATCAGATGGAAAACAGGGTTCAAGTGTATATCGAGATACGCCTTCATGCCAGAGAAACGACGCATTTCAAAAATCAAACAGAGCCAGTTCATCTACATGCCATTACCTGAAACCGTTGGATTAGGCCTGTTGGATTTGTAGAACAAATTACTATGACAAAAAATAAAACTTCGGGGAAGTAGATAATTTCACTGGGAAAAAAAAAACACATTGGATCTATAGTCCAGACTCTTGAAAACATTGACAAGAAAAAATACTCTTCATTCAAACGGATTTTTGATTGAATCAAAACGAAATCCGCTTAAATTAAGAGGCTTGGTTCTTGATTTAAGCTAGATTCTGATTGAATCAAGAGTACTTTTTCTTGTCGATGTTTTTAAGAGTCTGGATTCTAGATCCAATGTGTTTCTGTTTTCTCAGTGTTATATGCACGTGACTGTCCGGTGTCCACAGAGAAATTATTTTTAAAAGAGCGATTTTTGCCAAGCTGGGGCATAAAATCTGATTTTGGAATTTTGATTGAAACCTCTCATCAGTATCCAAAGAACAAGTTACGAGAGGTTCCATTCATTATTTTGCTCATAGAATGTGTGACATTGCATTATACGCCAAACTTTCGTCTTCTGCACACGACAGAATAACTTCAGTTGTTTTCTCTCAAAACTACGTTTTCTTAATTTTCAAAATTTAAACCACCATGACTTCGCAGTTTGGTTCAACATTTACGGACGCATTTCGTCCCAAAATTTTAAAGGCGGATGCCTTCGTGGTCAGGTATCAATGACCCCTTCTTAAGTTTGAATTTTTGTGGATTAAGGTTCCCTTTCCTATGGACTGTCACCAATGGCGTGGCGTGCTTCGCGATCTATTGATTGGTCTGCAATTTAAACCTATAGAAAATTATCGATTAACGGGGTGTTTGCGACGTGCGAATCGATTATTAAAGTTACCGATTCTTTACCACAGCTTCAAATGGGGAAATATCGATAATCGATCATTAACGCCTCGCCACTGACTCTCGCATACGATTATCTTTCATACATTCAACGCTGATTACTATTAACATTTCAAATTTTGAAATGCTCTGGCAACGTGCACAGTTTCAGTACATCGAACAAAATGGAGAAAAAGGTAGGGGGGGGGGTGTTCGATGCTGGGTCCATCGAGGAGCAAATGACTCGGAAGGGTCATAGGGTTCTCTTCTGCACGGCTGGCGATGACCATTCGCAGGCGAGACGCCCCTTCAACTCGGCGCTACGCAACCCGCCACCCACTCACACTCACAACCCGCTTCACAGCCTTTGTTCGAGCGTTTATCGAGTTGGCTCGGTGTTGAGGAAAACACGCTACCTTACGGGCACACTACCCTGCCGCCGTGCTAAGGTAAAGCGCCGTATGAGCATGCGCATGTTGCCAAATCAGGGTGTCTAGTATTTTTTAATGTTGAAAAATCCTGATATTTTATAGAAAATTCCTGATTTTTTCATTTTGAAAAATCCTAATATTTTATACAAAATTCCTGATTTTTTCATTTTGAAAATTTCTGATATTATCCTGATTTTTCTTGACTCCTGGCACGGTAGGCAAAAAGTAGTAAGACTTTCTCCGCTGAGGAGATTCGCATAAGAAAAAATCCTGATAAAACGTCCGATTTTCCTGATATTCTCCTGATTTTTTCCTGATCGGCCAAAATTCCTAATATTTTCCGGTTTCTCCGGTTTTTCTTGATACTAGACACCCTGCAAATCGCCTCTCAGAAACTATTAATTTCTTTGGAAGGTTATGCGTATTTTTCCTTGAAATTTTCAGAAACTTTAGATCAAATCACGAACAAAATTCTTAAAAAATTGGGGGACAAAAGTTTACAAATATTCCCAAAAATTCAAGATTTGGCAACCCCTGAAGGCTCATACGGCGTTTTTCTTTGGCACGGTAGAACCGGGTTCAGGAAACGAAGCACATTGGAACGAGTCTATGGGAGAAATCGGGATAAATTTTGAAACTTTAAAAGCTCAAATCCCTGTCATTACAAAACGCAGAGGTCTTAAAAGTGGTGCTGTTGGTTTTCTCGTGAAATTTACTTGAGGAAGCACCCCCTCAAACTTTAAAATCTCACGTTGTAAATATCTAAATTTGCAGTTTTAGTAAAAAAAAATCCATGTCTCCTATTGATTCGATTCACTGTGCGACTTGCGGTCATTTCCAGGTTTCTAGATTTTACGTGGGCAAAATATTTATTTTCACAAGACTTATAAATATTTTACTTTGAAGTTTTTAGACGGAGTAGATCGACTTAAGAACGAAATCCTCGGCAAAATGTTGAGAAAAACGCACATGAACTCTTTAGAAAAATCGGTTTGTGCCAGAAGAATTGGAATTGAACTTAAAAATGCTCATACGACGTTAGTGCTTGACACTGCAGCATGTTTGTTCGGATCTGGGCGTGAAATCGTTTAAAACTGATATGCCAACATCCGATTTCTTCCCAGGTTTGTGCTCGTGTTAAATATGAGGCCAAAAGGCCTAACTGTGTGGAAAATATGAAACGAATGGTTTTTTCGGCCCTGCATTATTTAAAGAGGCAGTTTCATATTCGAAACATTGACATTTTACAAACTTTGCTGGGAGACGGGTTTTCAGGGTAATTGAGTTATAACACTAAACGTGTTTTTCAGGATAATTGAGTTATGACTAAACGTGTTAACTGCATTGAAATAAATAAAATTTTTTTTTCTAAAGTAAGTATTGTCCCAGAAGCTGGAACAACCGTGACTCCAGTTTCCAATTTCCCTTTTGAGTTTTCCCAGCGATTGCTGGATTAAGGATTTTTGACTCAAAACTCAAATTCTTCGAGTTTATCGTGCAGGCATTCTGTGACATAAATAAATAATGATAATATCTCAATGCACTCGTTGATAATAAGGTCCAATCACTAAATTATTTACTAAATTATGCGTCGTTCTGTCAACGTGAACATGTTATTGAACTCTGAGATGAGCTCGTAGTCCAAATAGCACAATAGCACCCATCGTTTCTGGAGCTCATGTGAAATTGGAGTTACGTTTTAACAACAGCAGGGATATGTATAATCATATTAAAGACTCACATTGAACAACGTAAGCTCCTAACTCGGCCGCAAGCTCTGGAGTCACTGGAAGTCGTCCTTGGAGAATATCTTGTTTCACTTGCAGGAAAAATTGATACCTGAAACATTGAATGAAAAACACGCTCGAATAAAATATGTTTTCTATGAAACAAAGTATTTGCGTTATGAGCCGAATCAGGCAGCCGGGTCATATGGACGTATTTATGCTAAAAAGAACTACACCGAAAAAAAAATTGGCCTCCGGCCAATTTATGCGCGGCGCTTCGCGCCGCGTACCGGCGCTACGCGCCGGCATTTGGGGGGCTTCGCCCCCCCATCCGCTTAGCGGAGTGGTGCGGGGACCGCACGGGACTTTCTCGCTCGAGCCGGCATAGACACTTTTACTGGAATATTTAGAAAAATACTGCCAATTTTACAAAATCATAAAGTTTGATTGGAATTTTGATCACAGGATAATAGTTATGAAATTTGTATTCAAACCATTGAACTTCATTGTAAATGTCTTCGCGATATGTGGTGAATTCATATATTCGGACTCGACTTGTTGATTTTATGAGGCATCTTCAATTAAATATGTAATTGATTAACTAAGTCTCCTGTCAAAGATGGCGATCCGTAAAAATCTTAGCTTNAAAAATTGAAGTTGATTTAACATTCTAGATGTAAAAAAGGTGTGCGAGAACTTGAGAAATGCTGAATTACCCGCCACAGCAGTTAGTTTTACATTTTGGCATTGCTAAATTAACTGCTGTATCGGTTAATTCAGCATTTTATAAGTTCTCGCACACTTTTTATTACATCTAGAATGTTAAATTAACTTCACTTTTTTTTCGGTGTATGTTGTACAAAAATTAAATGCATTTAGATTCTTCTAGCATAAATACGTCGCGATAATACTTTACATGGACTGATCTTTGTCGATTAAATTAACGATTAGGGGCTGGGGAGGAGCTTTTGTACGGTGAAACTACTAAGCCACGTACATCGTTTGCGGTGTTCAAAAATCTCCGCTCCCATTTTACTTTTTGGCGGAGAACAAAGCGATTTCATTCCTTGGATTTTCCACACAGTTATCTTCACACAGAGAGGAAAAATCGCGGGTTTTTAAAAAAATTGACGTTGAACGGCTTATACGAAAAAAAAAATATATGACAGGAAGTCTGCAACGTCTCGAACTGAGATACGTGGTCTAGTGGCGTGGCGTGCTTTGCGATGTATCGATATTTCTTCATTTAAAGCTATGGTAAAGAATCGATTAATAAGGGGTTCGTTGCGAACACCCTGTTTATCGATCCTTTTCAATAGGTTTCAATGGCAGATAAATCGATATATTGGAAAGCATGCCACTGAGGTCTGGTAGTTTCACCGTCGATTTCGGTTCATTACTACGCAGATCGATTTTAATGTCAACCTGCGATAACTATGGGGAATGAACAAATTTTTCCTTAGTAACTAAGCGTCATTTTTCATCTTTTAATCCATGAAATCGAAAAAAAATAAATATTTACCATCCAATTTTCGTTGTTAGAGAAAGGTTACTTGGTGGCAGCCCATGTTTTACCGTTGCGCATAAAATGGGCCACGTTTAATGGAGATACATCAAATCGCTTTCAGTTTGAACCAGGTTTCAAGTTTGAAGTTTCATTTATTCATAAAACTTAGGTAATGTTAAATGTGAAGTTTGACGTGTTTTCAGGCTAAAAAATGTTTTCTCGACTTTGAATTTTAGCCAGGAAACGATGCAAGACTAATTGCATTAAACTACGTCAAACTCTTTTCTTTTCAAAATGCGGCATGGTAACTGGTAAGTTCCTGCTGAACTTGGTCCAGTTCGTTACTCCTATGGCGTAAGGGCGTATCTCAAATTCCGCATGAGTCCCGGCACGGTGGTTTAGAAGCAAAAAAAATGCGACGAAAATATACCCCAAAATGGTTTGCTTGGGGTGAGTCCACACACTTAAAATCGCAAAAAATCAAAATCTTGGCTAATACTATTTTCTAAAAACGCGATTTGAAATTTTCATAGTAAATGCAACTTTTCTACTGATCTTGATCCACTTTTTATTTATTTGTACATTGAATCGCTGTTGATCGGTTCACGTTTTTATTTTTGTTCGAATCATGTCGATCGAATACATGCCCTCTCTTTACACACACACTTCCTTTCATACTCTTTTTTTTATCCAAAAAATTCGCCCTCTGCTGCGTCTGCGGCAATTGTTGTTACGAGTATGTTGTGCGTGCTAGTTTCAGGTCATTACATACTCGACTCTCTGAAGGCGTTTTATGTGCGAGAGCAATTCGCCTTCAGAAAGTCGAGTATGTAATGATCTGAAACCAGCACGCACAACATACTCATAACAACAATTGCTGCAGACGAAGCTGAAGGGGAATTGCTCTCGCACATAAAACGCCTTCAGAGAGTCGAGTATGTAGTGACCTGAAACCAGCACGCACAACATAATCGTAACAACAATTGCCGCAGACGAAGCTGAAGGCGAATTGCTCTCATACATAACACGCCTTCAGAGAGTCGAGTATGTAATGACCTGAAACCAGCACGCACAACATACTCAGAGCAACAATTGCCGCAGACGCAGCGGAAGGCGAATTTTTCGGTTAAAAAGAAAGAGTATGAAAGGAAGTGTGCGTGTGACGAGAGGGAATGTATTCGATCGACATGAATCGAACGAAAAATAAAAACGTTAACCGATCAACATCGATTCAATGTACGAATAAATAAAAAAGCGGATCAAAATCAGTAGAAAAGTTGCATTTACTATGAACATTTCAAATCGCGTATTTCGAAAATAGGATCAGCCAAGATTTTGATTTTTTGCAATTTTACGTGTACACGTTCTATAAACTCACCCCCTGCAAACCATTTTTGGATAAATTTTTGTCCCATTTTTTTTTTTTTTTTTTTTTTTTTTTTTTTTTTTCCCGGAAAGTATGGATTTATATGAAGAACAGGGCTCACATGAAAATTGGGATACGCACTTACGTCATAGCGACGAATTGAGAGGACGATTCCCCGCCTCTTTTTAAAAATCTATAAACTGTCCATTTAGGGGAAATTTGGGCCTTAGCAGGGCTCAAAAAACACGCATCCGATTTAGGAAACTCCAGGTTTCCAAAAGAGCGATAAATTATAGGTACGAGAAAAGTGTGATTCTCGGTAAAAATGTCAAATTAGAGTTTGTTAAGAACAGTTTTGAGAGGTTAGAACTTAAAAGGTCTTGTTTACATTGATTTCTGGGAGCTCCAAGAAAGTCTACAACTCGCATAACGCAATCTCAAAGGGGTATGGATTTGCGGTGTTAAAAGGATAGGAAAGGCATATCTCCCTGTGTATAGGAATATCCACGGAGAAACTACCAGAACACGTATCTCGGTTTGCGATGTTGCAGTCTTCCTATCATACTTTACTTTTTAAATTGAAAACTACTTGTAGTCAATTCTTGACGACTTCCGTGATTTTATTGATCCCCATCTACCAAGAATTCTGAAATAATATCCTCTTTTCATTTTACCCGTCCTTATGTTACATTTTTTTTCTTGATTAATTCTTTATTACAATTGATCCAATTCAAAGCGATTTGAGAAAACGGAAGAAAAGTCGGTGAAAAAATGAAAACGTATAATCGTAGTATGTTGCATTTATTGGCTCTCAAATGACCAAATAAATCACAAAACCGTATACAAAAAATAATTTTCTAAAATTTGTGCAAAAACACAACAAAATGCCATAAAACGAAGTAATACCATGTATGAAGATGGCGGAAAAACTGACATAAGTTTTAAGTAAATGATATCGTTGCGTTGTACATTCGTTCGATGCAAACTTTAACTTACGACGCCCTGACAACGGATGGTTCGTTCACACTTCCAAGTTATAAAATTCCAATAGAAATTGTACTAAAACACACAGTGTTAAGGTAATTCTATGGACGCTATATTTTGTGTCAGAGCGACATGCTATACATCGCATCGAGTAGTTCCATTTGTTCAGCTACTTGTAATTTTTCTCGAATTTTGAGATCGCAATTCTGTTGTCAGGAGACCATAGACAATTTGACAAACAAATAGATTTTGACAAACAAATTCAGCGCAATAAAGGCGTGGTTTCTTTTCGAGGAAAAATATCGCATTCAATACTGATATCAAAACTGCACTCAAAATCTATATTTTTCCTCTAAAAAAACCTCGCCTACATTACGTTGAATTCGTAGGTCAGAATTTTGAAGCGAATTCTTTGGTCGCCTGACAACAAAATTGCGATCTCAAAATTCGAAAAAAATGACGAGTAGCTGAAAAAATGGAACCAATCGATCCGATATATCGCAAGTCGCTTTGACACAAAATATGGGGTCCATCGAATCACCTTAAAAATAAATAAATTAATTTGAAACTGCCTCGTTGTAATCATTCATTTTCATATTACTGAAAGCAACTGCCAAATACCCACATGACAAATCTACCCGTCCAAGACGTTGGATATGCTGGAACGTAGTCCACCGGTTGAAGCAAGAACAGCTTCTTGAGAAATTGGTACAATGGACCAGCGACGAAAAATTGCAGAACAAAACGATAGCTCGCATAAAAAGTGAAGTTCGTAAGACAAAGGGAAATAAAGGTCCATAGGCACAGGACTGTCATAACGTCCAATTTCCTCTCTGGATAGACTACATCGCCCAATATACATTTCCGCAGGGCTACCGGAACCAGTTGGAAATACTCCAACAACAAGTTGAAAAGGAATCGCGACCAGCCTTCGGTGGTTCTTGCTTCCCATCGTCGAAGGAAGTCCAAGTCCTCGGCAAGGCCCAGGGTGAGGGGGAAATGTAACGTGTACAAAACTGTTGTAGCCATGATTAAAGCCGGCAGCCCAATTATAACGTCAGCTGGCTTTACTTCGAGGAGAAAGTTGATGGTGTTTTGGAGATAAGAGAGCACTGTTAGAAGGATAATCGTCAATTTCAGGCATATTAGACGCATTGTGGCTGCAAACAAGAACTATTTTAATTTAGCTTCGAGAGATTTACAACTAATCAAGAATCAACTAACAAGTAAACTTTGGGAAACGGACGGAGGGTTTAAAGTTGTGACAACAAGCGTACAGTTGAAGAGTTGAAAGCAGATGCACAGATTATTGACACTGAAGCACAAACGTAGCGAGGTTTGTAGTTGGTTATGTTTTGATACTAATACCACTGAGTGTTTCCGAAGGGAAAAAAACGACTATAAGTCGACTTTATTGTATGACAGCGTGCGAGGGCTGTCCCAAAAGAAACCGGACTTTATTGTCATAGCAGGCGGACCAAGCATCGTGATGAGGTTTTCTTGGGCTTATCTGAGAGCTGATAAGCTACCGCAGAGGTTTCTTTTCATCGATTTGAATTATCTTGATCAGTACTCTGCCATGCTAAGGAAGAACACCGTAGGAGCCTTCAGGCGTTGCCAAATTCCCTTTGATAAAGCACGAATTTCTTGGTAAGCTTATGAATATTTCTCTCCCAATTTTACAGTAAATTTTGTACGCAATTTCACCTAAATTTCCGGAAATTGTTAAGGGAAAATATCGTGAACACTACTCAAAAATAAACATTTTATCGAAGGAGACTTGGCAACTCTCGAATGTTCATACGGCGTTTTTCCTTAGCACGACAGTACTCATCTGATGATCTTGTGATTCAGACAAAGTCGATTGTGTGTTGCGATTTGCGGTCTTTTTTCGCGCGAAGATGCAAGCTGAAAAAAGCAAGCTGCTGGCTGATGAAATATGAATATTATAATGGTATTCTACGGCGAATATGCGAAAATGTCCGCAGAAAAAGGCCCGAGCTTTGGAGAGAGAATGGAGATGTTGCATGTGTGAGGAATTTGCGATTTGACTGTTGATTCTTATGTAAAAGTTCGCAAGAAACACGATGGTGCCACTAGTTTTCCCTTAAATCAACTCCCAAGCTCAAAAAAAGCTCTCAAGTTGAGGCCAAAATGGAGGGGATATCCCACGCTATCCTCAGAGTCCATCTCTACATCAAGACAAACTCTCCATGCAAAGATAGGAAGCAAATACATTAGCAGGGTTGCCGTGTTTTCAGTTATAGAGTCCCCAAATAAAGTGGCATCACTTGCGATGCATGGGCACATGCATCGCTCTAAATTCGCCAATTTTGTGCGACGAATGCCATGTGTGTCCTCCCCCATCAGTGCGGTTAATACACGATAAAAATACAGGAAAAATACAGTGGGAGGACATCGGTTGATAGAAAACGAGAGTGAAATACAATAACTGCGGAATGAACTTTGCAAGGAGAGCCTTTCAAAATCTTGTTCCTTATATTCTACATACATCATGGAGCATTGTTAGATCGTCTAAAATTCATACGAATTCGAAATAATTTTTCAATTTTTTCCTTCTTGGGTCAATTGTCTCGAAACGTTCAGAAAAATACAAAGAGAATCAATCGCTCATTCTTTACCCTCGCCGAGTTAAAATCACGCAGATAAATGTTGGAATATAATATAAGTTAAACCTTGCTCTGTTGTTTTTAGGTCATTGCTGTCCATTCAAAGTTACTTCGCCACATTGAAGGAGGCCGATTTAGTCGCAGGGAAACGAATGTAGTTGAATCTGCATGGTGGAATCGCAACCGAATACCTAAGTCTGTTTGCACGTTTTTGATGGGCCAGTATGCGATTTTTTCGCGATCGAATGTAATTTAATTTTGTATCATAGTTGTTGCTTCTGCGTCCGCCTTCCTTGAAAAATATTCGATTTTTTCGTTCGCCTCATCAGTGAAATAAAAATTGAAATTGTTCAATTTACCTCCGGGGTGAATTCATGGCTTTGGCCGGAGGCAATCGACCTCATTGCGGTGGTTTGTGGCACCTAAACTTTGATTCATTACTTCTTCATTTGTGTAAAATACTTTCGATCCTAGTTCCAAAGAATAAAAATTAGGAGTTTTGTGTACAGTTACAAAAAATAAGGGCTCAACCGGTAATAATAATTCACTATTCAAGTAAAATACAAAAATATTTCAATGTGACTTTTTAAAATATATCGCGCAAAGAGAATGTAATAAGTCTGATAAGACGGTTTTTGAAATGTACTAAAACGGTGTTAAATTTTTGTATACAATTTAAACTTGTTTTAAAAACCTAACTTTTAAAACATCCTGTAGGATATCTTTATTTTTAAATTTTAGAAAGTAAAAAAAAGAATGTTTAAAACTGTTTTCCTCGAACAAAATATACTGGCGTTGTTTTCTTTTTTCCAAAAAATCTCTTAAAAACAATGTGCAACTCTCTCTTAAAAATTCGTTTCTTAACGATCAAATTAAAACATACACTGGAAAAAAAAACACATTGGATCTTGAGTCCAGACTCTTAAAGACATCGACAAGAAAGAATACTCTTGATTCAATCAGATCTAAGCTTAAATCAATAGCCAAGCCTCTCGATTTGAGCGGATTCCCTTTTGATTTAAGCTTAAATCTGATTGAATCAAGAGTCCGTTTTCGTGTCAATGTTTTCAAGAGTCTGGACTCTAGATCCAATGTGTGTTTTTTTTTTTCAGTGTATCTAACAGAAATTCGTGTTCCGCACAGAGAGGATGATCTCGAGAGGAGTTCTCGGCGTCGTAGTGATGACACTTGCCACCACTCTACCACTCACTAGCGCAGACCCTTCACAATTTACATTTTTCGACGTGCCATACCCGGTCGTGGGGCCCTGGGATGTGTGCGAAGGTCCGGACGGTGCTGTATGGATCCAAGCTATAAAATCACCTTATTTCGCTCGCTTCGACCCTGTAACTCGCACTTTCACCCACTATCTCATCCCTTTCACCACCCCGCTGCTCAACGTCACTCTGCCACCTGAAGTTTCTCGAGTGCTCGGGAAGGCGGCACTGGGTTGCGGCATCCGACCCGGCCTAGACGGTAATCCTAGCAGTACACTGAAAAAAAAGAATCTTAAATTTGCCGCCAAGAAGTATTTCTTCTTAAATCAAGAATTTTTCTGGTTAATACAAGCTAATTTGTTGCTTAACCCAAGCATTATTTTTCTTGAATCAAGAAGAAGACAGCTTAAAGCAAGATAAAAAAAATCTTGGCGGCAAATTCAAGAATTATCATGCTTGATCCAAGCTACTTTTTTTTTCAGTGTAGCGTCTTCCTTCTTGTCTTTAATAGAATGTGATCAACTTGTGACCTTGCGGTCGAATGGGTCGGTTCCGCTCACTGAGGAAAAATCTGCTTGGATCTAGAGTCCAGATTCTTCAGAAAATTGACAAGAAAAAATACTCTTGATTCGATCGGACTTTTCGCTTGAATCAAAAAGATACCCGCCTAAATCAAGAGGCTCGGTTTTTTGATTCAAGGAAAAATCGGATTGAATCAAGAGTATTTTTTTTTTGTCATTGTTATTAAAAGTCTGGACTCTAGATTCAAGCGACTTTTTTCCGGTGCTGGTCACTGAATAATGTGTCGATGCTTGATTATTCTGGATTAGCTAAAAATAATAATACACTGGAAAAAAAAACACATTGGATCTAGAGTCCAGACTCTTGAAAACATTGACAAGGAAAAGGACTCTTGATTCAATCAGATTTAAGCTTAAACTAAAAGGAAATCCGCTCAAATTAGGAGGCTTGGTTCTTAGTTTAAGCTAAAATCCGATTGAATCAAGAGTATTTTTTCTTGTCGATGTTTTTAAGAGTCTGGACTCTAGATCCAATGTGGTTTTTTTCCACTGTATCTGTCCAAACCGCAACTTTCAACGTTTAATATTAACAAAGATATCGCCCTTTGAAAAGTCGAGTTTTTGACGTCATCCACCGCGACGGTGACGCACTTGGTTTCTTCCACCTTACTTTTATCAGAAAAATTAAAAAAAAAACAAAAAAAATCCGCTGTATAAAAAATGAGAGTTTTATTTATAAATTTCGATGTTTTTTTTACATGGGTCTACCACTAGGGAACATCTACGCCACGAACGGGCTTTACAACCAACTCATCCGAGTGAACACAACCACCCGCGAGGTCAAGATCGCAGAGACTTCGGGTGTCCTCGGTAATCTGGATCCTCTCAACGACCTTTCCCCCGCACAAAACGGCGTCTGGGTCACGATGACCACCGCCAATAAAATCTGCTTCTATCCCTACGCGGGTGGTCAGGTGGGTCAAATCTCACGACTCACAGCGGATCGAGTCAATGGAGAATTGGCAGGTGTCTGAAATTCATGTTGGAGTGGAAACTACTGAGTAAACTGAACGAAACATTGGCAAGAAAAAATACTCTTGATTCAATCGGATTTTTGCTTGAATCGAAACCAAATCCGCTTAAATTAAGAGGCTTGGTTCTTGATTTAAGCTAGATTCTGATTGAATCAAGAGTACTTTTTCTTGTCGATGTTTTTAAGAGTTTGGACTCTAGATCCAATGTGTATTTTTTTTTTTTTTTTCCAGTGCAAAAGAGAATTTGCAGGTGTCTGAAATTTGAAGAATTTCATGTTGGAGTGGAAACTACTGAGTAAACTGAACACACGGATGCCATTGGTTCATTAATCGAGCAATTATTGAAAAAGATGTGACGAAAATATCTAATCTGCTCGAGTACATGCGACTTAATGGGAAATGCCGCCAGAGGACGTCACAACGCGGTGCATTTTTTCACTTTTAAATCAATTTTTAGACCATTTCCCATTACAGAAAAAAATTGTAAAAAATACTAAGAAACCAGCTCTTTCAGCACTTTCAGTTGAGGCAATAAAAAAATTGCATGCAAAATTTCCATTATATAGAGGGGTCGGAAATGAAATTTGTGATTAAAACTGCAAATTTTGATGTTTATCGTCACATTTAAAATTTTAAGGGGGGCTTCTGGAAGAAAACTTCACGAGGAAACCAATGGAACCACTTTGGAAACATCAAAGTTTTGTATAAACGGAGGTATAAGCGTTTAAAGTTTCCAAATTTTGTCCAACCTCTCCTGTTGACTCGATCCACTGTGCAACTTTTCAAAAAGCTTAAACACGCGACCCGCAGGTTGTGTGGAGCCGGTACAGACGAGTTTTAGATATGGGTCTACAAATGCAACGGTAAAACGCACAACATAGCCTGATTATGGGCTATGCTGCCATGCTAAGGAAGAACACCGTATGGGCCTTCAGACGTCGTCACATTTCCTTCAATAAATACCCAATTGCCTGGGAAAATTTCAAATATTTTTCTTCGATTTTTTCAGACGATTTATTTCTGAAAATGCCAAGGAATAATATGCGACACTTTTCTGTAAAATACATGTTTTATTCCGGGAAATTAGGCAACTCCCAAATGTTCATACGGCGTTCTTCCTAAGCATGGCAGTATACATACGATGGATCAAAATAATGAGAATAAACAAACCAAAAAATCGTTTTTTCAACTTAAAATATGACACTTGATGTCATGAAAAAACAAAATTTCGGGTCGATCTGTTCGGTGTATTCGAGAAATAAGCGTCATGTGTTACCTATCAATCTCTTTAGAAAAGTCCAGAGAATAGATTTTTGAAACCTCCGACGCATAAATGTTTCCTTTTTTCGAAAAATTTTCGATGCACTGGAAAAAAAAACCGTATTGTATCTAGAGTCCAGACTCTTGAAAACATTGACAGGAAAAAATACTCTTGATTCAATCGGATTTTTGCTTGAATCAAAACGAAATCCGCTTAAATTAAGAGGCTTGGTTCTTGATTTAAGCTAGATTCTGATTGAATCAAGAGTGCTTTTTCGTTTCGTTGTTTTTAAGAGTGTGGACTCTAGATCCAATGTGTTTTTTTTTCCATTGTGGTAAAGAACCCCGTGTTATTTTCCATAAGAGCTCCAGAAAGTGGGCATCAAGCGGATCAGCCAATCAGAGACGATTTGTAGAAGCACAGAGTTCTCCGGTGCCACTCACCCCGCGATAAAAATTTGGACTCTAGTTTTCTCTTTGGGTACGGGGCCGGCTCATACTAGACCTAAAAATGCATCCTAAAAAAAGAATCAGACGTCAAACTAAAAGAAAAAAATATAGTATCAACACAGCCGATGATAAGAGAGACGTATTCGACGATAAAAGTATTCATCACGTAAGGCTTTCGCAGCATGGAGCAGAAGAATGCGATTTTACGCCTTTCGCCATCGCGCCTTCAATTTTTGAGATGCAACACGGACATCCATCAAGCACAAATAGTTGTATCTCAGCGCCGTCACCGCGCTCCCTTTCTCTTGCTCTCTTTCCATATTGCGCTTGTTTCCGTCAGTCTTATTTGTCGTGGTGCTTCATGGACAGCTTAAGCAACACAGTCGACATTAAGAGAGACGTAATCAGTCGTCATTTTTTAACTTTTCTACAAAATCTGAGCGATACCTTATTGGCAGTATCGAGCAAAGCATTGAAAGTTCTCCTATCGCGCCGTTGTGCCTTCAATTTTTCAGATGCAACATAGACATAGAATAGGCGCGAATTGTTGTAACTCTAGCTTAAGCAACTTTTAGAATATCAAATGGACGTATTTCTATCAAACAGAACTATGTGCAGGTGAGAAATATGGAGTGTGCTCGTCGAAGCTGCATAAGAAACAATGTAAAAGTGTGCGTGATACTTTTTGAAGAATTGGAAAAGCGGGATTTTACATTCTATCAAAGAGACCTATGTGGCAACTGAATGCGGAATTCATGAGCCGCAAGGATGGGACGAGAGCGTTGTGGACAGGGCTCATGAGTTAAAGCGCACTACGAGGAGCACGAGCAGCAGCATCGACGGCATCCATTTCCGCTGACGTCACTGGCGCTTTATTATTCTCACTCACTCTTACGGCCAGAGAACTAACGAGCACACCCCATATTTCTCACCTCCACATAGGTCTGTTTGGTAGAAATACGTTCAAATAAAAGACACAAGTTTTGGTGACCCGTTCTCCATTGTTTGCTTGTGCACAGGTGTTAACTTTCAACGTCCCAACACCTGCTTCGATACCGACAGGGATATTCCACGCCTCGGACGGGTACGTGTACTTCACCGAGCTAACGACGAACAAAATCGGGGTGCTTTACCCTCTGACTGGGGTCATCGTGGAGATCCCTTTACCGCCTGGATGTGAGGCTCCTAGCGTCATCCGGGCACAGACGCCCTCTGGCGGGAGATCCCCGTTCATCTGGATCTCGGCGAGCTCGGGCAACTCCATGTGTAGGCTCGACCCCAACACCAACAAGACCAAAGTGTATCGGAACCCCCTCAACGGAGATCTCGTGGCCGGGCATACGAAAGATTCATATGAGAATATATGGTTTATAACCACTATGCGGAATGTTCTGGGGAAGGTCGACCATCTGCATGACAACGTGAGTGTCACCTCGATTCCGATCGACGGTGTCCCGGCGGATTTCTTGTTCGCCCTTAATTATGGACCTGAGAACGCGCTGTGGTTCCTCGAGACGCTTCACGGGAAGCTCGGCCGATACTCACTGAATGACTACACGGGAAAATATTGAATGTTGTTTAGCATTTATAATGTTAAAAAAATGTGCGACAAGTAAAAATGCTGATTTTACGATAAAACAATGCTTTGTTAACTACGTCCTCGGTTACATGAACAAGTTTAATGTTGAGTTAGCACTTTTTTAAATGTAAAATCAGCATTTGATTCTTGTTGCACATTTTACAGCAGTAGAGATGCTAAATCAACATTCAATTTTTTTCCGTGTAGAAACGCACTGGAGGTTGGTAGATCCCGAAAGTTGGTCGATAGACGAATGGAGAGTTTGAAGGTGTCTGGAATTTGATGAATTTCGGGTTTAAGGGAAACTGCTGAAAGAACTGAACTCGAGGATACCCGTGGTTCATAAATTGAACAATTACACTGCTGTCCACAGCAAAAGCGCTGTAACTCCACTCAAAATTGTTTCCTTTTTTTCCAGCACGTACTGCTTTATTACCAGAAAATTCAATTACCACAAGGCTTCATTTTTTTTCATTTTTAGTTCCTAATGGTGTGACGGAGTTGTAATCAAAAAATGAGGGATGAATATTTGATGGTTTTTTTTTGGAAAACATCATTTGGACAGAAAAAAATTGAAATAATGTTGAGTGGAGATACAACATTTTTACTTTAGACGGCAGTATAAGAGGAGATGACAAAATAACCGAATCTGCTAGAATATTTACATGTACTTAAGTGGGAAATGCCACCACATGACGTCATTATGAGGCGGTGTATTTCTTTACTTTTAATATATTTTTACACTATTTCCCATATCAGAAAAAAATTATCAAAATTACTGCGAAATCAGTTCTTTAGGCACTTTCAGATGAAGTAATACAAATTTGCAGGTAAATTCTCCATTTTCAAAATCCGAAAACGTGTGGAGTGGCAAATGATTATAGAATTGAATTTCATACGCACGTCGACTTTCTCGCCTGAACGGTGCTTGTAAACTTGTCAAGAGCAATTTAATACACTGAGGAGGATGTTCCATCATAAATGCGTCTTATTGTTAGCTGTTTGATTGAACAAGACTTTGGCATTCAGAAATGTTGAATTTTTGAACGCACAAAACACTAATTCATTGCTTATTCGTTTGATTTAGAAATTTTCCAAATATCAACTCGTCGTTCCTCTCACAAAAGAACGTAACTACATTTCACTGTTGCCAAATTTCCCTTCGCAAAATGGAGTTTTAATTGTAGACTCTGATGGCATATCCAAGTAAAAATTTTACCGTTTTTTCATCTGATCTCGTGCAAAAACCAGAAAAGTTTCGGACAAAAAAAGCTCGGGTGCATTCTTGCTAAAATTAGATTTGTTTCAGTCGATTTTGCAACCTTGGAATGGAGTTACGTTCCTTTGTCAGGGAAAGGACGAACTGTCCTCTACAAGAACTTTTGATGGAAAATCATGTAAGTATTAAAATATAAGCTTTCATCCTGTCTATTAGTCCATTATTAGCAAAGGCTAACATTCAAAAAGTATTAGTCGACTTAAGCGACTTGATACCTGCTTAATACTCTTCTAAATAATTTTACAAATCATCAGAGATGGATCCAACAATGCGGGAACACTGAATTTCTTCCACTTGAAGCCATGCTAAAAAATTGATTCTTGTCGGAGCACCTGTCCCCAATAAGAATCGATGCATTTCCATAGATTCAAACGGAGAAAAGACAATGTTGCCTTTTTGCTAGAAAATCATGCTCACTCGGATAAAAACGAAAATCCTTAGGCAAATATTTGAAACTCGCTAATTGACTGCTTCAGCTCCGCTTCTCCGGCGCGCAAGTTAACAAACCGCAGAGAAAAAATAATAAAAGAGTTGAAATAAGGCTCTATATTTCTCAAATTCATCTCCCTGTCACTCCCGAGGGTTGTAGAAAAAATTCAAATGGATTCTTTTCTCCTTTCCTCTTGGAGGCGGCTGGCTCCCCGGCAACTTCCATTAGCTGCGTCGATTTGTCAAGTGTACAAACGTCACTTACTCAATAAAGCCACTCCTGTCTAAAGAAAAAACCGAGTATCGGCCGTGCAGTTACAATGGGAGTTGCGTTGTTCTTCCTTGTCAATGTGGGCTGCTGCAGTTACATTAACCATGGCGCACCGACTAAACTGAGCATATGGCCCCGGTCTTGAGTAGAGGGGGCTTCTGATTTATTCGTCCCTTTTTTCTGCGGTCACACCTCGTTTTCCCGAGGAACATTACTAACATACTACATGCATGAATGGTTGAAATTTTAAATTGCCTGGTGTTTTTTTCCTTTTTCTTCTTCAATGTATACACGTATGCGTAGTTTTAGATAAAATTTGTTAACTTGAGTTTTGAACGGTAACCTTTGAAGTTAAATAAATTAATTGACTTTAGTAAGTTCATAAATTAAAGATTTAGTTAAATTGAGACCTTCGGGATCACTCAGTCGAGGCTTTCTTTGTTTTTAATAAGTTGTCGAGGGAAAATAAAAGTATTTGCGTAAAAAGAACGGTTTTTTTCGAAGAAGAGCGTCAGCGCCAAAAGTAAATTTTAAGGAACGTGGAGAAACATCGTATCTTCGACAACTCTTCATATTCACAAAGGTTTCCAGAGTTTGCCATTGGAAAAAGGATTAAAAATACCACTAGACTCCACGCCTAAACTGCAAAGGAATGTGATCAGGCACAGAGAAAGGAAAAGTGTTGTATATATAGCCATTTCCTAAACGGCTCCTTTCCTGTGGTGGTGCCATTTGTATTACATTATTATTAAGTTATGATCAAGGAGAATCTTAATATGGCATCAGAAAAAGGACAACTTTTGCAAACACTGGGTGATATTCAGCTTCGGAAATGGATCCTTGCAAGGAATATCAATGATTTTCGAGTATGAAAAGTACAAAATACGAAGAAAAAATTCTATTAGTTTGACAAACTTTAAGGTTGATGCGAAACTATCTTAAAGTTTACAAAACTCGCAATACATTTTCTGTCATATTTTGTATTTTTCATCCTGATATATCATTGTAATCTCTTGTAAAGACTCATTTCCAACGGTATACTACTGAGTTTTACTTGAGGTTTCCATAAATTACATTTAAGCACCAATCATCCATGCTTCGGATATTCGGCGAAGCTTTTTCACCATTAAAATGTAACATTTCCAGGCACGACTCGACGGCAACCGGTGTCTTGGGCAAAAATTGAAAATAGAAGTGGTTTCTTGTAATTTTTTCTTTTCAAGTAAATGACTAATTTTTACAAATACGATAAATCATTGACAAAGGTTGGGCTTTCTGGTAACAAACAGACCTCGAGATGACTTTTTTTCAGTCTTTTTTTGGGTGGTCTTGATTATCCGTTATTATTTTTACCGGCGCGGATTTCGCAACATTGCACCGAATTTTCGATGTTTTACTGTATCTTTTTTATGATGCTATATCAAGGATCTCCTAGAACCTCCTTAAATCACATAATGTAAACCATACGAGGTCCAGGGTGTCTACTAAAACAAGCTGACCAAAAATCAGTACTTTTATAGTACTTTTTCTGTACTTTCTCAAGAAATTCAGTACCTCTTGAACAGTAAAATTCAATAGTTCTTCAGTACCTTCAATGGACGAAAGAGCCGTATGCAAAAACGACATTTTTCGCCCCCCCACTAAAACTTATTCAAACTTCGTCTATCAGTTACTAATACTGGAGCGCTTCTTTCCCCAAATTTTCAGACCCCCAAAAAATTTTGGGGGGGGGCGCTAGGGGGGGTGGAAGTCAAAACCTGGGACCCTCGATATCTTTCGAACGAAACAAGATATTGAGGCCCGGTTTGGACAAAAAATCGTATAAAATTGCATACTTTAAGATTCTAAAGTTCAAAATCCCAAAATTAAATTTTTAACTTAACTTATGTGCTTTTTTTCAGTTTTTGAGGAAAAACAATTTCTTTTAAACAGATTAAACTGAAATTTCACATTTTTTGATTTGAACCAAAACCAGTTTTTTAAATGGTTCGTCTTTTTCCGCATTCAACGAGTGGTCGTATAAGCTGGGGAACCGAACGGTTCCGGAGTTATGATCGATTGAAGTTTCCGCTCAACGCGCGCCGACCGATTTTCGCGCGCAAAAAAGTCGGATTTGACTGTTATTAAATCAGATTTAATGTTCAAACTGAGCAAAATGCATTATTAGGGACTCTTGAGGGTCGCTGAGTCCAGAAATTACAGATACTTCCAAAAAATTCACGTTTTTAAAATTACAGCTCCGTA